>OV815291.1:42399946-42999946 GCA_929108145.2 Limnephilus rhombicus | reverse complement strand
TACAATACTCCTCCTATGCCTATGTCGTCTTTGGGGAAGCTATGTGGAGGGTCTTTTACAGAAAGGAATGAGAAAAATCGGAAGAAAAAAGGCATTAGGGGTGGGTAGGAATCTGAGGGTGAATGTGCTCATGAGTAACGGACGTCTGAATCCATACCTCCTACTGCGGTTCTAGACGATGGGTCGAGAGAGACTAGATTGAGAGATCAAAAGGTCTCCTTCGTCCAGTATCTCTGGACCGCAACGCTGTACGTGTGCAAACACATCCGCCGCCAAGAACTAAACAAATCTTATCCTGTGAACCTGGGCCCCATTCGCTTTGTCAACAACGGAGAGAACCACCTGAGATGACCTATAATAGGGGCATTGGTCACACAATAAATGGTTCCCGGGGTGGTGGTACCCGTACTCACCTTACAAATTGTAAAATTTGGATTCTTGGCTAAAAATCCGCGATATTATTTTGATACGTAGCTTGAAATGGCTTTAGTCCTGCTTGCCGATCAGATTTTAATAGCCAATTGTATATGTTGAATAGCCACTGTCCTGTTCTTCATCTCCCTCGTCTGCCTGTCACCTTCGCCTTCACAATACATCCTCATTAGGGATGCTGAAACGTCTTTGTCTCCAGATGGTCGGGAACAGTTTAAATCTTGTGCGGTTAGTACCTACTGGCATAAAAATAACCCAAAATTTATCCTTCAATAAAATCGTCATAAAATCGCTTTGAATACCAACACCTGAATGTTGAAAACGCCAAATATTGGATTACGTGCATTTTCTATTAAACAATAATCGTTTATGTTTCCCAAGAGACAGCTATAAAATAATTCTTGTATTGTTGTATTGGAAGTGTGTTTGTCGTAATCGCCTGAGTTTAGTAAGAGGACCTTCGTAAGTCAATGGTATGCGTGATGGAAAGGTTTTCAAATTGTGATTTCATATTGGAAAATGTGTTAAGATTGTAAGGTTCGTATTGCTGTTAATGATCGATAATAATGGTAAATTTTTTACACGGCATCAGAGTAATGGAGGTTATACTTCACTTTATTGAATAGCAAGTTGAAGAAATAATCGGGAATATAAATGTTATATTCTTATGTTTAGTGTACTTTTTACATACATACTTAAATAGAGTACGAAGTCACATTTGTACGGCGCAGATGAGATGTTTTTTTATAAAATATAGCTTTACAAATTATCCAATTACTATTTTCATTTATTGAAAATAAGTCTAATAAGAAAAAAATAGCTGAAGATAATATTGTTAATTCTAAAAATTTGAAATCATTGACAAATATGACGGTTTGACAGAAGGTGGCAATTTTTTTTTTACATGAGCTCCACACAGGAGGCCCTGAGGAAAATAATTTCCCTCAGGGCCTATGTCATCTTTGGGGATGCTGTGTGGAGGGTTTTTTTATGGAAAGGAAGGAGAGGAGAGTTTTGGGAAGGAAAATTGGTTTGAGCAGTGGGTAGGAATCTGGGGTTCAGTGTGTCCTGGTCGTCCGCCTCCAAGACCTAGACAAACCTCACCCCATGAACCCGGGCACCCCCGCTAAATCACCAAACGTAGCGAACCGCTTGGGGTGACCTACGGCACGCGGTACCCATTCCCGCCTACCAAATTGTAAATTGGCAATGGCGGAATTGGTAAAGGCGCACGTCTCGGTTAGACCAGAGGTTCTGGGTTCGAGTCCCAGTTGCGACCATTATTATTTAGAATTTGTTCCGACTTATTTTATTTATTTAAAATTGTTAATTACTTGTTGAACTCTCCTGAACTTCTTTCGTCAATATGTTTTCATGTACCGAGTAGATTAGTTGGTCACAAATTACCTTACCATTGTAATAATGCAGGATCTAATGCTGAATAGTATTCCATAAAAAATCGCCTGCATATACTTGGTAATAAATATGTTGATGATGATGTGATAAATATTGAACGGTTATCAACATACAAACATTATTTAAAGCCGTTTGTCAGCGCTTCTCAGTTAGATTACAATCTAATATACTATGAATTTTTTTTTTTTTTACAGTGAATGCCGCACAAGAATCTCAACTGCTCCCGTCTGGAGCCAGTGAGACTATGGCATCCCCAATTGGGGTATGTTGTGAGGCTGAAGGTAGTGGGGAGGGGAAGGAGTTGGGGAAGAGTTGGGAAGTACCTGGCTATTCAGATCTGGTCACCAAACACGGCTAAAGCCATTTTCAAGCAACGTTTCAATTCTGAATGGTGGTCTTACACCAGGGCGATACTGATAGTATCTTCCTATATGCATGCCGCAAATATACTATATATTATTTTAAATGAATTAATTGTGAAATAACACAAATTAATCAAATAAAATTTATTTGCGCATGCCGGGCTCGAACCCGCGACCTCCGGATTGTGAGTCAAGAGTCTTACCCACTAGACTACGGAGGTCGTTTATATTCATATATGTTTATATTCTTCACCAATGTTTACTTCTGGAATTTTTAAATTAATTTTTATTACGTACTTTACGTAGTAATTTTTTAGTTCATAATATCTTGTATACAATCATGTATATGATGTGTTCTTTTTCTTCCTATTTGTATTTATAATAATAGCTTAGTATTTTTACTTTATGCTGCCACATCAATAAGTGCTTTTTAATTTTTTGTCATATAAATGTTTTTTTTCTTAACTGTATATATTCTTTATCCATTTCAAATTATTGTAATTCCTGTGTAAAAGCCGTTAATCGGATAATAAATAAATAAAATAAAAATCTATATTTCTGCGTCTTGTTCTCTTTCATATTTTCGTTTAGATTATTATTGTTATCTTCTTATCAGATGATATAAGTCACTTGGTTTACATCACTATTTTAATGAAAATATTCTACATCTTTTTAAACCTTTTTTTTCTTTGACATTATAAACGTGTAATGAAAATTAATAAAAATAAGAACAGATAAATAAATAGGTACGCATGGAAAAAAATATTATAATTAGCGGGGATAAAGTAATTTTTAATACATAAAAAGATAATAAAATAATAAATCCCGTTCAATGGCGCAGAATTTTATATATATCCAACATTTCCTCACTTAGTACAAAAAACTTACCTGCCCACATTAAACCCGCGTTCTATACTGATAACAATTTAGGTAAATTACGAAAAAACACTAAAGATAGAGATCATAAATTAAGCCACTCAGGCAATTACCAACTATGTTGCAATTATTGTCCTTCGTTCTACATAGGTAAAACAACTAGAAATGTAAACATTAGAATCACCGAACATTTAAGATGCTTAAATAAAAATAATTTTTCAGAGTTTGCTAATCACCTAATTTCTACAGATCACACTTTTAATACGGACACAGGGGTTAAAATTCTTCACCGTAACAATAAAAGCAAAAAATTAGATAATTTAGAAGCACTAGAAATCAGAAAATCCCTAAATAATAATGCTAGTATTCTGGTGAATAAGCAAATTAATTTACCTTTCAGTCCCATTCTAAATATTTTTCCAATTAACCGCTCTGTTCTTTCCGGAAATCCCGCAATTACCCCCACCTCTTTGCTCACCTCCCACTCAAACACCTAACATTCTCTATCATAGTTTAGTTATAATATTCTCCTGACGAAGGAAGGGTGCTTCTGAAACCGGTAGAGTATTTTAAAATAAAAGTGGTCTTAAACAAATTTTTTTGTTTTTTTATTGTACATAAAAAGATGATTGATTACAAAACCGGTCATCATTAGATTTGTTTTTGTAAATTAAGTCAACAGAATCAAGAAGCTACTAAGATGTCTAAATAATAAACAAAAATCAATTTCTACGAATATAAGTTTTATTATGTACAATAAATTTATGAAACAGCTAATCAAAAAAGGTAATTTGATTGATTTAGCCTTTTTCTATTTTCAAAAACTTCAATGTTATCTAATTGTAAACCCATTTTATTTGTAGGTACGTTAAATTTCTGAGGCTTAATTTATATGACAAAATTAATATTTTTCATTATTTTAATAAAGTGTAGCATTTTCCTAGTTTTGTGATTTACTTTTTTATAAATACGTATCTAACCACCAATTAACATGGCTAAGAAAAAATTAAATTTTTTTAACCTTACATTACCCCTCCGCACGCGAAAAATGCACAAATGTAAGAATCAAAATTTATTACAAGTAAATATGTTTGAATTAAGTACTATATCCTTCAAATTGGTACGATTCTACAAAACTGCATACAAAATACATCAAAACACTGTAAATAACAAACCTGCCTGTAGATTTTACTGTTTTTTTTTTTTTTTTTAATTTAATACAGATATATAGTACAGTGGTTTTATATAAATAACATATCGGTACACAAATTATTTAAAATTGCAATCTCACCAAAGAAGAAACTAGTTCTTGCGCTTGATGAGCCAGTAACACTAATTAAAACAGAAATAGAAAAACATTATGCAATAGGTAAGTATATAATGGGAACAATTGAAACTTCTGGATTATCTATAAGTGAAGGTGTACATACTGTGTCAGAAATAATAATTAGAAAGAAAAAACGAGTGTGCTTTAGACCACACGACTGAAGTAAAACTTCAAGACAAACCTCGCCCAATGAACCCAGGTATCCCTGCTAAGTTACCAAAGGTAGCAAACGGGGTGACCTGACCTGTGGCATGTGACATTGTGACATTGGGGCTGACATGTGACATTGGGGTGAAATATGACCATGGGGTGATCTGCTACCTTGGGGTGACCTACAACCTTGGGGTGATCTACGACCTTGGGGTGACCTACGACCTTGGGATGACCTACGACCTTGAGGTGACCTAAGAGCTTGAAGTGACCTACGACCTTGGAGTGACCTACGACTTTGGGGTGACCATCCTTATCCTTATCACTCCCCAAGTCAAGCGTGCGTAAAGGCCCGACTGTTCGCCTAGCAATCACCAACTTACCCCCCCTTAAGTTTTACTTCAATAATAAGAATTTAAGGCAAACAGAAGTAAATAATGTTTAGTTTGCATTTACTTAATTGCAAGTGTCTTCAAACCTCCCTCTTTTCGTTCATCTCCCCTTTTCCCATTCCTTCAATCTCAATTCCTGGAGTTTAAATCAGTAGGGAAACTCGTACGAATTTCCTTGAATCTATCGTCTATCTATCTATATATATTCTATCCTATCCTATTAATATTATAAAGGCGAAAGTTTTTACGGATGTATGGATGTATGTATGTTTGTTACTCTTTCACGCAAAAACTACTGAATGGATTTTAAAAATTCTTTCACTAATAGAAAGCTACATTATTTGCGGGTATCTACTATAAGCTGTATATATTGGTAAGCTCTGTCCAGACGAAAAGCAAAGCGTTGCTAAGTAATTGTTTGACGTGCTCTGTCATTGTTTAATTTACTATGGAGATCCCTTTGATAAATAAAATTTACTGCGCTTGTTTGATTGTTACGTTTTAATAGGTGGCACGCGAGCTGTTTGAAAAATGAATGGGTACGGAGGGGAGGGGATGGAGGAGGAGGGGGTGGAGGGAGTGGGGCGGGAAAGGGTGGGAGAGGGGAGGGGGAGGGGGGGGGGGATTGGCGTGTGCGAAGCCGGGAGGAAAAGCTAGTATTTATATAAAGAAGAGTGTCCTGTAATGGGTGTTTTTTTTTTTAAATCTAGTTTTATTCCGAGTTTGGTGCAATTTGGCACACTTGGCCTTCATATTATTAATCAGATTTATGTTTATATTTTTAACTTAACGAGTAAATCCTTAAATTGTAATATTTAATTAATGAAGACAATATTAGCAAAATTCAAGACACTATCTAGATGACATTTAGTTCTAGTTGAATCTTGCAATTATACATAAATATAGCAACCAATAAAAATATGCGTTAAGAAAATGAAGACAAAGTTGGTAGTTTCTTGATCGAAGACTGATACAGTTAAATATGACCGAATCAGATAGGGACACATAGTTTAGTTGGTATAGCACTGACCCGGCAAGTCATAGGTCCTGGGTTCGAGTCCCAGGTGTGACCATATCTTTTTCTGTTTCAGAGTTTCTATTGAGTTTCGTGAATATCGTTTTCATTAATTAAACTAGAAATAATAATAAATTCGAAAGATCACTGTTTCCCAACCCCTAAAACAGAGTTTAAAATTAGAGGAAAATATATAAAGAACCCATAATGGAATGGCCCATACGGAAAGCGTCTCAAAGGCAGACCTCACACGAGATGGGCAGATGAAATAAAAAATTTCTCGCCCCTGCTGGCCGCAAATACCTATAGAGAGAGATAAATGGAATTCTTTAGAGGAGGCCTTCACCTTCGCCTGAGAAAGGGGTTCTTGTTTATGAATAATTTAAGATACCTATATTACATTTTTCAACAAGATTGTAAATATCATTATACTTTTTATAACACGGTAACATACCTATTTGCAAGAAATAAAAGGCTTTTTATTTTATTTTAATCATTTATACAAAGAACAGTTTTCAGATGTGGGATTTTTAATATATATTTAACAATAGTTTAATTTCGAGTTTAATGAACTTTTCACATACTTGACCTTCAAAACAAGAAAAAAATCACTGTTTATATGAGACTTCGATAAACTAACCACATCCCCTTTTACCACATCTTAAAGCAGAATTTCAACCCTTCCTGATAAAATTTTGCACACTTAACATTTAAAATAAGAGAAAAATAATTACAATCTACATCTGATTTCGATAAACTCTGAGTAAAACCTGGGCAACGCAAAGGATTTCATCTAGTAAATAAGTGCCTTCGCCTGACGAAGCTTCACTGAAATGCCTTGCAATTTTCTTTTATTGTTTAAAAAACACACACACCGCAAGTTACACATTACCATTTAGCAATATCAAATTTTTAAATTAATAGATCAATAATATCGTTGTTTTGAATGTACGTGCCCACACGGACCAGTGGTTACGCCTTAGGCAACTTTAGACATTAATATAGACGTAAAGGAAAGGACTGGAAATAGGAATGCCAGTATTGTACCAACGAGTAACGTGATAGTCCCTTCATGGGTGCTGAAGTAATAATGAATACGGCCTACGTTTACCTATAATCAATCGCTCAATTCTGACAACTTGAAGAATGAATTACAAATTTTCAGCGTTATGTTGGTACCACCTCGTACCCGCAAGGGAAAATTTATTTACTGAACGTTAGGAAAAGATTAAGATAACAGTGTAATAAAAATAGGTTTGATTACATTGGACACGATATAGACAAATTTATACAGCGTAATAAAAGGTCGTAAAAACTAAAAAATATGAAAGCATTTATATTCACGAAACGGATCATAAGATCTTACTAATATTATAAACGCCAAAGTTTGTATGAATGTATGTGTGTTTTTTACTCTTTCACGATAAAACTACGGAAAGGATTTTAATGAAACTTTTCAATGAAATACATCAGAATAACATATTGGCTATATATAATGGTGACTATTTCATATATTTTAGCGGCAGGGAGGAAAGGAAGGGGGGGGGGGAAAGGTGGAGGTGGGGTTCGAGAAGAGGGAAGAGATGGGGGAAGGGGACGGCGGGGAAGGTGGAAGGAAACGGGGATTCACGGGAAAGGAGCACTTGCAACTGTACAGGGCGGTTCCGATGAGAAAGATTAATTATTCTCCGTACCAGCATTTTTAAATAATACCTCAGTATCGATTTTATTAATCAAAATTTGCTTTCGTATATACCTATTACCTATTTTTAAAAATGCTCAAACGTGTGATGATAAAACTGTTAAAATTATGAACTTTTTTAATTATTTTTTGATCATACGTATTTATAATTTTTCCATAACGTCTAAGCAAAATTAGAATGTAAAAAAAGCTGAAATACGTTACTTTGAAATACCGTAAATAAATAGACAAACTGAAGACAAAACACGTGCGCGGATTTTTTAAATAGATTTTATTTGAATTAAAATTAAAAATTCTGTAAAGCAGCTTTCCTAGATAATTTATTGATTTATTTATTGCATGATTATATGATATCAAATGTGTGGATATATTTGTTTTTGAAAATTTAATGAATCTGCCAATGACCTACGGTATAACCTTTTTATACTAAAAATAAATAATTTTTCTCAAAACTTAAAACATATATTTACTAGATAAAAGAACAATCTTTCGAAATCGATTTATATTTTTTTGTGGAAATTTATTTAAAAATGATCTATAACCGGTCGTGTCTGGTTATTCCCTCTCAAGGTTTCCATAAAAAGATCTATAATATAATTACTAGTACTTCATTTCGTGGATTTCATGATTCAATGTAAATTATTGAGACCTCAATAAAAACCCTTTAAACTACAAAAATATTCGTGCCTAGGATCAAAAAAATATCCATACACAGAATTTCAAGATCACGTTTGGCTATTGCACTCTCAATGCAGGTACGATCCCTCCCCTTCCCACCACAGGCGAGGCTCGGAGGCTTTCGCCGCGTATAAAGCCTCGCTGTCTCTCCCCTCACAGCACAAGCAGTTTTCCTCTCAGAAAAGGCTCACTCAATACAATCAACATGAACGCTCTGGTAAGTTACCAGTCATTTAATTCTTATCCCAAAATAAATTATTCGAGTGCATTAAATAAGTGAAGTGAAAAAGGTTCTTTTAATGGGTCTTCAGTGTTTTAATTAGTAAGAATTCGAAATTTAATAAAGTTTAATAATTAATATATTTTCAAAGGTTTTTTTTCACATGTTTTTAGCACCGTCCATTATTTAAAAAAATATTAGCGCTTTCTTTCGGGGTGGAAAAATTGTTTTTAATTAATTATTTGTAATTATTGTACAACCAGTTAATCAACTAATTTTGCAGTAGACATGATTTCTTATTTTAACATTCTTAACACTTGGGAAGATAAACTTTCGTAAGGATCTCGACTTGCAATCCTAAAGTCGCGGGTTCGTATCCCGGCGTGCGCGAGTAAATTTTATTTGTTGGTTTGTGTTATTTCACATTTTTTTCATTTAAAATAACATATAATATATGCATACTTTCAATATCGCCCTATTGTAAGACTACCATTCAGAATTATCTCTTTGGTTGAAATGGCTTTAGCCGTGTTTGGTGACCAGATCTGAATAGCCAGGAACCTCCCCCCTCCCTCTTCCCCATCTTATTTCCCTCTCCACTACCTTCAGCCTCATAACATACCCCAATTGGGGTGCCATAGTCTCACTGGCTCCAGACGGGAGCTGATGGGAATAATACTGCACAAGAGTTTTCACAAAGAAAATATGGATTGTCAAACAAAAGGTTTTAAAATAAATTATAAAATAATTTAATACATTTATTTCACGAAATTCAATAGCACCATTCCCTATGTCACGCTATGTTGTGCTAGAATATCTGTTCTGCCGTGTGGTATCTTAAATGAAAGCTATGCGCAATTTTTTAATCTGGATACCGGTTGGCTACTTTCTGATTCCTTTTGCTGTGCTAGAACATCTGTTCTGCCATGTCGTATCCTGAACAATATGCTTGATTTATGTTGAGATCAAAATACCTATCGGCTACTTTTTCTTTCTACTTTCTGCTGTGCTAGAATATCTGTTCTTCCATGTGGTATCTGAAACGAAAAATGATGTGTAGTGTTTTTTTTATCTAGATACCTGTCTGCTCTACTTTCTTTTTCCACTCCCATATCACTCAAAACATAAAATTTCTTAATAATATTTTTTTATAATAATATTTTAGATTTTTTAAGGTATGTTTTTATAGCCTGTTTGTAACTATATTCCTTGAAGTAGAGCACATATTACAGGCATTTATAAGTTGTTTCTTACTGTAGTATTTTGTAGTTTAATTTTTGTTTACCTTGATATCGTAAGTTAAGAGCGACGCTAACAGACATTTTTTTCAAACAGGGTTTTCAGTACTCAAGTGTTCTTTAATAAAGAACATTTTTGGTAAAAGGTCACTTGCATCACATTTGAATTTTTTTCTGGTTTATGCAAATATTCTGAGACATTTTTTTAAATCATATTTTTGTTATCATGGAGATTTTTTGAAAATTTCAATCTGAAAAACCAGACCATTTTTTAAACCTGAAAAGACGGGACATAACTTTATGGGTGCGAAAAAACAATAATTACATAGCTGAAAATCATTAAAAAAAAAACGACGTATTCCACACGAATGGCAGAGGAGAATAACGAGGCTTACCAAAAATATTACATCTCATAAATATTGTTTTTCCTTCATCCATCTTATTGATCATTAATCATTATTAATGATTATTAGAGTTATGAACAACCTAATTGACAGCCCTGCCATCGTTGCTACTATTAAACTCCATGTACCGACAAGGAATACTAGACAAAATATAACATTCTTTTGCAACACATACACAACCAACTATCAATCACACTCACTTACCAATACGATGCATGATTTAGGCAACAAGTTTGGTGGTATTATAGATGTATTCGCTGATTCCCTTTACATTCTAAAATGCAATTTAAACCAACACTTTGTGGAATCCTACAAATTATTGTAACGTGGGTATAATATATTTTACGATTTGATGCGTTATTGTAATGTTTAATATTATATTTTGTTCTATGTTATTGTCAAATAATACATTGTTTAAAATATTTCACGGTTTTACGCAAGAATATACAAGTGGTTTTTTCTTCAATAACTACTTGTATATTCTTAAAAATTTTTCACTTTATAACTTTTGGTATAAATTCTATGTATGTGTAATCCTCGATAACTTAAATATTATTTTATAATCTATGTAAAAGCCCCTACAGGCGTATAACAACAATAAATAAACACTAAATAAATTATAATGTTCAACGTCCATATATGACTAAATTCAAATATTTTACAATAAAACCAAGTTAAAAATAATTATTAAAATTAATTAAGGGGGAGGTTTATCAACAATATCATAGGTGTAAACGAGTATGAAGAAGGTCCACATAAAAATATTTAGTTGGTCTATAGTAAATAGTTTATACCTACACAAAGGTTGGTTTTTGTTTTTGCAGTGGGATTATTTAGAACAACCGAACATTCTGGTTTTTAAACATATATAACTTGACATTATCCAACTATTGTGATTTAAATTATACTTATAATAAAAGTGTACTGGTAAATTATAAATATAAAAATATATTATAAAAATTGATTTTGTTAAATCAGCACCTTTACCATTACGCTTCTAAGATAGCTACGGAAGGCATAACCTGTACGATTTTACTCGTAATATCTATCAAAAGGTCAAACCAAACAATAAATTCGCAAGCAACAAACAATAAACCTAGTGAATTTTAAGTGTCAAATTCAAAAATTCGCCAGAAATCGTGCTGCCAAATAAAAAAATAGGTGTTGAATTTTACAAAATTAATTGAATATTATCGTAGTCGAAGACATTATGGAATCCATGCAAGTGGCCTATTAAAAATTTTGAAAATGTTAATTAGAATTTTAATCGATGATATGGGTTCTCCTAGAGGAGTGTAAAATATTTAAAAAATATGAATACAAAGTTACCGTTATTTATTCGCATGCTAACCTCACAGTCCGTAAAAAAAACTATACTATTATCTTCAGTGTCATGTTATGTTATTATTTACTTTAAAAATTTGAAAAAAACTAAGGGTAATTTATTCCTGTTTCAGTTTTTCGCAACTCTGGTGTGTGTCGGAGCAGTCGTGTCAGCTAGCGGATGGGCTGGACATGGAGCATGGGCTGGCCCCGGTGCCTGGGCTCATGGAGCCGCCCCCATCGGTCATGATGGACGCGTCGTAGACACCCCCGAGGTAGCCCACGCCAAGGCCGCTCACTTCGCTGCCAAGGCCGCCGCTACCCACGGAGCTCATGGTGCTGGAATCTACGGACCCGCAGTCTATGGCCCCGTTGGAGTTCCCGCCGTCTATGGTGCCCATGGGGCCTGGGCTCATGGACCCGCTCCTCTTGCCCATGATGGTGTTGTCGTAGATACCGCAGAGGTTGCTCACGCCAAGGCCGCACACGCCTCCGCCGTTGCCCGTCTGTCTGTCGGAATCGCTCATGGAGGTCCAGTCTATGGAGGTCCAGTCTATGGAGGTCCAGCTTATGGAGGACTCGGTTATGGTGCTGGCCACGGTGCCTGGGCTCATGGAGGCGCCCCCATCGGTCATGATGGTCGCGTAGTAGACACCCCCGAGGTTGCCCACGCCAAGGCAGCTCACTTCTCCGCTCTCGCCGCTGCTTCTCACGGAGCCCATGGACATTATTAATTGCAGACACCCTAACATCGTGTTGCAAAGACCCTGCGTTGATGTTACTCTAATTTTAATACGCCATGTGTATATATTATTCATTACTTCCCTTTCTTTTTCTTCGTAGTATTCTTCTGTCAATATCACTCATTCTAGTTTTATTTCCTCCCTCTGTGTTTTAAGTTATTATTTTTATACTGCCAAACTGAAAAAGCAAACGAAATAAATCGAACATAAAAAAAACTCTTGTCTTTTATTATTATTTACTAGTGCAGATCCGTGAAATATCACGGAGAGTCTGAATTCTGGACAAAGCTTCTATAAATATTATTTTATGTGTGGTTCATCGACCAATAGTTGTAGCAGTTCTTACCTGCTTTAATCAAAATGATTATTATTTATCGCTACACTTCTATCCCAGCATTTAGTGTACGGGTCACACTTAGAACCACGCGATTGACACTCGTAGGTGGTAGGCCGCTTCCTCTACGCTCCTAAATTAGGCTTAGGGCATTCAACACGAAAGATGTGACCACAAAACAGAAAACCAGACAGAGGCCGGCGTCAAGCAAATCATCGATCTCCATCACGTGAATTTCAACTTATTTTATTAGTTTCATCAAAATGGTTTACCTTATAATATTCATATTTCATCCTTTCTCGTTGGGATGTAAATTTGCAATGAGATTTCAATTTTTAATTAATTAATATAACCGCATAGATCATTCTAGAATCCATTTTACATCGGAACATTTTTATTATTATTTAACATAAATTCTACCTAGAGTAGAATTAGAGCCTTAGAACCTTTCAAAGCTTAGAGCCTTAGCGACCCTGAGTTTTATATCATATTTATATTAACTATTTGAGACTCAGGTCTAATTTATTATTACTTCATATGATTTAACGATTTAATAAATCTATTTATTGTAATGAATGAATCTCAACGTCCACGCCCTTTAGCCGGTTTCTCGGTTGTGCCTTGACGATAGTAAGTGGGAAGTAGGGGAACGTACCCGAAGACCCTAAGGATGGAAGCGTCAAGTTGCCGGAGGCAGGGCGGAAGGACGCTGAGTTCACCCAGCCAAACCTCAGGCCCACACATGTCGCTGGGGGAGGCGCAGATGAGTTGTAAGGATTCCATTCCGAAAAAAAAAAAAATTTATGTCAATGTATCCAGGAGTGAGGTCTAACTCACCCCCAAAATGGGGAAGTTGACATTACAGAACATTTACAGTTCAGTTTCAGCCACAAGGGTCGGAGCTTATTGCTGAATCGCTAAAACAGAAAAAGAATTGCAAAAAAAAAAGAAAAACTAAAAATAAGAGAACATAATACTTAGTGAAGAATAACAGTTGGTTACAAGTAGCAGAATATATTATGTTTATAATTTGGTCAGTAATAACAGAAATGTATCAATTTGTTTTGAGCAAAGGAGTCATCAGGACCTTCGCTCTCAATTCGGCACATCGAAGTCTGAAATGGGAGAAAAGGCAGAAATACATGAAGTACATAAAGATTTTAAACCACCAGGAATTTATCGAAGTAAAAACAAAATATTTTCAACTCTGCTTGGATCTAAAATCTAAGAAAACATAAAGGCAGTGAAGATAAAGATATAGAAAACCAAAAAATCGGAGCAATGGTAATAAAAGAGATGAGAAAGAAAAGTCAGTGGTCATCAGGAGCAAATACACCAGGCATCTGAAACTCACAATGATTTTACAGCTGGTCAGCGAAGTTGTAGCTCATTGGTGGACCCCATTTCTTTCAGCTATCCACATACATGTTATATTATAATGTTTCTACAGAGAAGAATTTTATTATGTTTATACAAATAAAAAAAAAAATACAAATATACAAATAAAAATTCAAAAATTGATGTTTCATTTATGTGAGATATTCACTTAGGGCCAGTTGTTTCGGAAAAAATCACGTCTGATGAACCGTCAAATCGCAAATGAATCGTCAATCTACGAAATTTGGGTTGTTTCACCGTTCGTCAAGTGAAATTTCAGGTCAAATCTGATGGAAATGTAACCGCTCGAATTCCGGCGGTTAGTGGAAAATTGATTGAGGGCGCATGCGCAGACGTGCGAAACTTTGCTATCTGACAGCTTGTGCAGCTCTGTGGCACTACGCACTACCGAAACTAGTGATTATGGCTGGACTGTTTTTGCATAAAACGTAAATAAAACATAACGATCAAAACTTCAGGATGGCAAAAGAACAAGTTTAGATATCTTTTCGATGTATAATATTGTCGAAAATCGTTTATTTCAGAGATTGAAAATGACGTAAACACTGGTGAAAACATTGAAAAAAATACAAACTTATTTCTTGTGTAAACCGATGATGTTACAATCTATTGCCATCTTATTCGTGTTATATTTATCCTAGAATAATTTATGAGTCTACAATAATTCATAATAAAAGAAATCTTTTCCCCGTGATTGACATTTTTCCCAATCTTTCCTGATTATTTACCTTGAGAACATAGAGATTTTGTTGTATGTACGTGGTGACAACTGAAGGTTCCTTCTGATTTCTGTTAACTTCCGATTTCATAAAAGATATAAAAGAAGTTGAGTGTTACAATTGTATACTTACATGATTTTTGGCCAAGTACCTAAATTAAAAACAGCGCTTCGGGCCACAGTAGAGTTCATAAATACAGAATAAAGGACTGGCGCCATCACAATATTCTATATATAACTGGTTCAACCCTCACAAAGAAAATTGCAGTTTGGGAACTGGAGTCATGACCTAGCATATTAACATAAATCTTTACCTGATACTAATAAGGCGATTAAAACACATGTCTTTATAAAATATGCTGTGTAAAGGAATCTTGAGTATTACCTCTAATCATAGCTGTATTCAATTTACAAAGTCATACCTAATTGAACAGTATTTTATAGGTAATAAAAATCCTTTTGTGTTCAATGTTACAACTTTACTTTAAGTACAAAATAAAACGAAACCATGTCAGTTCAAATGTTTATTTATTTATATAAGTAAAACTTCTTCGTTATAAAAGTTGTAAGTAATAAGTATATGTGTATATGTATAATAAGTCAGAAATTATATTTAATTAGTTGATTTATGCGGGTTAACGACGCGAAACCTAATCTGCCATCTTATTATGACAAGCAGTAATATGAAAACAATGTACCTACATCAAATTAAAAGTACATTATGCAATGGTTCTTGCCGAGGAAAACCATTTATGCATTTCACGTGTATACATTAGATTTCACTATTGGTGAACCACTATAGTTCCTTGGTTCTTCTATCATTTGGTTCTTCTTGGAGGTACCTACAATCAGTATCCAAAACGCAGACTCGTCAAAATATCGTAAATTCTGTTGTATTCCTCCAGAACATATGCATTTCTTATTTGGACTGCAATGACCCTAAAACAAGAATCATAATGTAATTGTAATACGTTAGCATTTTATAAATAAAACTACAAGTACACTTCGGAGCGCGCCACGCCGCCGCGCCGTGAGAGAAGTAGTAAAGATTCACTGCGAGACCTTACTGCGCCTGCACGGCGGTCTGAAGCGGCGCTCCGAAGTGTCCGTATGGAGAGTGCTGATAGAATATGACATATGACCAAACGACAACAAACCGACCGAACGATATTATTGCATTGTTTGCATATTTATTAATTGTATTAATTAACTATACACTTTAAACAATCGTATCAGACGTTGTTTGATAAGATATTTTATTCGCAAAAAAGGATCCTCTTCAAGCCTGTCCAATAAAGTATAAAACACAACTAACCTGTATTTCACGATGTGTTTGTGATCAAGCATAGCATGTACACGTTTGGCAGTCATATGGTGAGCTTTAATTATAGTTTCCATAGGAATTTAATTCATTTCCTATATGGTTCTGGCGACATTTGAGCATTTCAACTGTAGCCGTTCCGGAGACTCATAAAATTGATCTAAAAAGGAAGAATATTTAAGTAATACGATTGCATGTTACCATATTAACTTAACTGTACATGTAATTAATTGAATACTAATAAAAAAAGCACTCACTCTTAAGCGTTTATGTTTTATTTGTAGATAAACATTACGCACGGCTTACGATAAAGGCCGGTAAACTCTGGTAAACTCTGACAGGCGACGAATTTCATAAACAACTTGTGAGTGTTGCAAGCGTTAAAAAATATTCCTTTCGATTTCTCTGGAATAATTAGTCCGATTCGGCGGGGAACACTGTGTGAAATTTTCGAATGTAACGAATGTTAAATTTAATTTGAAACAACCCAATTCTGATTTGACAAAAATCAACGGAATGATTGCGTTACATTTGAAAAATCAAGAAGAATCTGAACGATTGTTCAGGTTTTTCAGGTTCAGTTGTTTTCCGAAACAACTGGCCCTAAGGGCCAGTTGTTTCGGAAAACCTGAACAATCGTTCAGATTCTTCTTGATTTTTCAAATGTAACGCAATCATTCCGTTGATTTTTGTCAAATCAGAATTGGGTTGTTTCAAATTAAATTTAACATTCGTTACATTCGAAAATTTCACACAGTGTTCCCCGCCGAATCGGACTAATTATTCCAGAGAAATCGAAAGGAATATTTTTTAACGCTTGCAACACTCACAAGTTGTTTATGAAATTCGTCGCCTGTCAGAGTTTACCGGCCTTTATCGTAAGCCGTGCGTAATGTTTATCTACAAATAAAACATAAACGCTTAAGAGTGAGTGCTTTTTTTATTAGTATTTAATTAATTACATGTACAGTTAAGTTAATATGGTAACATGCAATCGTATTACTTAAAAATTCTTCCTTTTTAGATCAATTTTATGAGTCTCCGGAACGGCTACGGTTTTAATGCTCAAATGTCGCCAGAACCATATAGGAAATTAATTAAATTCCTATGGAAACTATAATCAAAGCTCACCATATGACTGCCAAACGTGTACATGCTATGCTTGATCACAAACACATCGTGAAATACAGGTTAGTTGTGTCTTATACTTTATTTGTCAGGCTTGAAGAGGATCCTTTTTTGCGAATAAAATATCTTATCAAACAACGTCTGATACGATTGTTTAAAGTGTATAGTTAATTAATACAATTAATAAATATGCAAACAATGTAATAATATCGTTCGGTCGGTTTGTTGTCGTTTGGTCATATTCTATCAGCACTCTCCATATGGAAACTTCGGAGCGCCGCTTCAGACCGCCGCGCAGGCGCAGTAAGGTCTCGCAGTGAATCTTTACTAACTTCTCTCACGGCGCGGCGGCGTGGCGCGCTCCGAAGTGTACTTGTAGTTTTATTTATAAAATGCTAATGTATTACAATTACATTATGATTCTTGTTTTAGGGTCATTGCAGTCCAAATAAGAAATGCATATGTTCTGGAGGAATACAACAGAATTTACGATATTTTGATGAGTCTGCGTTTTGGATACTGGTTGTAGGTACCTCCAAGCAGAACCAAATGATAGAAGAACCAAGGAACTATAGTGGTTCACCAATAGTGCAATGTAATGTATACACGTGAAATGCGTAAATGGTTTTCCTCAGCAAGAACCATTGCATAATGTACTTTTAATTTGATATAGGTACATTGTTTTCATATTACTGCTTGTCATAATAAGATGGCAGATTAGGTTTCGCGTCGTTAACCCGCATAAATCAACTAATTAAATATAATTTCTGACTTATTATACATATACACATATACTTATTACTTACAACTTTTATAACGAAGAAGTTTTACTTATATAAATAAATAAACATTTGAACTGACATGGTTTCGTTTTATTTTGTACTTAAAATAAAGTTGTAACATTGAACACAAAAGGATTTTTATTACCTATAAAATACTTTTATTTTTATTTTAACTTTATGAGTAAAACCTCAAATTGTAATATTTAATTAAATGAAGACAATATAAGCGAAACTCAATCGAAAATCTGAAAACAGAAAAATCAGAAAAAGATATTGACACATCTGGGACTCGAACCCAGGACCTCTCGCTTACCGGGCGAACGCGCTAACCACTGCGCCACCGTGTCGATATCCAATTCGGTCACTTTTAACTGTATCATACTTCGACTAAGAACCACCCACACTATCTTCATTTTTCTTAACGCATATACTATTGGCTGCTATCTTTATGTATGATTGCAAGATTCAAACCCGAACTAAATGCTCTCTAGATAGTGTCTGGATAAATCTTTATCCATTTTATTTAATATGCGACATCTATTGACTTTTCTGCAAGTCTAGGATGAATATTTTTATTTTTATTTTAACTTTATGAGTAAAACCTCAAATTGTAATATTTAATTAAATGAAGACAATATAAGCGAAACTCAATCGAAAATCTGAAAACAGAAAAATCAGAAAAAGATATTGACACATCTGGGACTCGAACCCAGGACCTCTCGCTTACCGGGCGAACGCGCTAACCACTGCGCCACCGTGTCGATATCCAATTCGGTCACTTTTAACTGTATCATACTTCGACTAAGAACCACCCACACTATCTTCATTTTTCTTAACGCATATACTATTGGCTGCTATCTTTATGTATGATTGCAAGATTCAAACCCGAACTAAATGCTCTCTAGATAGTGTCTGGATAAATCTTTATCCATTTTATTTAATATGCTATAAAATACTGTTCATATTAGGCATGACTTTGTAAATTTAATACTGATTAGTGGTAATTAACTCAAGATTCCTTTACACAACATATTTTAAATGTTTTATGTCTTTAATCGCCTTATTAGTATCAGGTAAAGATTTATGTTAATATGCTAGGTCATGACTCCAGTTCCCAAACTGCAATTTTCTTTGTGAGGGTTGAACCAGTTATATAATATATAGAATATTGTGATGGCGCCAGTCCTTTATTCTGTATTTATGAACTCTACTGTGGCCCGAAGCGCTGTTTTTAATTTAGATACTTGGCCAAAAATCATGTAAGTATACAATTGTAACACACTCAACTTCTTTTATATCTTTTATGAAATCGGAAGTTGACAGAAATCAGAAGGAACCTTCAGTTGTCACCACGTACATACAACAAAATCTCTGTTCTCAAGGTAAATAATCAGGAAAGATTGGGAAAAATGTCAATCACGGGGAAAAGATTTCTTTTATTATGAATTATTGTAGACTCATAAATTATTCTAGGATAAATATAACACGAATAAGATGGCAATAGATTGTAACATCATCGGTTTACACAAGAAATAAGTTTGTATTTTTTTTAATGTTTTCACCAGTGTTTACGTCATTTTCAATCTCTGAAATAAACGATTTTCGACAATATTATTCATCGAAAAGATATCTAAACTTGTTATTTTGCCATCCTGAAGTTTTGATCGTTATGTTTTATTTACGTTTTATGCAAAAACAGTCTAGCCATAATCACTAGTTTCGGTAGTGCATAGTGCCACAGAGCTGCACAAGCTGTCAGATAGCAAAGTTTCGCACGTCTGCGCATGCGCCCTCAATCAATTTTCCACTAACCGCCGGAATTCGAGCGGTTACATTTCCATCAAATTTGACCTGAAATTTCACTTGACGAACGGTGAAACAACCCAAATTTCGTTGATTGACTATTCATTTGCGATTTGACGGTTCATCAGACGTGATTTTTTCCGAAACAACTGGCCCTTAAAAGGTGTAATGACATTTTGTTTATAAGAAAAGTGTTTAGAGACGATTTGAATTTGTGTGTACGTTGTATTTATTTAATTTTATGTGGAAGGTTGTTTGTATATTTTAACGGTCCTTTTTGGAATATTGTTTATAGTGTAGTATTGTATTGTTTAAAGTATCCATAGTCTCACTGCATCCAGACGGGATCAATTTGGACTCTTATGATATATTCATAAAAAAGATCAAAGTGTGCAGTTCACACGCGGTACAAATGAAACCTTAAAAAACTAAAGTTGACAAGAGTGGGAGGCTACGAGGCAATGAAACACCGCACAAAGAGGAGACTGATAGGCTACAAAGCACCGCATAAAGAGGAGACCGATTATTCTCTCTCATTCTCTTCCAGGCTAAATCCTGTGGATGGATATGTTTGTCTATTTTTAGTGCCGCTTTTGTTCTTTTCATCGAGTTTCAAATTCCAATGGCGCTAAAAAAGTTTTCACTTCAAAAAAGTACATCATCCGTGTAGTAATTTATTTATTTTATATTATTTATTTACGGACAAATAATCCAATAACAATATAACAATAACACGAATAAAAAAAAGAGAGATTGAAATGACAGGAGAGTACATATATGTAGATGAAGAGCATTGACAAAATACATATAATATAAAAGTACATATAGAAGATAACTACAAGTAGCTTGAAGATGGATTTAAAAAGACTTTAAAAAATCATATTGCGTATCGACTGCCAAAAGTCATATAGGCCACACCAAAAAATTCAATGCGTAATAGTAAAGAAATGGTAAAGAACAGATGAAACAGACAAAAAAATATCTCCCTATCACGGAAATCATTAGTTTGTTAAGGTTGATAGTCTTTCAACTACTTACTGCTGAATAAATCTGAAAATACCTAGTCTACAACGCAACATTTATTCATGTACATGTTTGCGAAGTCAATCAATAAAAAAAGAAAATGGATTTTCAATGCCAAATGCATATAGCATTCTACAAAGGCAATTGTAGCGTATCATGTTCACCCCTCCCAGAGGCTAGGTTTTGAAGACTTTCAGCAGGTATAAAGCCTTGCGTTCTCTCCCCTCACAGCACAAGCAGTTTTCCTCTCAGAAAAGGCTCACCACACAATCATCATGAACGCTCTGGTAAGTTCTGTGCAGTTGTAATTGAAAATCAAGTGCGCTACAATAACAAAGTGAAGTGAAATACTCGTCAAAACTAAAGTTTGTTTTATTTTTGAGTGCTTCATACAAATGTGAAATAATTATAATTAAGTGGTTCCAATGAAGTTAAGATTTCAATAAAAATAAAGAATCAAGAAACTGCAGATTGCAAAGTGCAACATACTACTTAAGTGTATTCTATCAACAACTTCCTAAGGCATTCAAAAAGGTATAAAACTAATATCATGATTTTTATTTCAGTTTTTCGCAACCTTTTTGTGCGTGGGAGCGTTGGTCTCCGCCAGCGGATGGGCTGGACACGATGATGGACAATGGAGGGGAGAAGGTCTGGCCGAGAGCCAGGATCATGGACAGTGGGGCGGCGGATGGGGAGTAGCCGGTCATGGAGCCTATGGTGCTGGAGCCTATGGTGCTGGAGCCTATGGTGCTGGAGCCTATGGTGCTGGAGCTTATGGTGCTCATGGAGCCTGGGCTCATGGACCCGCTCCTCTGGCGCATGATGGTGTTGTAGTAGATACTCCTGAAGTCGCTCACGCCAAGGTTGCCCATGCCTCCGCTGTTGCCCGTCTGTCCCACGGAATCGCCCATGGTGGTCCAGTCTACGGAGGTCCAGTCTATGGAGGTCCAGTTTATGGAGGACTCGGTTATGGTGCTGGCCACGGTGCCTGGGCTCATGGAGGCGCCCCCATCGGTCATGATGGTCGCGTAGTAGACACCCCCGAGGTTGTCCACGCCAAGGCAGCTCACTTCGCCGCTGTCGCCGCTGCTTCTCATGGAGCTCATGGACATTATTAATTGCTGACACCCTAACACCTTGTTGCGACGACCTTGCGTTAGTATTATTGTAGTCTTTACTTAGTAATGACCATTATGTATATATTCATGCCTTCACAACCATCTCCTACCTTTTCTAATTCTTATCTCCAACTAACTCGTATTCGAGTTTGGTTTTAGATCCTTCCCCTTCTGTTTTTTCATCTCTATTATTTAATATCATGGATCTCATTTCTACTGATAAAACAATGGATCCCATGTTTATTGATATGATGGATCCCACCTTAAAGAGCAATCGAATAAATCGAATGAAAATATATGAATTTGGTTTTTATTTTTAATTAAGGGTCAATAATAATATACGATGATGTGAAAAATGTGTGGCAGGCAGAATATTTCACATTAAGGAGACCAAAGAAAATTGTTTTCGAGTTTTGATTTGTTTTTCAACTTCAAAGACACTTTTTTTTTACCACAAACTATCATATCATTGTATGCAGTTCCAAAATAATCAAAATGGTAATAATAAGGGGAGAATTTTTTAATAACATCCAGAAATGGAAAAGATATAAAAGTTTTTATTTTTGTTATATTTTTTTTATTTAATGCAAAAATGAAAAATTACACCTACAGTAAATGCATTTTTTGCATAATTTCACCGCCATGCATGTTGTGGCGGGTGAATTATGCAAATTCAACTTGATGAATATGTTCTATGATTGATTATACATAATTTTTATTGATTTACAAGGGTTTCGGTTTCAGTCATCAGGGAGAAGGTTGAAGATTTTAGGAGCTAGGTGTAGATGAATTGTCTTTGAGCTGTAATACTAGGTACTTTGTAGAGTCAATCGGTTATTATAGTTCCTGTTGTAAGGAAGATTTCTTGTTGTATTTGAACAAGAAATTTGTTAGTGTAAATTTTAGATCAATTTGACGTATATTTAAGACATTTAGTCGATGAAGAGTCGAATAGAATAATCTTGTCTTGTCGGTCGCTTGTTAATGACATCTATTACTATTTGTGGGCCTTTTGTAGAGGATCAATAATTGTTTGAGAACAGTCCCCCAAATGATGACGCCATATTTTAATGCTAATATTGGATTGGCAGAGGGTAGTATACTGTTTTAAGTGTTCCAGAGTAAGTATGTTTCTAAGATTTCGAAAAACATGAGAGAGCTTCCGGCAGCGGGGAATTAGGCTAGGTAGTTTTTTATTCGAATGAGGGTTTATAACTTGGAATGTTTTGGAAGTCATTTTTATTGGGACCAATGTGATGGACACACGGTCTGTTGATTCATTATTTTGAAATAGATTTGAAAACGTATTTTTGTGAGAATGTATTCGTTGTACATTTTGTACTTCAAAGCTATTGAACATTTAATCGAAAGCCTTCTAATGGGTACTTTCAGCATGGTATTTATGTTTCCATTTCGAATATTACATGAGATATGTAGATAATGGATTTGGATAGTATCTGTGATAACGATGTCATTTATGTCGCTTCTGTTGCTTACGCCAACACATTCCTAAAAATAAAAATATTTATAATACCGCTGCTTAGAACTTACCCAATAACGAAAGTCAGTGAATTTATCACCCATTTATTTATTTATTTATTTACGGATAAATAGTCCATTAACAATATAAGAATAACACGAATAAAAAAAAGAAAGATGACAATGAAAGGAGAGTACAAATAGACGAATAGCATTGACAAAATACATATAATATAAAAGGAAGATGACAATGAAAGGAGAGTACAAATAGATGAATAGCATTGATAAAATACATATAATATAAAAGGAAGATGACAATGAAAGGAGAGTACAAATAGATGATAGCATTGACAAAATACATATAATATAAAAGGAAGATGACATTGAAAGGAGAGTACAAATAGATTAATAGCATTAACAAAATACATATAATATAAAAGGAAGATGACAATGAAAGGACAGTACAAATAGATGAATAGCATTGACAAAATACATATAATATAAAAGGAAGATGATAATGAAAGGAGAGTACAAATAGATGAATAGCATTGACAAAATACATATAATATAAAAGGAAGATGACAATGAAAGGAGAGTACAAATAGATGAATAGCATTGATAAAATACATATAATATAAAAGGAAGATGACAATGAAAGGAGAGTACAAATAGATGAATAGCATTGACAAAATACATATAATATAAAAGGAAGATGACATTGAAAGGAGATTACAAATAGATTAATAGCATTGACAAAATACATATAATATAAAAGGAAGATGACAATGAAAGGACAGTACAAATAGATGAATAGCATTGACAAAATACATATAATATAAAAGGAAGATGATAATGAAAGGAGAGTACAAATAGATGAATAGCATTGACAAAATACATATAATATAAAAGGAAGATGACAATGAAAGGAGAATACAAATAGATGAAGAGCATTGACAAAATACATATAATATAAAAGGAAGATGACAATGAAAGGAGAGTACAAATAGATGAATAGCATTGACAAAATACATATAATATAAAAGGAAGATGACAATGAAAGGAGAGTACAAAAAGATGAATAGCATTGACAAAATACATATAATATAAAAGGAAGATGACAATGAAAGGAGAGTACAAATAGATTAATAGCATTAACAAAATACATATAATATAAAAGGAAGATGACAATGAAAAGAGAGTACAAATAGATGAACAGCATTGACAAAATACATATAATATAAAAGGAAGATGACAATGAAAGGAGAGTACAAATAGATGAATAGCATTGACAATATACATATAATATAAAAGTTACTACAAGTAGCTTGAAGATGGATTTAAGAGACTTTAAAAAATCACATTGCGTATCGACTGCCAAAAGTCATTTAGGCTTACACCAAAAAATTCAATGCTTTGATTTGCGTTGACAAGTCTCGACATTCTGGATAAAGGAGAATGATTTCCGTAATTAGTGGAATGATGATTGAGGAACAGCAATTCATTATTTCGGAGTCTACGGGAAGGTATGTTGAACTGGATGAGTTGCAACAAAGCAGGTGTGTCAGTAATACCGTTGATAATTTTGAATATGCAAATTAGATCAGAGTCCTTTCTACGTTTTTCTAAAGAAGAATTGTTTAAAGTTTGTTCAAATTTATCATACGAGTACTCGCCTCTTTCAAGTCCTAACTTCCAAGCAATTACTCGTAGGAAGCAATGTAGTACAGATTCTATGTGACAAATGTGGACAGCATAGAAAGGAGACCGAATGATCATTCATTGATTTCACACAGTCATTCTTTCCAATCTTAGCGACAGTTTGGGCAGTCTCAGTAGAGAATTCAAAAAAGCACCTTGACATTAGATTCGAGTTCAGTCCATCTCCAAACTCCGTAATAGAGATTTTGCACTAAATCGGTAGAGAATTCGAGAACATGAAAATGGATGCTGAAATAAGCATTTTAACATAAGATTCGAGTTCAGTGCATCTTCCAATTCCACAATCCCGATTTTGAGCCAAATTGGTAGAAAATTCCAGAAATTCAATATGGATGCCGAAATTATGCAGTTTGAAATAAGATCCGAGTTCAGTGCTCCTCCAAACTCCTCAATCCCGATTTTTAACCAAATTGGCAGATAACTTTAAAAGTTCAAGATTGAAGTCGAATTTATGCATTTTGACATTAGATCCGAGTTTAGTCAAACTCCATTGTACTGATTTGGACAAAAATCGGTTAGAAATTGTAGAAAATCAACGTGCCCAACGAAGTTATGTATTTTGACATTAATACCATATTCTTTTTCCCCCAGTTCCCTTCTCAGAGGTCTCTTTCCTATGACGTTATATGAAATCCTTTATTTTTAAATATTCCTTTATTTCTACCCATTTGGTTTAAGTACCTAAAAATATAGACTCTAAAACAAGTTTCTAATTATTTTTCAGATAATAATTAATATTTAATTAAGTCAATACATTTAGAGCGTTTATGTCCTTCCTTTAAATATTAATTATATATTCTTCCCTTTAAATAGTAATTTTTTGACATCGTCCTTATAGGGATAGATCCGGCTACATAATGAACCACTGGGTGACTGCTGTTGTATAATAATGTTCGAATTAAAGAAAATTTTCAATTTCATGAGTAAATAAATAATAAAATTATGAACTTATATGTTAGTATATTGTATTTTGTACGCATTACATAATCAAACTATTCGTTAAGAGCGTTTAACCAGCCAGCTGCCAAAAATCCACATTTCGTCGAAAGTTTTTATTACGATCGTGCAGGGCGGTTACAATGAGAAAGATTAATTATTCTCCGTACCAGCTTTTTAAAATTATAACTCAATATAGATTTTTTTCATTCCAAATTTGCTTTAATTTATACCTATATCAAAAAATGCTGAAAGGCGTGATGATAAAACTATTAAAATAATGTACTTTTTGTAGTTATTTTTTTGATTATAAGTATTAATAATTTTTCAATAATGTCTAAGTTAAATAAGAATGTTAAAAAAATCTGAAATATATTAGTTTGTAAGTGCGCAAATAAATACACAGACGGACAAATTTTCGTCAATAAACACATGTAGAGCGTATATATTTTTTAATGATTTTATTTTAATTAAAATTAAAATTCTAAAACATGCGATGACCATATAATGTATTGATTAATTTTACTGCAAGATTATATGATTTGAAATGGGTGTGGTATAGTACAAAATCTTTTTTGAAAATTTAACAAAACTGCCAACGACCTACGGTATAACCTTATCCTACTAAAAATAAACGTTTTTTCTCAAAATTTAAAACATATGAATGCTAGATAAAAGAACAATCTTTCGAAATCCATTTATAATTTATTGTGGAAAAGAGTCAATTCGTCTAAAATCTGATTTAAAAATTACATATTTTTGATTTTCTCTGGTAAAACCCCCTTAATATTGATAAAATGATAGTAAACTAATACGTCACATTGTAGGCCGCCCAGCTATTCAATTGGGTGAAAATGAAGATAAATTACGATTGATTTATGGAATACGTTCTGTACTTATGAGGTAAACAAACACAATCTACCGCGGCAGAAAACAGATATTCAATGCCAAATTACATTGTACCGATTATTGCATTCTGTACTAGGAACCAATATACTTATAACTGTATCAAGCTCACCCCTCCAAAAGGCGAGGTTTTGAATACTTTCCACAGGTATAAAGCCTTTGCGTTCACTCCTTAGAATCACAAGCAGTTTTCCTCTCAGAAAAGGCTCACTCTACAATCAACATGAACGCTCTGGTAAGTTCTGTGAAGTTGTAATAGAAGTGCTACAATAACCAAGTGAAGTGAAATACAAATTTAAGTTTCTTTTAAAAATCAAACAATTATATTTTTGAGTGTCTTATACAAATGTGAAATAATTATTACTAGACTGCTTTTGCTTCAGCATCGCCCAGTTAATCTCGGTGACCATTTTATATATCCCATAGGAAATGGTTTCAAAAATAGCCCGTTCCTCGCATCCTCTGTGATCCAGTGATAGCTAGTCACCGGGACATTTTTAGTATATAGCCGTCATTTGTAGTATATAGCCGTGTGAAACTATTTTTCACAAATAAGCATTCTTTTCTTTCTTTCCTTTCTTTTCTTTCTTTTCTTTCTTTTCTTTCTTTTCTTTCTTTTCTTTCTTTTCTTTCTTTTCTTTCTTTTCTTTCTTTTCTTTCTTTTCTTTCTTTTCTTTCTTTTCTTTCTTTTCTTTCTTTTCTTTCTTTTCTTTATTTTTTTTCTTTCCTTTCTTTCTTTTCGTTCTTTTCTTTCTTTTCTTTCTTTTCATTCTTTTCTTTCTTTTCTTTCTTTTCCTTCTTTTCTTTCTTTTCTTTCTTTTCTTTCTTTTCTTTCTTTTCTTTCTTTTCTTTCTTTTCTTTCTTTTCTTTCTTTTCTTTCTTTTCTTTCTTTTCTTTCTTTTCTTTCTTTTCTTTCTTTTCTTTCCTTTCTTTCTTTTCTTTCTTTTCTTTCTTTTCTTTCTTTAAAAGAAAGACAAACATTCCCGGATTACGAATAAACCAACAATGTTTGAAAATCTCCTACTACCACTACAGAAAGCCGAAAATGTTGCTTGTGTTGTGACGGAGGACTTAGCCAGCCGAGGAATCGAACACGCGACGTCCGAGTGGGACCCAAGCGCTATGCCCACTCAACCTCTGACCGGTCATATCATATTACCGTCAATCTTTCCATATTACAAAATCGTAGTACTTCTAGGGGACACGTTCTCATGTGATCTGCTAACGAAAGTACCGCAATCCTGTGACGAATTCTTGAATTCGAAACCGAATTACAATGGTAGCTTTGTTTGAAATTTCACGTACACAGATGTTTATATGGTGCGGCGGGTATGGCATGGCGGCAGACATGCATTCGAAGCCGGGTTCTTAAATTCAACCACGCAGACGCAAGCCTATTAATATGATGGTGTCATTGTCGTTAAGATTTAAATAAAAAATAAATGAATAAGAAATTGCAGAATCGCCAAGTGCAAAAAAATATTAAAAATAAATTGTATCAACAACCTTTCTAAGACAATCAAAAAGGTTAGAGACTAATATAATGATTTTTATTCCAGTTTTTCGCAACCTTTTTGTGCGTGGGAGCCGTGGTCTCCGCCAGCGGATGGGCTGGACACGATGATGGACAATGGAGGGGAGAAGGTCTGGCCGAGAGCCAGGATCATGGACAATGGGGCGGCGGATGGGGAGTAGCCGGCCATGGAGCCTATGGTGCTGGAGCCTATGGTGCTGGAGCATATGGTGCTGGAGCCTATGGTGCCCATGGAGCCTGGGCTCATGGACCCGCTCCTCTGGCCCCCGATGGTGTTGTTGTAGATACCCCTGAGGTTGCCCACGCCAAGGTCGCCCATGCCTCTGCCGTTTCCCGTCTGTCTGTCGGAATCGCTCATGGAGGTCCAGTCTATGGAGGTCCAGTCTACGGAGGCCTCGCCCATGGAGTCTATGGTGCTGGCTATGGTGCTGGTCATGGTGCCTGGGCTCATGGAGGCGCCCCCATCGGTCATGATGGTCGCGTAGTAGACACCCCCGAGGTTGCCCACGCCAAGGCAGCTCACTTCGCCGCTGTCGCCGCTGCTTCTCATGGAGCTCATGGACATTATTAATTGCTGACAACCTAACACCCTGTTGCGATGACCTTGCGTTAACATTATTGTAGTATTAATAATGACCATTATGTAAATATTCATATCTTCACACCTTCCTTTCCTACCTTCTCTAGTTCTTATCTCCAACTAATTCGTATACGAGTTTGGTTTGAGATCCTACCCCTTTTGTTATTTCATCTCTATTATTTAATATCATGGATCTCATTTCTACTGATAAAACAATGGATCCCATGTTTATTGATATGATGGATCCCACCTTAAAAAGCAATCGAATAAATCGAATGAAAATATACAACATTTCGTTTTCATTTATAACTAGCTGACCCGACGAACTTTGTGCCGCCTCATAACCAACAACCGTTGCGTTAACTTATAGCTGAAATAAATTGAGTTTTTTTTAATAATTTAAAAATTACACAATGAATCAATTATCGATGCGCAACTGTTTTTGTATTATGTTTTTATAGATGAAGTTTTGCACCGATTTATATTTTTTGTGATTTTCTTACTTTTCCACTTATTTATGGGAATAACGTTTCATTTTCTTTATACGTGTGAGGGTGATTTGTTATAAATATTGTATTTTTCCTTTGGAGGGGTGCAGGCATACGTACCCCGTTTGTCTCATTTTCGACTATTGACAATAAGTGTGTATAATAAAGGCAGCATTACATGTTTAAGAACAAAAGCAAAATAATCAGCGCACTGATTGCAGCCAGATATTGCAGCGCTTCCCGGA
Source organism: Limnephilus rhombicus (assembly GCA_929108145.2). NCBI lineage: Eukaryota > Metazoa > Arthropoda > Insecta > Trichoptera > Limnephilidae > Limnephilus > Limnephilus rhombicus. Next base: position 42,970,153 of record OV815291.1, on the reverse strand, counting down.
TGTTGACGGAGGGGCGAGTTTCCAACTATGCAGCCCTTATTAGATCCAGGGTGGCAGGAATGAGGGAAAGGATAACCAGCTCTGGAAACATCCTCGTCATGGAAGCCCGCCTCAGTACATCATCCAGCATGGATGCACACTGGAGTAAAATACCGGCTCCCAATGTGCTCACAGAATCCTAAAAGCCAATTATTATTATTTTACTATTTTCTTTTGTTATTACCCTTTCTTTCATGTACAATCATATTCACCTGATTTTCTTTTTTTTCTCTTTAGAATATTTTGTGTATGTATGTGTATGTATTATAACACCTCTGCCATAGGTCACCCCAAGTGGTTCGCTACGTTTGGTGATTTAGCAGGGGTGCCCGGGTTCATGGGGTGAGGTTTGTCTAGGTCTTGGAGGCGGATGACCGGGACACACTGAACCCCAGATTCCTACCCACCCCTTAAACCCTTTTCCTTCCCAGAACTCTCCTCTCCTTCCTTTCCTTAAAAAAACCCTCTACACAGCATCCCCAAAGATGACATAGGCCCTGATGGAAATTATTTTCCTCAGGGCCTCCTGTGTGGAGCTCATGTAAAAAAAAAAAAAAAAAACCCTTATGGAATGTGTGGGATTGCACTATTCTCCCCACATACCGGAATAAACATTTATTATTATTATTGACATTTGACGTTTTTGAATTTTTGGAATTGACTCACTATTCAAATTATATTTTTCACAATATTGCTGCAGCTCTTTCAAAATATGAGAATTCGTTCCATACTACAAAATGTACGAGGAAAAGAATTTCCTCATAATTTTTTTTTCGTTAATTTTTTCGATGTTTTAACAGTTTGTCTGCTATTCGGGGCAGAGACAAATCGGAAACAATGATAATATGAAATGATGTAAAGAATTTGTGGCAGGCAGAATGTTCCACCATATCAAAATTCAAAGACAATTGTTTTTAATGAAATAATTAAAAACACTTTGTTTTTACCACAATAAACTTTATTTAAAAGTCAACATGTTTCAAGAACGATGTTCTCTTCATCAGGACATAAAATGTACTAAATACTAAATGATCAAACATAGAACGGCGTGGGTAGAAATGGAAGTAGTGGGGGAGGAGAAAGGTGGAAAGGGGAGGTGCTTAGAAGATCAACAAGGGGGAGGGGGGGGGGGGTGGAAAGGGGGTGCTTAGAAGAACAAAGACAAAAAATTACAATGGAAATATGTTTAAGATAGGGTTACTCACAAAATTAATTTGATTGTTAATAATATTTAAATTTCTATTGACATTTTTCCTAATTTCTAATATTTCTAAAAGATCTAAGTGAAAACCACTAACGTTAGTGTGTAAAATTTTAAAACCAGTATTTATATCAAATGAATGGTTAAATTCAATTAAATGGTTAGCAAATTCCGAATAATTATTGCTATTTAGACATCTCAAATGTTCCTTAATCCTCGTTTCAAAATTTCTGCAAGTTTTACCTACGTAAAAATGATTGCAGTCATTACAATTCAATTGGTAAACTCCAGATTTTTTCATTTTTTGGTCTTTGTCCTTGTTATTTAAAATATAATTTTTTAATTTATTATTCGTATAAAAAGCAGGCTGTATTGTATTAGGAATTTTTTTCCTGATTAAATTGGAGGTTTGATGATTTACAAACAATATTTTTCTCCATTGTTTTTTAATATTATCAGTAAATATATAATAGTATCCTTTCCACCTTTCTCCTCCCCCACTACTTCCATTTCTACCCACGCCGTTCTATGTTTGATCATTTAGTATTTAGTACATTTTATGTCCTGATGAAGAGAACATCGTTCTTGAAACATGTTGACTTTTAAATAAAGTTTATTGTGGTAAAAACAAAGTGTTTTTAATTATTTCATTAATAAAATGGTGCCACAAAGTGAATTTGCTAAATTTGAAGAAACAATTGTTTTTGTATATTGATTTTTTTTCAATTTTAAAGAGAGATTATTCTTATTATCGTAGAAAGCAAACACTTCTTGGCTTGACATTGTATAGAATGAAACAAGTACTTTGTTTAAAAACCACTTTTGTAAAGAAACATAATTGCATAATTCTAAACAAACAGTTGGAATTAACCAACAGTCCGATTTTAAAGTTATTCCCTTTCCGCCTATGTAAACCCAACCCCACCCGCCGCGCGCCGTGACTCCGCCTCCCACGCTTCTACCAACCAGTATGTTTACCTTAGAATCTTAACTCTTTACTGTAATTTAGTTTACATGTTTATTGTCCTGAAGAAGGTTGAGGTCAACCGAAACCGGTCGACAAATATGAATAAAAATAAAGTACCTAATTGTTTCATTCTAGACATTTTTCCATTACAAACTATCATTTTGTCAGTTCCAAAACAATTAAAATGTTTATAAGGGGAGCACTTTTCAATACCCAGAAATGGAAAAGATATAAATGTTATTTAATGCAAAAATAAAAATTATACAGAAAATACTTTTTTTAATTTCATTTTACCCGCCATGCTAGAGGGATGTCCATGTGTTATGGCGAGTGAAGTTTGCAGTTTCAATTTTATGAAATTGTTCATTATAATATAAGTGAGATTGATAATTTATTGTTTTACAATTATATCTGATTATAAATATTTTAAATAACTATTAAATTAAGAAGATTATATAGGGAACGTGAGTTTGTATGAAAGGTTTTTAAGGGAAAAGGTTGAAGATTTCAGGAGCTTTTGATGAATTGGCTGACGAAGTATGTAGATTAGAAACTTTGTAGTGTTAGATGTTTTAGTTCTGGTGGTGTAATTGTGTTGTAAGGAAGTTTTCTTGTTGTATTTGAACAAGAAATGTGTTAGCATAAATTTAAGATGAAGTTGACGTATATTTAAGACATTTAGTCGATGAAGAGTCGAATAGAGGAGTATCTTGTCTTATCGGTCATTTGTTGATGTCTTGTATTACCATTTTTGGACCTTTCATAGAGGCTCAATAATTGTTTGACAGCCACCCCAAATGATGATGCCATATGTTAATGCTAATATTGGATTGGCAGAGAGCGTAGTATAGTGTTTTAAGTGTTGTAGGGTAAGTATATTTCTAATATTCTTAAAAATACATAATTTCGTTGGACACGTTGATTTCTACAATTTTTAACCGATTTCTATACAAGTCAGTGTACAAGGGAGTTTGGAGATAGGCTGAACTTGAATAAAATGTCAAAATGCAAAAGTTCTCTGTCGATATGGTCCTAAATCGCGATTGAGGAGTTTGGAGGAGCGCTGATCTTGGATTTAATTTGAAATTCTTTAATTTCGTTGTTCATATTAAAATTCTCGGGTTCTCTAATGATTTGGTTCAGAATCGCAATTATAAAGTTAGGAGATGCATTGAACACTAATGTTATGTCAAAATGCATATTTCCGGCACCCATCTTGTATTTCTCGAATTATCTACCGATTTGATGCAAAATCTCGATTACGGAGGTTGGAAGTGGACTGAACTCGAATCTAAGGTGCTTTTTTGAGTTCTCTACCGATTCCGTCTGTCTGTCCCTAAGATCGGAAAGAATAACCGTCTGAAATCAAAGAATGGCTAATAAATTCACCGACTTTCCTTGTTGGGTAAACTCTGGGCAGTAGTATTATAAACACTTTATTTTATATTGAGGGAAGTTTTGCCATAAGCAGCAGAATCGTTATCACAGTAAGTTTTTTCTTAAAAAATAAACATAAAATTAGTTGCACATTTGTGGACATCCACACCAAGGTATTGGCCTTTTTTTAGCATATATTGTGAAATAATTTTTTTCTTGAGAACGAAAAAATTCATTTTCATAAAATTTCAATAACCAAACAACCCCTTTTCATTTCTGACGCACTTATTTAAAAATATTTGTATTAATCATATTTTCAGATTTCTCTTTATCCACACCCATTGTTTTCTGGTAATATTATAAAAAAAACAGTTTCACTCTGCAAACTATATAGTCAAATATATGAACCAGAAATCATATGTCAGATTGAGTAAAATACTGAGACCTCCCAAAAGGTCCACGGCGTGCGTAAATGATGTCTCTATGTATCCATTCCATTGCTAATATGATGTTTATTCTGTCAAGCTATTTCCATTATTTAGTAAATAAATTAAATTTTATAACTCAATTGTATTTTTATTTCGAATTTTATCACAATGCTAACTGGATTATCAAAATCGTTTCTACCCTACCCGCGTCTCCTCCAATAAATGGTGGGTAGCGCGGGTACCTAGCGGCCGCTGAATTTGTTGTGATACATTTGTATGAAAAATACCTAACCGCAGTGCACCCGAGGTTTGATTCACAAGCCAAACGATATAATGCGCTGCCCTTCCATACCCTGCAGCGCAATGGAACAAGCTAAGGGTGTGCTACAACAATGCAGGCAAACTATGATTGCACAGGCACCCGTCTGGATCCAGTGAGAATATGCCATCCCCAAATCGAAGAATGTTTTGAGGCTTAAGGTAGTGGGGAGGGGAGGGATATGGAGAGGAAGAAGGTGGGGAAGTACATAATTATTCTGACCTGGTCACCAAACACGGCTAAAGTCATTTAAAGCAACGTTTCAATTCTGCAGGAACGTGCAGCAAATATACCTTATATTATTTTTAAGTAATTGAAACTAAGGAAAAGAGCAGTTTCAGAAGATGTAATAGCCATTCTTTCAATTTGGCACACGCAACAAGAAAATATTGTGAAATAGTCTGGGGAATTTCCCAACCCATTATTTTTAAAAAGTGGCGTAAGGTAAAGAGGAAGCATGTCTCCGGTTCTGTTCAATCTATACACCGTTGAGCTTATTCAAAGACTTAATGCCACGAAAACCGGTTTTCATTTAAGGGCCCGCAACCCGGATTTCCACCGATTTATTACATATTTCCCTTAAACACGGTATGTTTTAAAGCTCTTAAAAATATATATGTTGTTCTTGAGGATAATATCTAGACTTTGCCCGCGCCGTAACGCAAATTATATAAAATTCCCTCGATAGAAAAAAATCGCAAAGTATGCTCCAAAAATTATTATAAACACGTTTGTTTCAGTTATTTTACAAGTTACATGAAAAAATTCACATTGTTTCTTTATATGCTGTTTAAGGTAATGCCCGCAAGATTTTTGTCATATATTAAACGAGTCGTGTTTTATTAAACATTTTCGCAATTTTCGCATCGATTTTGTCGCTGTAAATGTTCGCGCTCTCCATTCGTAATTTCGTATCTCTCCATCTTCTTCTTTTCGAGCCCGGTTGCAGAGCCTTAAATGGGGTGTGTGTAAATAACATTAATTACGCAGATGACATGGTTCTTCTTGCACCGTCACTAAGCGCATTAGAGAAATTACTAAAAATTTGTGAAGACTTTGCAAAACGCCATAACCTTTTGTATAATACCACCAAGTCAATGGTTATGGTTTTTAAACCGAAAAACGAAATCGTCCAAACACCCTCAGTATGGCTAGATTAAAATGAATGTTAATCACAGCGTTAAATACCTGGGACATGTCATCACAGACGACCTTAAGGATATCGAGGACATGGAAAGGCAGAGAAGAGAAATATCAGTTAGAGCGGGTATGCTGTCAAGACGTTTTTACTCCTGCAGCCCCAAAGTAAAAATAATACTGTTCAACGCTTTCTATACCTCGCTGTACACATCAGAACTGTGGGTTGACTACACTGCAACCCAATGGCATAAGTTAAAGATTGCTTATGTGATGTTTCTTTCTTTGTCTAAACTTATATTTGTCTGTATTTTATTTACTCCTGGGCACTTGGCACCAGTCGTAATATTCTTCCTTTCTCTTGGCTCTGATCGATATTTAAATTCTTAAGGCTTTGCATATGTGTGGTAGGGATGGAAAATTCCTCCCCTACGTCACACAAGCCTTTATAAAATTGGACCCTTATTTCCTCTGATAACTACAGAAAGCTACTTAAAGCTCCCTTGTACTACATACCTTTAGTGATATATGTACTTAACTAATAAATACGTTATTTACGACTTTGAACGTAAATATTTTCGTATTTAGGTTGTAATTAAACTCCATCAAACGTTGTGTAATTTTTTTGATTTATGATATAGGACTTTAATTACTTTAAATTTTGTGGTAACCCTCTTGATTCTAAACAGAGTGTTGAATTTCAAACTGTATTGGTCTCTCTCTTGCAAATTTAATCTTAAGTAATTTCTCTAAATGAACTAACTTCCCCTTGACGTTTATTATGATTCCCTACATCCTAATGAATTCATGAATAAGCAATACTAACCGAAACTACACATGACTAATTGAACAGATAATTAAATATAACTCAAATGGTTAAATGTTAGTAAATTTGATTATGATTGTATCTCGTATCTGCTGGGCGCCCCTCCGTTTAGATTCAGCTGCTATAAGGTACATATAAAGATGGATTTAGTAGGTTAATGTAATTAGTTAATTGCATATTTGACGAACTCAGAATAACCCTTTTTCTGGCAAAATTTGGCTCCTGCCTCCATCAAGTAAGCAGGGTGATCAGAAGTCAACCCAAAATTCGCACAGTCTTTTGGCACGGTTCAATTGATTGATACCTAAGTTATCGCGTCCCAATTGACCTTCCTTTCGCCATCATGCACTGCCTTCAGGTCTTCCTCCAAGCCCAGATACCTCCAAATTCCTACTCCTCCAAAGTTTACTATTTACTTAGGGCGAACCGGTTTCGTCCTATATGCAATCATATACTCACGGGTTTGTGTGGAGTTACGGGTCGTGAATCCTCCCTCCACGTTCAAGAAATGAGACGAGAGTGACCCGACAGGCCTAAAGCACTAATTGTAAGTGAGTTCGTTTCATTCAATGAACAGTACATAAAAAGATATATATGTAAACATACGTTTTGGGAAGGTTTATAACTCGCAATACGAAACTACTTGCAACGCATCCCGAGCTCGGATCTCGCCCATCAAATTCTGCGAAATTTTCAGATTGATACCGAATAGATACATAAGAATAGTGGGTGACATAAATACATATTCGTACATTAAGATCTTATCTGGCGATGTGTTCTGGAGATTCGCCATAACTCCAAGCTTTTGTTTGGTTTTGTTGACGGTTTTGTTTGAGAGATCCGCCATCTCTATGGTTTGATTAATGGTCCTTGTTACAGAAGCGAACACTGCCTTCTGTTGGTTGAACTGTATTTTTTTTTTCTTTTCTTTCCCTCCCCTCCAATGTTCAACTTTTGATAAATTCTTGCTATCCCGTGATTCTCAATTGAATCATGTAAATCCTCATTACCCCTTATTAAGCTATCCCGTGATTTTTCAACTGCTTCATCTAAGCCTTCATTACCCCTTATTAAGCTATCCCGTGATTTTTCAACTGCTTCATCTAAGCCTTCATTACCCCTTATTAAGCTATCCCGTGATTTATCAAATGTTTCATCTAAGCCTTCAATACACCTTTTTGAACTATCCCGTGATTTATCAAATGCTTCATGTAAATCTTCAACACACCTTTTTGAATTGCTATAATAAATCTGTTAATTTTCAATTGCTTAGGTCTGTAGATACCTCGTTACGTTCAAATTAAAAATAGTGTTTAAAATTTTTTTTTTTTTCTTTTTGCTCCTAATAATTGCGCAATATAATAATTTTATCCCGTTCCTAGAAGTTAATACCTAAGTACGATATCCACTAATCAAGGTCATTTTTTTTTTTTTTCTTTTTACTGTATTCGAACTAGTGCCCCAGTGACCGATTTATTTTGTAAACAATTTGAGCTTTGTAAACATTCTCGACGGCCTCGTGACCTAGATTCGAGCGTATGAAGTATGTTTACTTTAGACATTCCGGAGACGTGTGAGATGACTCTAAAATTTTCTTTGTTTGATAATGATGTACTTAGCGCAATTGTCTAGTCTGATACCCGATTACGTATACATATTTATTCATTTATATATACTTTGTCTCAATAAATAATTTATAATATGGATATGTACATACATAAATTTTATGATTGAAATAATTTCTAATATCATAACTTATTTCAAATGCTCTGGATTTTCTGAAATTATATTAATACATACATAACATTAAATATAAAATATTGATTTGCAAATTTATCACACATAACTACTTTTAATAGTTATTGATGAATTCAGAGGTAGGAATCGATACCCTTTTCCTCTTTTTATATAAGTGTTTTTCTTTTTTTTTTTTTTTTATTATAATTTTTCTTGGGAACAAAAATTACATATATATATGTTTATATACTTACATATATAAATATAAAAATATACTTATTAATTTATAATATTTTAATATAGTTACATATCACATATTAAGAGAGTAATATCTTGGTCAAATAATTAATCCAAATACCAATGTTTGCTGCATTCCGCTATCTCCTTGGAATCTGTAAAATTTTATAACGGAAAAGACTTACCCCTACCAAGGTTTTTTTCCGACCGGGAAATACACGGTAACCTTGCTGCGATTTTCCTAAATTAATTTTTTATTTTCCTAAATTTAATTAAATCTTTTTGACTTCAATTTTTTTTTTTCATTTAATCTAATTAATTAAAATGATGTATGAACTCTATCGTTCTAAACTGTATTTTATCTCAAAACTCGTTGGTTAGATAACACTTTAAATGATAGTTACTTCACGATTAATTTAGAGATGGTAAATTGTTGTTAAATTAAATTTTTATCCCTCCGAAATTTTTATGTATTAATAAAATATTATTTTGTTTTATTATTATTATTTAAGATAATTAATTTAATTATTTATTATTTGTTAGAACACTTTCACTTAGATTGAACACACGTATTTAATTATAACTCCTTCACGCTAAATTATCACATCACTTCAGTTATTTATTGCACTAATATTAAACGCGAAATTTCTAAGTTTAAAATTACGATATTAGGTGATTATAAAATCCGAATTTTCCACTAAAACAAATTGTATTTATCACGAGCACTTTTATTTTTCACAAGTAATTAATGCGTTGGCTTTATTTTTATTTTTCACTGACTCTAACTGCAAAGTATTTTTTCCTGTAGATCACTGAATAGAATGTGAAATTTTTCTAAGTATCAAAATAATTATCACTTAGAATTTTTTAACTTTAAGTCACCCACCGTTTCGTCACGTTCCGCGAAGTTACAAACTTTTCGACCACGACCGTAGACTGTCCTCAACTGGCATTTGTCTAGACTTTTATACCCCTCTCAGGTCCAAAAGATCGTATCTGAATCTCCTATAATAAACCAATCTAATTACTATCAACTCGTAATTTCTTGAAACCTCTCCATTATTGTCGAATGCGGTCTCTTTGTACGTTTTGCGTTTGATACATTAAATTCTGTCTCGTACTCCCATACTTACAAGATCCGGATTTAGTAAGATCCATGTTTAATGGCCCAACTTCCTTTGTCCTGGTGTTCATACAAAATTAGCTTGAATTTAATAATTTTAAAGTTCTATTTTCATATATTTCGTAACATGTCCGTGCGTACGGCATCTACCATATGTTCCAAATCTGTCCCCAAATTCGCCTATCAGAGATATCTTCATGTCGAAGTCTTTCTCGCAAATCGTTCATTTTTATTTTATTATTTTTCCTCAAGTTTTTCTGTATTCTATATGAACCTTTCCATTTAAAACCGAATTTTCTCTATTTACGTCGTATATTTGAATTTTCCATTTTTTCTCGAATTTTCTTTTATTCACGACACTCTTTCCATGAATTTCCTTATTTATTCTTACGCTATTGTTCATATCTCTATAGATTTTTATATTTCAAGCCGTATTTATTTTATTCACTGTTAATCTAAGATTTCCTTTGTTTTTCTCTGTCGTATCTCCTTTCCCCTCACTTCCCCGTACTTCCCTGATATAACCATATCGTTTTTTGATGTTTGCTGCCTCTTGGAAAATTTCATTTTCTATTTGTTATTAATAAATATATCATTTTTTAACATCTTTATAGGGGATACCCCCACTTCGGCCCTTAAATTCCTGTCATTTTTATTGCTTCATAGAGATCGTCCCCCAAATTTTGTCCCGTTCTTACGAAAAATCCCATAAACCATATGTCTTGACAGTTGTATACATTAGTCCCTGTACCCACCTGGCAATAAATCCTTTTTTATTTCAGTGTCGTTAACTTTTATGAGAATTCTCTAACGTAAATATTTCATAAGACCCATGATAATTTTTATTACCTTTTTAACGGCTAATCGTCCTTATCTAAACAATTTTCATGTTCGAATATTCCTTGTTTATCACAACAAAATACATCTGAAATCGACAACCATTGTAATGCCTCATTTTTTATCTGCAATCGCGTACTATGTTACTCTATAAACTCCATTTTAATTACGTAAAATGACTCCTTTTCCTGAGTTTTTCTATCGCAATGTTTTCAGCATTTTCCACTCCCCTCCGTACTGCACTCTATCTTCTTCTCTAACACTTGTTACTGCTCTAGACATCTGAAATGTACCCTCGCCTATTCTTTAAAACTCTCATTTTTTTTGACGTTTCCTCCCTAAATCTTTCATCGTAATATCCTAGCTCCGTCTAAAATTGATAACAATAATTTTCCATTGTTTTTTCAACATTTCCATTTCCTTTAGCACGTTTTCCCTCGAATCGATCATCTCCGGTCGTCACAAACAATCGTATTATAGATGAAATCTCCCTAACGCCTTACAATACGTTTTCGTCACTTGCTTTGCAATTTTTCACTTAAACTTTTGCATCGTGTTTACGTGTATCCTTTTTTTCCGCACCTGATATGTTTTAATGCGTTCGAGAACTAGGGTTTCTGATCCCTGGAACGTACCGGTTAATGATAACATTTCTTGGGGTCATCGTTCTTTTGTCCCTGAACAGATCATTTCTTCCCATGGAGTTTATTCACCTCTCGGTTTGGTGGGAACGTCAAACTCATTAATCACATTACTAATTGCTAAGTCCAAAGGTCGTTCCTTTGTTCTAAAAATGGGTTCGGCCCTCTTCCCGTTGATAGGCTGAATTGGTTTTTAATCGCTTTTGCTGCAGTTCAATTGGCTGTCAATATATCTCGGTCTAAAGTATATTGGGGAGTCCCTGTCCCTGATTATTTGTTGATACCATCTGTGATTTTTTTATCAATACTCGTCTCACTTTGTCTAATTATAGATCCCTACCGTAAATATGAATTCACTTTACTCTAATCCGATAGATGTCGTAGACGTGTCCGTTTTATAAGTAATTGATATTTTCTTTTTAAATTAAAGTGGGAAGCTACGATATTTCCTAATTTTCACTGTTGATCAATGCAATTCATCACAGTTCCCTCCTCTGAACTCAATTTGCTGTGGCTAACGTTGTATTTTATTTTAATGTCCTCTTCTTTTTTTTTTTTTTTTTTTTTTTTTTTTTTTTTTTTTTTTTTTTTTTTTTTTTTTTTTTTTTTTTCGTTAGACACCGAAATTGTGTTCAAATTTAGACTAGCTATCTTCCCCTCCTCATTTGGTTATCCCCTATCTCTACTCCGTGTCACATTACTTCCTATCTCCCCCTCCTCATTTTGTTATCCCCTATCTTTTTTCCGTATCCTATTACTTCCTATCTCCCCCTCCTCATTCTGTTATCCCCTATCTCTTTTCCGTATCCTATTACTTCCTATCTCCCCCTCCTCATTCTGTTCGGATTGTTAACAATCTTGAATTTGAATCTCATTGTATTCTTTATTTTCTTTTCGCGTAGATTTTACTTTATGAAATTTTCTTTAATTTTGATAGATTCAAAATTAATTTCTTTTTGCTGGAACACGCCCCTCGACTCGCGTGTTTTGGTGGTCCCCAACCAAATTGGACTAAGACCTCCCTTACAATGATTTAAGTAAAGATTGTTTACAATCTCGCGGCCTTTCGAACAACTGAAAAGCGGGTGGTCTCTTGGTGTGCAATTAATTGTTTTTTTGTTTTGTAAGTATGAATATTTTTTGTGAAATGTGGGTTTTCGCACGACCTCACCCAATCCGACAATCAGTGGTATACATGTTTCATATAAATTTTCCAGCATTTTTTTTTTTCTTTATTTATTTAAACTTTATTTTATAATTCTTAATTTCTAATTGTAATTTCTTAATTCATCCAAAGTTGTTCTAGCCTAAGTGTTGTCCACTCTAATATTTAAATTTTTATAAATGTTCTTTATTATCCTCAAATTGGTTCAGCGTTCCTTTTTTTCTTTTTTTTTTTTTCGAAATCTAAAATATTTATACCTTAATTCAAATGTTACCTTTTTATCTCTATACTTAATGTCTACCCTATATCTATAGATAAACTTTCTTATTTCAATATTTCAAAAAAAAAAAATCCCTAGGCATTGTTTATTTTTCAAAATGTCCCTTTTGTGTGCCATATAATATCTCTAATTCTCTCCTTTTGAGTGTCCTTACTTATCTAACATTTTTTTTTTTTTTTTTTTTTTTTTCTCACTAACACATAAAAAAAAGTAAAATTTTTTTTTCAACTAGAAAATCAAAATTAACGAATTTATTTGCCTTACTCTATTTCAATAATTGAATATGATTGTCGCTTATTAAGAACTTGTCCACTCACCCTCAAAGACTTAACGACGATCCGCCCCTCGCAAGCAATCTGATAATCTAATATTTTAGTAATTTTCTTTCTTCCCCCTCCCCAATTATAATGTATCCTAACATATTTTTATTTGTATTTCTCAATCGTTTATTTATTTATTAACATTTACAAATATTTGTAAACTTCGCACTCTATCCGTTGATTTCCACTAATTGTAAACCTGATTTTTGTTTCTTATTACTTGTGTAATATCTAGCTAAATGTAAAGCGCTATAATCTCCTTTTATCTCCCGAGTTAGCTGCGACCATTAGCTCCTTCCCGGCTGTAGTTATTGTAGAATTTTCTTTTGGTGAGCTGTTAACTTCGGTGCACTTGCTGCAACTAGCGTTTTCGCCCACACTTTCAATTGCGTGTATCCTCCTTTTTATGGCGTGGTAACGGTCACGGTATTTGTCCTTCTTGCTGGATTCCTCCCCACTCCTCTTCTTCATGTTCCGTTCTTCTGGTGTACATACCATTGTATCTAGTTTTCGTAGAAACTCAGCGGCGACAATCTCATCTCCTGATTGCCCCGAAAACCATAGCGATTGAATTTCCTTCGGATAATGTCTCATAATCTCGTCAACTATGCCCAACGGTGTGTCAGTAATCTTTAAAGCCTTCGCTAGCTCCCAATAGTTTGCGAAATGAGTAAGCATGGGTATATTTTTCTTGGCATCATATACCCCTTCTGCAAGACGACGGCGAACTTCATTTTTCTTTATGTCTCCCCAATAGGTAGCTAAAAAATCTCGTTCGAAATCTAACATAGTCTCCCATCGTTTATTGTACAATTTTGCCCACGATTTAGCTTCCTCTTTCAAATTTTCCCGTACGACGACTAATGGATCCGTTCGTGTCACTTTTCTAGTGTATTCTTTTAAATCTTCCAGGAAACTAATGGGATTTTGATTTCCACCGGAGAATGATGGTCGTTCCTGCTGTGGTAACATTTCCACTACTTGGAGAACGCTTTTCGGCGCACTATCCTCTCCTATCACCGCCACTGTTGCTGGACTTTCCAATTGTTTCTCGAGTTCTTGCATCTTATTGACGAGCGGTGCCAAAGCTGCCTGAATTATTGTAGTTATATCTCCTATGTTTATTGTTGAAGTCTCGGTTGTGACATTTTCCCCGATTGCTGTCACTAAAGCCTGGGCTCGCCTACTTGTTCCACGTTTCCCAACCATTTTCTTTATTTTCCGAGTGCCGCCTGGTTAATGTTTATATTTTTATCTTATTAAGCGACAACCTTATAATCTCTATTTTAATTTCCTAAATTACCTTATGTAAATTATGTTGCCTTCCTTATTCTATTTATTTACTTATTTTATTTTTTTTTTCAATTTTCTCGTTTTTCTATATTTTTTATTTTATTTTTTTTTTTTATTTTTCCTTTTACTTCGTTAACTTTTCTTGTTCCTTTTCCTCGGGTTTTTCCTGTAACATATCATGTGTGAGTCTCTCTTCACACTCTCGCTTATTTTCGCCCTGTTCCTCCGATTTTGTGTCGGTCTCCCCCTCTGGCTGAACGACTTCTATCATATCCTCGACTCGTAACTTAGACCTCTTTGAACGTCTAAATATCTCCCGTAATTCATCTCCCGACGGTATTTCTTTAGCTTCTAATTCCGTCGCATCCACTTTCCTTTTTTCCGCCATTTTTTGTTTAAAATTTTTAATGAATTTAACTCAATACCAACTATTTATTATAAATATACCTATATATATTTATAATTTATTTTATTTTTTTTTTTTTTGGAACCTGTCCCCCTATAAAACACAATATTTTTAATTATTTATATTTGTTTGCATGATGATTGTAACCCAAATTAGATCAACTCTACCATCACTCTTCATTTCAATTAAATGTAGGTAATTGCAAAAAAAACGGAATGAATATTGTTACTCCAATGTTAATGAATATCCCGTGATTTTCGTTCAACCAATAATTACTCATTGTTTAGAATGCCAACCATTCCTTCAAGTTCCGCAATACCTACGATATTTTCGCAAAATCTGTTTAGAGTTCGCAATACCTATCTTGATGTTATTTCGTCAAATCCCCTCCTTTTTTTGGTCCGAATGATCAAATGTTCCCTTAAATAGGTATATACCTATAAAACATTCGTCTGTGATATTAAAGCTCTCAACTCGACACTATCCCCAATCAAATATTTTATGTTATTTTTATTTTATGTTCCTTATCTTTTATGTTATGACTTTTTATGTGATAATCCTCACATACAAACCCACAACATTAACTATAAACAAAGGGTCACTTTATGTAGGTAAGTTCCCCCGTTTTTATCTGTAAAGTCTGTTTATTTTTTCCGTAACCGAGTGTTGATATCATTTTCGAGTTTGTTTATTCTACAATCTCTTAAAGCGATGCGCGTTACCCCCGATGTCACCTACTTCAAAATTTTTCGATGCTTTGTTATCACTTTCGATGCTTAGGTTATCAATCTTTCGATGCTTACAAACACCGCGGTATCTCGTATCAGATTGTTTACATTACGGTCATTAACATTCTGGATTCAGGAATGTCAATACCATTATTCTGTTAATTTATGGTCTGCCTTGAATAAACTGTTTACGCTTGTATCTGACCTACATTCTTTGTTACGATATTTATAATCTCATAAGCAATCAACAAATTCATGGTCACTTGATTTAAACTTTATCGACACTTTTATAAATTATTTTAAAACATGTAGAGTTTATTCGTTAACACTTTTTTTTTTTTTTTTATATTTAAATGTATTGTTTATATATTTATTTTCGTATATTTATTTATTAATTTATATATTTTTTTCGTGTTTATTTAACGGCGCACTGTTCTGATTTTTATTTTATTTTTATTATCACTTCATTTAACATAACGTCCTACTTATTATTATTATTATTTTTTTTTTTTTTTTGCAATAGATTGACCAATAAAATTTTTTTTTTTTTTTTTTTTCTAAAACAACTTGTAAAACTCTGATCTCCTGTCACGGCTGTGCAGTTGTGATGTTTCTTTCTTTGTCTAAACTTATATTTGTCTGTATTTTATTTACTCCTGGGCACTTGGCACCAGTCGTAATATTCTTCCTTTCTCTTGGCTCTGATCGATATTTAAATTCTTAAGGCTTTGCATATGTGTGGTAGGGATGGAAAATTCCTCCCCTACGTCACACAAGCCTTTATAAAATTGGACCCTTATTTCCTCTGATAACTACAGAAAGCTACTTAAAGCTCCCTTGTACTACATACCTTTAGTGATATATGTACTTAACTAATAAATACGTTATTTACGACTTTGAACGTAAATATTTTCGTATTTAGGTTGTAATTAAACTCCATCAAACGTTGTGTAATTTTTTTGATTTATGATATAGGACTTTAATTACTTTAAATTTTGTGGTAACCCTCTTGATTCTAAACAGAGTGTTGAATTTCAAACTGTATTGGTCTCTCTCTTGCAAATTTAATCTTAAGTAATTTCTCTAAATGAACTAACTTCCCCTTGACGTTTATTATGATTCCCTACATCCTAATGAATTCATGAATAAGCAATACTAACCGAAACTACACATGACTAATTGAACAGATAATTAAATATAACTCAAATGGTTAAATGTTAGTAAATTTGATTATGATTGTATCTCGTATCTGCTGGGCGCCCCTCCGTTTAGATTCAGCTGCTATAAGGTACATATAAAGATGGATTTAGTAGGTTAATGTAATTAGTTAATTGCATATTTGACGAACTCAGAATAACCCTTTTTCTGGCAAAATTTGGCTCCTGCCTCCATCAAGTAAGCAGGGTGATCAGAAGTCAACCCAAAATTCGCACAGTCTTTTGGCACGGTTCAATTGATTGATACCTAAGTTATCGCGTCCCAATTGACCTTCCTTTCGCCATCATGCACTGCCTTCAGGTCTTCCTCCAAGCCCAGATACCTCCAAATTCCTACTCCTCCAAAGTTTACTATTTACTTAGGGCGAACCGGTTTCGTCCTATATGCAATCATATACTCACGGGTTTGTGTGGAGTTACGGGTCGTGAATCCTCCCTCCACGTTCAAGAAATGAGACGAGAGTGACCCGACAGGCCTAAAGCACTAATTGTAAGTGAGTTCGTTTCATTCAATGAACAGTACATAAAAAGATATATATGTAAACATACGTTTTGGGAAGGTTTATAACTCGCAATACGAAAC
Organism: Limnephilus rhombicus; assembly: GCA_929108145.2. Taxonomy (NCBI): domain Eukaryota; kingdom Metazoa; phylum Arthropoda; class Insecta; order Trichoptera; family Limnephilidae; genus Limnephilus; species Limnephilus rhombicus. The sequence goes on along the minus strand of OV815291.1, from coordinate 42,953,292 downwards.
TACTTGCAACGCATCCCGAGCTCGGATCTCGCCCATCAAATTCTGCGAAATTTTCAGATTGATACCGAATAGATACATAAGAATAGTGGGTGACATAAATACATATTCGTACATTAAGATCTTATCTGGCGATGTGTTCTGGAGATTCGCCATAACTCCAAGCTTTTGTTTGGTTTTGTTGACGGTTTTGTTTGAGAGATCCGCCATCTCTATGGTTTGATTAATGGTCCTTGTTACAGAAGCGAACACTGCCTTCTGTTGGTTGAACTGTATTTTTTTTTTCTTTTCTTTCCCTCCCCTCCAATGTTCAACTTTTGATAAATTCTTGCTATCCCGTGATTCTCAATTGAATCATGTAAATCCTCATTACCCCTTATTAAGCTATCCCGTGATTTTTCAACTGCTTCATCTAAGCCTTCATTACCCCTTATTAAGCTATCCCGTGATTTTTCAACTGCTTCATCTAAGCCTTCATTACCCCTTATTAAGCTATCCCGTGATTTATCAAATGTTTCATCTAAGCCTTCAATACACCTTTTTGAACTATCCCGTGATTTATCAAATGCTTCATGTAAATCTTCAACACACCTTTTTGAATTGCTATAATAAATCTGTTAATTTTCAATTGCTTAGGTCTGTAGATACCTCGTTACGTTCAAATTAAAAATAGTGTTTAAAATTTTTTTTTTTTTCTTTTTGCTCCTAATAATTGCGCAATATAATAATTTTATCCCGTTCCTAGAAGTTAATACCTAAGTACGATATCCACTAATCAAGGTCATTTTTTTTTTTTTTCTTTTTACTGTATTCGAACTAGTGCCCCAGTGACCGATTTATTTTGTAAACAATTTGAGCTTTGTAAACATTCTCGACGGCCTCGTGACCTAGATTCGAGCGTATGAAGTATGTTTACTTTAGACATTCCGGAGACGTGTGAGATGACTCTAAAATTTTCTTTGTTTGATAATGATGTACTTAGCGCAATTGTCTAGTCTGATACCCGATTACGTATACATATTTATTCATTTATATATACTTTGTCTCAATAAATAATTTATAATATGGATATGTACATACATAAATTTTATGATTGAAATAATTTCTAATATCATAACTTATTTCAAATGCTCTGGATTTTCTGAAATTATATTAATACATACATAACATTAAATATAAAATATTGATTTGCAAATTTATCACACATAACTACTTTTAATAGTTATTGATGAATTCAGAGGTAGGAATCGATACCCTTTTCCTCTTTTTATATAAGTGTTTTTCTTTTTTTTTTTTTTTTATTATAATTTTTCTTGGGAACAAAAATTACATATATATATGTTTATATACTTACATATATAAATATAAAAATATACTTATTAATTTATAATATTTTAATATAGTTACATATCACATATTAAGAGAGTAATATCTTGGTCAAATAATTAATCCAAATACCAATGTTTGCTGCATTCCGCTATCTCCTTGGAATCTGTAAAATTTTATAACGGAAAAGACTTACCCCTACCAAGGTTTTTTTCCGACCGGGAAATACACGGTAACCTTGCTGCGATTTTCCTAAATTAATTTTTTATTTTCCTAAATTTAATTAAATCTTTTTGACTTCAATTTTTTTTTTTCATTTAATCTAATTAATTAAAATGATGTATGAACTCTATCGTTCTAAACTGTATTTTATCTCAAAACTCGTTGGTTAGATAACACTTTAAATGATAGTTACTTCACGATTAATTTAGAGATGGTAAATTGTTGTTAAATTAAATTTTTATCCCTCCGAAATTTTTATGTATTAATAAAATATTATTTTGTTTTATTATTATTATTTAAGATAATTAATTTAATTATTTATTATTTGTTAGAACACTTTCACTTAGATTGAACACACGTATTTAATTATAACTCCTTCACGCTAAATTATCACATCACTTCAGTTATTTATTGCACTAATATTAAACGCGAAATTTCTAAGTTTAAAATTACGATATTAGGTGATTATAAAATCCGAATTTTCCACTAAAACAAATTGTATTTATCACGAGCACTTTTATTTTTCACAAGTAATTAATGCGTTGGCTTTATTTTTATTTTTCACTGACTCTAACTGCAAAGTATTTTTTCCTGTAGATCACTGAATAGAATGTGAAATTTTTCTAAGTATCAAAATAATTATCACTTAGAATTTTTTAACTTTAAGTCACCCACCGTTTCGTCACGTTCCGCGAAGTTACAAACTTTTCGACCACGACCGTAGACTGTCCTCAACTGGCATTTGTCTAGACTTTTATACCCCTCTCAGGTCCAAAAGATCGTATCTGAATCTCCTATAATAAACCAATCTAATTACTATCAACTCGTAATTTCTTGAAACCTCTCCATTATTGTCGAATGCGGTCTCTTTGTACGTTTTGCGTTTGATACATTAAATTCTGTCTCGTACTCCCATACTTACAAGATCCGGATTTAGTAAGATCCATGTTTAATGGCCCAACTTCCTTTGTCCTGGTGTTCATACAAAATTAGCTTGAATTTAATAATTTTAAAGTTCTATTTTCATATATTTCGTAACATGTCCGTGCGTACGGCATCTACCATATGTTCCAAATCTGTCCCCAAATTCGCCTATCAGAGATATCTTCATGTCAAAGTCTTTCTCGCAAATCGTTCATTTTTATTTTATTATTTTTCCTCGAGTTTTTCTGTATTCTATATGAACCTTTCCATTTAAAACCGAATTTTCTCTATTTACGTCGTATATTTGAATTTTCCATTTTTTCTCGAATTTTCTTTTATTCACGACACTCTTTCCATGAATTTCCTTATTTATTCTTACGCTATTGTTCATATCTCTATAGATTTTTATATTTCAAGCCGTATTTATTTTATTCACTGTTAATCTAAGATTTCCTTTGTTTTTCTCTGTCGTATCTCCTTTCCCCTCACTTCCCCGTACTTCCCTGATATAACCATATCGTTTTTTGATGTTTGCTGCCTCTTGGAAAATTTCATTTTCTATTTGTTATTAATAAATATATCATTTTTTAACATCTTTATAGGGGATACCCCCACTTCGGCCCTTAAATTCCTGTCATTTTTATTGCTTCATAGAGATCGTCCCCCAAATTTTGTCCCGTTCTTACGAAAAATCCCATAAACCATATGTCTTGACAGTTGTATACATTAGTCCCTGTACCCACCTGGCAATAAATCCTTTTTTATTTCAGTGTCGTTAACTTTTATGAGAATTCTCTAACGTAAATATTTCATAAGACCCATGATAATTTTTATTACCTTTTTAACGGCTAATCGTCCTTATCTAAACAATTTTCATGTTCGAATATTCCTTGTTTATCACAACAAAATACATCTGAAATCGACAACCATTGTAATGCCTCATTTTTTATCTGCAATCGCGTACTATGTTACTCTATAAACTCCATTTTAATTACGTAAAATGACTCCTTTTCCTGAGTTTTTCTATCGCAATGTTTTCAGCATTTTCCACTCCCCTCCGTACTGCACTCTATCTTCTTCTCTAACACTTGTTACTGCTCTAGACATCTGAAATGTACCCTCGCCTATTCTTTAAAACTCTCATTTTTTTTGACGTTTCCTCCCTAAATCTTTCATCGTAATATCCTAGCTCCGTCTAAAATTGATAACAATAATTTTCCATTGTTTTTTCAACATTTCCATTTCCTTTAGCACGTTTTCCCTCGAATCGATCATCTCCGGTCGTCACAAACAATCGTATTATAGATGAAATCTCCCTAACGCCTTACAATACGTTTTCGTCACTTGCTTTGCAATTTTTCACTTAAACTTTTGCATCGTGTTTACGTGTATCCTTTTTTTCCGCACCTGATATGTTTTAATGCGTTCGAGAACTAGGGTTTCTGATCCCTGGAACGTACCGGTTAATGATAACATTTCTTGGGGTCATCGTTCTTTTGTCCCTGAACAGATTATTTCTTCCCATGGAGTTTATTCACCTCTCGGTTTGGTGGGAACGTCAAACTCATTAATCACATTACTAATTGCTAAGTCCAAAGGTCGTTCCTTTGTTCTAAAAATGGGTTCGGCCCTCTTCCCGTTGATAGGCTGAATTGGTTTTTAATCGCTTTTGCTGCAGTTCAATTGGCTGTCAATATATCTCGGTCTAAAGTATATTGGGGAGTCCCTGTCCCTGATTATTTGTTGATACCATCTGTGATTTTTTTATCAATACTCGTCTCACTTTGTCTAATTATAGATCCCTACCGTAAATATGAATTCACTTTACTCTAATCCGATAGATGTCGTAGACGTGTCCGTTTTATAAGTAATTGATATTTTCTTTTTAAATTAAAGTGGGAAGCTACGATATTTCCTAATTTTCACTGTTGATCAATGCAATTCATCACACTTACAATAACGCTTATCGCCAACTTTTCCGCCTACCGAGATACTGCAGTGCTACGGAAATGTTCCTGGAGAGACGAGTACATACTTTGCGTGCACTTCTCCGCTACCCCATGGGAATGCGCCATTCGAAGAATGCGATCATCACCGCCATGACTGCCTGGATGGAATCTCCCCTGATAGCTCTCTGGAGACGGGAGACGATGATATACCCTCCGTAAACGGCTATTTACGTTCATTTTAGTATTTGATATATAATTTTTTTTTTCAGTTTCATTTCTCATGCTTATTCGTTTTTTTTATTTAATTTATGTGTTGTTTACTTTTTACCTTAACTTATTATTTATCTTTTTTGGTTATTTTAAAATATGGAATGTATTGCATTGCACTTCCCCTGCATATATTCTGAAATAAGTTTATATTATTATTATTATTGTTATTATTATTATGAAATAACACAAATTAATTTAATAAAAATGATTTGCGCTTTTTGATTGTGAGTCAAGAACCTTGCTTTCAAAATAGCAAAATTTAAGAACTTATATGTATTGTACTTAGAAGTATTGCAGGTATGTATTATTATGTACGCATAATATTATCAAACTATTAGTCAATATTGATGAAATAATAAAACTAACCCGTCACATAGTTGGCTGCGCAGCTAATTGGGTGAAAACGAGGAAAAATTATAATTCATAGAACACGTTCTCATTTATGGAGGTAAACAAAGACAATCTACCGCGGCAGAAAAAGGATATTCAATGCCAAATTACATAGTACCGATTATTGCATTCTGTACTTGGAACCAATATACTTATAACTGTATCATGCTCACCCCCCCAAAAGGCGAGGTTTTGAATACTTTCAACTGGTATAAAGCCTTTGCGTTCACTCCTTAGAATCACAAGCAGTTTTCCTCTCAGAAAAGGCTCACTCAACAATCAACATGAACGCTCTGGTAAGTTCTGTGCAGTTGTAATAGAAAATCATGTGTGCTACAATAACCAAGTGAAGTGAAATACGAACTTTAGTTTGTTTCAATAAACAGACAATTACATTTTTGAGTGTTTTATTAAAATGTGAAATAGATTATTATTCAGTGGTTTCGTTGACATTAACACTAATAACTTGCATTCTGTCACCAAATTCCCAAGACTCCTGTTGAATTATTTAAATATTTTAGCATGAAAACTAATATTATGAATTTTTTTTCAGTTTTTCGCAACTTTTTTGTGCGTGGGAGCGTTGGTCTCCGCCAGCGGATGGGCTGGACACGATGATGGACAATGGAGGGGAGAAGGTCTGGCCGAGAGCCAGGATCATGGACAGTGGGGCGGCGGATGGGGAGTAGCCGGTCATGGAGCCTATGGTGCTGGAGCCTATGGTGCTGGAGCCTATGGTGCTGGAGCATATGGTGCTCATGGAGCCTGGGCTCATGGACCCGCTCCTCTGGCCCCCGATGGTGTAGTCGTAGATACCCCTGAAGTTGCACACGCCAAGGTCGCCCATGCCTCTGCCGTTTCCCGTCTGTCTGTCGGAATCGCTCATGGAGGTCCAGTCTATGGAGGTCCAGTGTACGGAGGACTCGCCCATGGAGTCTACGGAGGACCCGGCTATGGTGCTGGTCATGGTGCCTGGGGTCATGGAGCCGCCCCCATCGGTCATGATGGTCGCGTAGTAGACACCCCCGAGGTTGCCCACGCCAAGGCAGCTCACTTTGCCGCTGTCGCCGCTGCTTCTCATGGTGCTCATGGACATTATTAATTGCTGCCACCCTAACCCCCTGTTGCGATGACCCTGCGTTAATGTTATGTCGTAATCTTAATAATGACCATTATGTAAATATTCATATCTTCACACCTTCCTTTCCTACCTTCTCTAGTTCTTATCTCCAACTAATTCGTATACGAGTTTGGTTTGAGATCCTACCCCTTTTGTTATTTCATCTCTATTATTTAATATCATGGATCTCATTTCTACTGATAAAACAATGGATCCCATGTTTATTGATATGATGGATCCCACCTTAAAAAGCAATCGAATAAATCGAATGAAAATATATAAAATTTGTTTTTATTTATAATTGATCAATTAAAATATTATAAAATGATGTGAAGAATTTGTGGCAGGCAGAATGTTCCACCAGAAGGAGACCAAAGACAATGGTTTTTGAAAATGATTTTTTTTTCAATTTTAAAGCGACAATTTTTTACCACAAACTATCATTATTTATCAGTTCCAAAATAATCAAAATGCTAATAAGGTTTCAATGACTTCCAGAAATTTGTAAGATATAAAAATTATTTATTATTATTTTTATTTTTATTTTAACTTTATGAGTAAAACCTCAAATTGTAATATTTAATTAAATGAAGACAATATAAGCGAAACTCAATCGAAAATCTGAAAACAGAAAAATCAGAAAAAGATATTGACACATCTGGGACATCGTGTCCCAGATGTGTCAATATCTTTTTCTGATTTTTCTGTTTTCAGATTTTCGATTGAGTTTCGCTTATATTGTCTTCATTTAATAAAATATTTATTATTATTTTGATTTTTTATTTGATGCAAAAAGATAAACTGTACCTTCAGTAAAAACTATTTTTTGTATTCTTGCACCTGCCGTAATTGAGGACCGTTCCTGTGTTATGGCAGGTGAAGTTTGCAGCTTCAATTTTATGAGTGTGTTCAATATATTATTATTGATAATACATAACTTTTTCGTTATTTGTTTTTGGGATGTTATACTGTGTTGAGCTACCTCCTTCTTTAGCCAACGTTTCGGACAGATTGCCGTGTCCATCACCAGGGCGGTTTACAGTTTACGGTATCGCTTCGAAGTAAATAAGAACACATTTCACACAATAGAGAACTCCAGCCCAATTTTTTAAATTTTTTTTTATGACTTACCATATATTTTACCTTCTAACTTACATAACTGCATTTTTATTTTTATTTTTAGAGTTAGTTTTAATATTTAAAATATTTGTCAAAGTTTTAATTTTTCAAGATCCCCCTATGACCATCGTATGTACGGTGAATCGTGGTACGTCATCACTCCTGAAAAATTACTATAGGTTTGGGCAATCAGCTGATCAAGTGCCGCCATTTTGAATAGCGTTATTCGAAGCATTCTCCCTAGAAGTAGCATTACTATTTTTTTGTGCAGTAGTTTTTCAATATTTTCAATAATAGAGACAAACTAATAGAGATACCTCTATTTTTGAAACTAAATTATTTAGGCTTAAATATTTTTTCAATAAACACTAAATCTCTGTAAACAGTATGATATAACGAAAAACATGAAATGTTGTTAATACTGATGGCTTATGTCATACCTACATAATCAAAGATTTCAATTCAATGACTGGTGACGCGTGACGTCAGCACTAACCATTCAGTTATACCAACTTTACAGTGTGTTTTGACGAGAGGTTTAAAAATGCACTTTTTAAGAACTCTACGTTTAATATTATGAAATAAAACTTATATATTCAGAATCAGCGTTTATTGGTCTATATGAACATATTTTTTTAAAGCCATAATATTTTTCACTGGAGTTCCTTATTACACATCTGCCGGATCTACCGAATCTGCCCTGATGGACGCTGCAACGCTGTCCGAAACGTTGGCTAAAGAAGGACGTAGCGCAACACCTTGCATAACACCCCAAAAATAAATAACTAAAATACTTTTGGCCGTGAAAAGATAAAAACGTATCTGACAATACATAACAATTTTTTTTTTCAATTGTATTTGATTATTATTATTACAAGTAATTTAAGCGTATTTAATTGGGAATGTGAGACATGACTGAAGGGTTTTGTTATTAGTTTTTGGGGTATTATGCCGTGTTGCGCTTTCTCCTTCTTTAGCCAACGTTTCGGACAGCGTTGCAATGTCCATCATCAGGGCAGATGTGTAATAGTTAGGGGTGATGTTAGTACTTATCTGCTTAGGAGCGATACCGTGTCGCCAACTCCACTCCTCTGCGAGCTGGCGCTACAATATACTTCAACATGTTTTTTTGCGTTTAGCCTTGATGTAACCGTCAATTACCGGATACCAAGAACTATTGAGTTTAGCTCCGTCGTCTCTATTAATATTTATAGGACTTTTGTGAATTTCAATTGCCTCCGTAATCAGGCGTGCTCTATGAGTTTTCGGTCTTCCCAGGACTTCAGGAACAAATCCAAAGTAATGGCCGGTTTCAATTAAATGCTCGGCGATTGCCGATTTGTTAGGGTGGCCAAGTTTACATGCTCGAAAGTGTTCCGATATCCTTTTGGAGATCGTACGCTCTGTCTGGCCTGATGATGGACACTCCGGGTGCGGTACTCGAAGTTGGCCGCTCTCCAGGGGCGGGAGTCCTGATCAACACCTCGTTGATCAGTCCCCTCCTTCTGGCTGGTTTTTCTGATGAGTACCAAACCTGTGTATGTATTAGATTTGGCGATACTGAGATCTTCTTGATCTCAGTTTACTTTAAATTTGGGAACCCGGTTGGACCCCACATCCTGAGTCTGACGCGCGCGCTCAACGCGCTTAAAGGCCGTAACATAGTTATCGGAGGTGACTTTAACGCACGCTCACCATTATGGTTCGATACCTGTGATCGTAGGACGGAACGTTCAGACGCCGTTGAGGACCTGATTGCCGCGCAAGGTCTTAGCATTATTAATGAACAGAGTTCTTTTTGTACCTTTTCTAACATACATGGTGAGAGCAACATTGATCTAACTCTTTGCTCTGGATCTGTTGCGAGCAGGATTTCAAAGTGGACAGTCCATGAGTGCGCAATAAATTCGGATCATAGGTTAATCACTTTTACGGTTGGTGTAAATAAAACTGAAGCTCCAAGATCCTCCTGGAACTTCAACACCACTAGGGCGAATTGGGATAACTTTGGGGAAGCGCTACGAGATACGCTAAGGGATTTTCACCACGTAGCAGCTACTGATCCGGATAATTTGGGGAATTTTTTCAATAGGGCGGTTGTATCTGCTGCCAACTCGTCTTTAGGAAGATCAAACCCGAAGACGAGTATTAGAACACCGTGGTGGTCACCTGAGCTGACTTCGCTGAAGAACGCCTTCAAGAGGGCTTACAGGGCGCTTGGGCTGTCCAGGAGTGGCAACTGCACGGAGGAGGAGACAGTTGCGCTTCAGGTTAGCCTGAGGTCTGCCAGGTCGGCCTTCAAACGGGCCGTTCTTCGAGCGAAACGAGCTGCTTGGCATAATTGGGTCAACGATGTGGGTAACGCCAACCCGTGGGAAATCCACAGCGCGATAGAAAAGTCCGGGAAAGGATCTGACCGGTATTTGTCGACAGTAATTGGGAAAACAGATGGGAGGAACGCTGAGACAGTGGATGTGGCCTCCACTCTCAAAACACTTTTGGGCGAGTTAGTTCCTTTAGAATCAGTAGATGGGGAAAGTGAATACCATAAACAGATCAGAAATCTTTCACGGCTGCCACCTAGAGACCTTGCCCAAGAGGATAACTTCATTAGAGTCACTAAAGCGGAAATTGATGTTATAATAAAGGGATTGGGTCCTAAGAAGGCACCAGGGCACGATAGGCTCAATGGCGTGATCGCGAAACAAGTCTGGGTCCACGCCAAGGAAGAGCTCTTCCAGGTGATGGACACGTGCCTGAGGAGGGGAGTTTTCCCCTCCGAGTGGAAGCGTGGCGTGCTCCGGATCATACCAAAGGGGAACGGAAAACCACTTACCGACATTAAGGCGTATCGGCCAATTACCCTCCTCCCTGTACTCGGCAAAATCTTGGAGAAACTGTTACGAGAGCGACTTCGGCAAACCCTGTCACCGGCCAGTGACCTGCAGTTCGGCTTCGTCCCCGGTAGATCCACGGTGCACGCCCTGTCGTATGTGCTTGACTGGGTGAAGGCTTGTCCCAAGAGGTATGTAGTTGCGATCTTCCTCGACATAACTGGTGCCTTCGATCACGCGTGGTGGGCAATGATGCGTACAAAGGTGAAAACCAGGCAGTGCTCCAAACTTCTGTTCCAAGCAATCGACGACTACCTTTCTGATCGCACGATCACGATCTGCTTTGGAGATTTTTTGATCGAGAGGGAAGCTGACATTGGATGCCCGCAGGGCTCCATTCTCGGACCTGACCTGTGGAACATCAACTTTGACGACTCCTCCAGGTTACCCTTGCCTGAAGGATGCATCTCTGATGATAAGACGTATTTGGTCGCTGGGGACAGCAGAAAGGAAGTTGAAAGCAAAGGCAGTGAAGGTTTGAACATGTTCCTCGATTGGGGAAAAAGAAACAAGATGACATTCGCTCCCCACAAGACCCAGGGCCTCCTGATGAAGGGCTCTCTCAGCAGAAGAAGAAATCCCGTCATCAAAATGGGGGACTCTACTGTTCAATTTCGTGAAACTGTGAAATATTTAGGCGTCACACTAGATCGTTCGTCCTCCTTTCTGGCTCACGTCAAGGATGTATCCGGCAAGGCTCAGGCCCTCTTCTTTAAGCTTAGGAGACTCTCCACAGCTGAGTGTGGACTGCGTAATCCGGCTTTGCGTGTTCTATACAGATGCGTATACGTGGCACAAGTCTCGTATGCCGCGTCTGTTTGGGAGCACCGCTTGGATAACTCGCTTATACTCCTGGCTCTCAAGCGGGGCCAACGAACTCCTCTGTTGGCACTATCCGGGGCGTATAGAACCGTTGCTTCGGACGCTTTGCCTGTTTTGGCCGGCATTTTGCCAATCGATCTAGAAATCAGGGAAGTGCTCACTAAGCAGAGATTAACCAGAGGAACCCCGGCTACTCACCTAGGCGTTGTTCTCACTCCGGGTGGCCCGGGGACTCTCCCTGGGCTGCTACGACGAATGAGGGATCTGTCGCTCCAAGAGTGGCAGGTCCGTTGGGATAGATCGAATATGGGAAGATGGACTTTCTCCTTCTTCCCATCAGTTAAAATCAGAATGGAAGGGGCATATCTCAAACTGGACCACTACATCACCCAGCTCCTGTCCGGGCATGGGGAATTCAGGGGGAGACTTCACACCCTCGCCCTGTCTCCCCATCCCAACTGCGCATGCGGATCTACGAACCAGTCAGCCGAGCACATTCTGTGGCACTGCGAGATCTTGATGGATGCTAGAGAGGAAATGCTCGATGGTTTGGACGTACCCATCAGACCAGTATGGAATACTGATCTGGTTTCGAATAAGACGAACTTCGAGTGTCTGAAGAAATTTGCAAGGGTCTGGGTTGAGAGATGGCCTGAGCTTAGAGTCGCTGACTAGAGATTTTTGACACCAGGTGTACTTGTTCCTGATCTACCACGGACTTTCATTGATTTTACTCTTTACCATTTTGCCAGGATGTACAGTTTTCTATTATCTTTTCTTTTACTATGTTTTTTATGTTTTGCGCTTTACACTTTTACACCTGTACATATTTTTTCTGCTTTTGGTTGTTTACTGCTTAAATTGATATTTTGGGTTTTTATGCTTTCACAAATTTTCCTTTTCTTTTAGGCTTTATAAGCCTAGCGTAACTAAACGCTCAAGCTTTGTTATTTTTTTTTATTTTTACGATTACATTACCTTATGTTTTACTGCAACCCTCATGCTTTTGAATTATTTTTTTGTTAGTTAATTGGTGAAATTTCACACCAAGCGATGACTCCTACACGCTTTTCTTTTATTTTTTCGTTTTTTTTGGATTGGTTACTTGTATATTTTCTTTCAGTTACGTTTAAATGCGAGAACTGAACTCCGTTGTCTGTTATGTACCGTCATCTTCCCCATTAAGGGGTAGGACTCTGGAGCGTGTCCCCGCCTATGTTTACTGGCTGACCCTACAGAACTGGTGGAGCTGCACCTGTCTTCCGCGCCACCCCCCGTGACATGAAGAGGCTGGGGAGAAGGCGGAACGGCGACCGAAAGCTGTCCGTCCCGCCTCCGGCGACCCGACGCTTTTCTCCCTAGGGTCTTCATCCTTGACTTCCATTTACTCTCGTCTAGGCACCACCGGTTAGCTGGCTTACGGACGACGCCGCCGGTTGTCGGGAGGCCGGAAATTCATCCTTCTTCACTGTCTCGGGGACTGCCGGTTGACAGAGTGTGGCAATACCACTTCTTCACTGTATATACTCTCTGTTATCTGTTTTATTGTTTTTCTTTTGAACAGTGCTCGGCGCCGCCCGCTGGATTGACCATAGTCATCCGCTGTCGTGAGCTTATTACTCACGACGGTTGCTGTATATTTTGTTCCTTCTTCTTTTTTCTTTACTTTATTTTTGGTTGAGGCTACTAACAACTCGTTTGACTGTCCATGAGGCTGATTACCTCCATGGGCTTTAGAATTGTAGAAGTGACTATAACAGTGCAATCTTGTAGGCGCGCCTGCATACCGCCCTCTAACAACGTATGCGGGGACATTGAAGCTCTAGATTCGTTATACAAATGTTAAATGTAGAGTCGTTTATAAAAAAAAGTAGATTCTTGCGAGAGCTCCGAAGGGGCGACAATAAGTCGCCTATACCGGGACGGGACAGTGGTGGGTGCTTCAATGATGATGGACACTGCAACGCTGTCCGAAACGTTGGCTATAGAAGGAGGTAGCGCAACACGGCATAATACCCCAAAAACTAATAACAAAATAATTTTTGGCCGTGAAAATCTAAAATCGTATATGACAGAAGGGTGTTTAAGTGTTTAGAGTAGGTATGGAATGAATGGGTATTATAATTGTGATGTATTGTGGATGTAAGGATTCATAGCGTTATTTGTTTTTTAAAGGAGTGGAGTTGAGTTTCGATTTATAAGTTATCAGGGTGAAAGTTAAAGATTTTAGGAGCTTGTCTTTTGATGTTGTCTTTGAACTGACGTAATTTGTAGTTTAGGCACTTTGTAGTATTAGAGTCGGTTATTGTTCTGGTGGTATAATTGTGTTGTAAGTAAATTTTATTGTTGTATTTGAACCACTAATTTGTTCGTATAAACTTTAGATGAAGTTGACGTATATTTAAGACATTTATTCGATGAATAGTCGAATGGGGGAGTATCTTGTTGGTCGCTTATTTATGACAAGTATTCATTTTTTTCAGAATTTATTAGAGGATCAAATTGTTTGAAAAAAGCTACCCCACGTAATGATGCCGTATGTTAATATTGGATTGGCAGAAAGCATATAGTATACTGTTTTAAATGTCATAGATGTAAGGATATTTCTAAGATTTCGAAATACTTCGGAGAGCTTCTGGCTGCGGGGAGTTAGGCGAGGTAGTTTCTTGGTCCGAGTGTGATTTTATAACTTGGATGTTTTGTAAGTCATTTTTAGCGAATCTTGTTTTAAAAATATATATTTGGAAGAATATATTCGTTGTACATTTGGTATGTTAAAACTGTTTCAACCGAATGCATTCTAAAGGGTAGGTACTCTCAGCATGGCCTTTTTGTTTCATTTTCGAATATTACATGAGATATTATAATATTCGAAATTCGGGAGGCGGGTGGGTAACCAACATTCTCTAGTGTCTAGGATGAACGAAGTTTGTATGAAGAATGAGTTAATGATGAATGTAAGTAAGTCTAAAGACATGGTATTTGAAAGAGAGAGTACGAAAACAATCTGTAACATAGTTGCGAATGATGAATACTTGAAGCGGGTGGATTAGTTTGTTTATTAGGGTGAGTGCAGGAGGACTGAACGCCGTTGGCACCAACAAAAAAACTGTCCAAATAAGCAAAGCTAGCGGTCCATAATGGAGTACTGGTACCTATACTGATCTACGGCAGTGAGGCATGGAACTGGCAGAGTAAGGATGAAAGTAGACTGAATGCTGTAGAAATGAGATCCCTGAGGCGTACGTGTGGTAAATCCAAGTACGATCGTGTGATAAATGTGAAGATCCGAAAAGAATGCAAGGCTGATGTAAGCGTAGTGAGTAAGATTGAGAAAGGAACGCTCCGATGGTTTCTTCAATGAAAAATAAAAATACAATTAAGGATTCGTCCATCAGAAATTTCATCGAATAATTAGCATACATCGCTCATGGTGTAGTGAGCAGAGCCACTCGGATGCAGCTACAAAAATCAACCGACAACCGTGTCCTGCCCCAGGAGCAGACATGTTTTTCGAATTAAATTTTTCGAAATCAATTGTCGAAATCAATTGTTCGAATTTCAGTTTTTATGTGGAATCTCTTCGGATATGAAAAGATTGACGGTAATACATGTTGTATCAAGTGGCCATATGACGTAATTGCCCTGTCTCGGTTACTTTGTCCCGGTGACTAGCTACAGCGGATCCGAGGAACGGGCTATTTTTGGAATCAGTTCGTATTGGATCTACAAAATGGTCACCAACAATAACTGGGCGAAGCCGAACCAAAAGTCGCCCGCAGGGCCTAGTAGTAAAAACCTGAAGAGCGGGTTTTTATCAGCAAGTAATTATTATTATTCTGAATTGGCAAACCACATTCTGGAAACACATCAATCTTTTAAATAAGAAGAACCTTTGAATTTTAATCTTATCCTGATGAAGAACCTTTGCGTGGGGAAGAACCTTTGAATTGTAATCTTATCCCGACGAAGAACCTTTGCGTGGGGAAGAACCTTTTAATTGTAATCTTATCCTGACGAAGAACCTTTGCGTGGGGAAGAACCTTTGAATTTTAATCTTATCCTGACGAAGAACCTTTGCGTGGGGAAGAACCTTTGAATTTAAATCTTATCCTGACGAAGAACCTTTGCGTGGGGAAGAACCTTTGAATTTTAATCTTATCCCGACGAAGAACCTTTGCGTGGGGAAGAACCTTTGAATTTAAATCTTATCCTGACCAAGAACCTTTGCGTGGGGAAGAACCTTTGAATTGTAATCTTATCCTGACGAAGAACCTTTGCGTGGGGAAGAACCTTTGAATTGTAATCTTATCCTGACGAAGAACCTTTGCGTGGGGTAGAACCTTTGAATTTTAATCTTATCCTGACGAAGAACCTTTGCGTGGGGAAGAACCTTTGAATTTAAATCTTATCCTGACGAAGAACCTTTGCGTGGGGAAGAACCTTTGAATTTTAATCTTATCCTGATGAAGAACCTTTGCGTGGGGAAAAAACTTTGAATTTTTATCTTATCCTGACGAAGAACCTTTGGTTTTGAAAAAGGTAGATAATTTTAATTAAATAAGTGGGGATTTACAATGTGATTTGCTTTTATTTAAATAAAAAATATAAGATATTAAATAAAATGGATACAGATTTATCCAGACACTATCTAGAGAGCATTTAGTTCGGGTTTGAATCTTGCAATCATACATAAAGATAGTTGCCAATAATATATGCGTTAAAGAAAATGAAGATAATGTAGGTGGTTCTTAGTCGAAGTATGGTACGGTTAAACATGACCGAATTTCATATCGACACCGTGGCGCAGTGGTTAGCGCGTTTGCCCGGAAAGCAAGAGGTCCTGGGTTCGAGTCCCAGAGGTGTCAATATGTTTTTCTGATTTTTCTGTTTCCAGATTTTCGATTGAGTTTCGCTTTTATTGTCTTCATTTATTTAAAAATTTATTTAAAAAAAATATATATATAAATTAACACATTGTTGGCTGCGTAGATAATTGGGTGAATATGAAAAATGATGATTAATGATTTATAGAACATGTTCTATATGCTTGTATGTAAACAAAGGCTATCTACCGCGGCAGCAAACGGATATTCAATGCCAAATTACGTAGGTAGTACCAATTATTGCATTCTGCAGTAGGAACCAATAATTATAACTGTATCAAGCTCACCCCTCCAAAAGGCGAGGTTTTGAATACTTTCCACTGGTATAAAGCCTTTGCGTTCACTTCTTAGAATCACAAGCAGTTTTCCTCTCAGAAAAGGCTCACTCAACAATCAACATGAACGCTCTGGTAAGTTCTGTGCAGTTAAATAGAAAAATACGCGCACTACAATTACCAAGTGAAGTGAAAAATAATCTTTAGTTTGTTTTAATAAAAAACAATTAAAATAAAAAAAAATAATAAAAAAATTAGTATAAGCTTTCCCTGACGAAGGAACGTTTGTTCCGAAACCGGTCGGATTTGCACATTTTATAAGTGGTTTATACGAAGTTGCATTGTTTCATTTTATTTTAAAAACAATAATATTTTTTGTGTTTTATACAAATGTGAGTTCATAATTGTTGAGTGATTTCATTGACGCCAAAATTAAAAAAAAAAAAAAAAAAAACAATAAAGTAAAAAGAAACTGCAGCCACGCAAAGTGCAAAATACTACTAAAGTGCATTCCATCAACAACTTCCGGAGACAAATAAATAAGGATGAAAACTAATTTATGAATTTTATTTCAGTTTTTCGCAACCTTTTTGTGCGTGGGAGCCGTGGTCTCTGCCAGCGGATGGGCTGGACACGATGATGGACAATGGAGGGGAGAAGGTCTGGCCGAGAGCCAGGATCATGGACAGTGGGGCAGCGGATGGGGAGTAGCCGGCCATGGAGCCTATGGTGCTGGAGCGTATGGTGCTGGAGCCTATGGTGCTCATGGAGCCTGGGCTCATGGACCCGCTCCTCTGGCCCATGATGGTGTTGTCGTAGACACCCCCGAAGTTGCCCACGCCAAGGTCGCCCATGCCTCTGCCGTTGCTCGTTTGTCTGTCGGAATCGCTCACGGAGGTCCAGTCTATGGAGGTCCAGTCTACGGAGGACTCGCCCATGGAGTCTATGGTGCTGGCTATGGTGCTGGCCATGGTGCCTGGGCTCATGGAGCCGCCCCCATCGGTCATGATGGTCGCGTAGTAGATACCCCCGAGGTTGCCCACGCCAAGGCAGCTCACTTCGCCGCTGTCGCCGCTGCTTCTCATGGAGCTCATGGACATTATTAATTGCTGACACCCTAACACCCTGTTGCGATGACCTTGCGTTAACATTATTGTAGTATTAATAATAACCATTATGTAAATATTCATATCTTCACACATTCCTTTCCTACCTTCTTCTAAAACCAAAATCCACCTAACTCGTAAAGGAGTTTTGTTTTAGATCCTTCCCCATCTGTTATTTTCATCTCTATTACTTAATATCATGGATCTCATTTCAACTGATAAAGAAATGGGTTCCGTGTTTATTGATATGATGGATCCCACCTTAAAAAGCAATCGAATAAATCGAATGGAAATATATAAAATGTGTTTTTAATTATAATCGATGAACAATAATAATATTTGAAGAATGCGTCAGGCGCTCGGAGCAGCCTGACGCATTCTGGCCGGTCTCGTTATCCCTTATTAAATAAGAGAGATAATTAACATTTTGAGATCTTAAAAGTGTCAAATAATGTTTAACTCTGTGTACGTTACATATGTGAACTCAAAATAATTTCATCGTAAGCAGTGTGGACGTATAACGAGTTTTAAGAATATGTGCAGATTGTTATCGTGATTCATTAGATGCGAAATGTTTAAAACCCAGGATGGGTAGCAAACATTTACCAGATGTGGTCATTTGTTCGGTCGTTGGGTGTCATATCCGTACCCCTGCGCACCCGCACCTTTACTGCAACCCCCGCTGCTCGCCGCTACGTCGCTATATTTACACCATATGACCCGTTCGGTGTGTGGGACACCGAAGCGGCCTTCTAAGAAACGCACCAGAGAAGAGAACAAACTGATGACCTCTGCTATCTCTACATCCCTAGCTGCCCCCGCTGCCAACCGCCCGCGCCTGCCCCCCGCCCCTAAGCACATGGACTAGGAAGTCATCGCACTGATCCCGCGCCTCAGAGTAACAATATAAAGAGACCGCACTATGCGAAATGTTGTTAGCAGATTGCGGAGTCACTTGACCACTAGGGAGTGTCGCTTGACCACTAGGGATGTGGCTTACAAACTGATGCAGGGTTGTCAAAAATTAAGAGGTATTTTGTCGCGACTCGTATCTAATAGCAATTTCTGTTTTATATAAACATATATTTTTATATCTACATCTATATATATTTTTTAATATAGATATTGGATTATAAATAAAAATACAAACAACGAACCTTTTTAAATTTATTTATTAATCTTAATGGCATAATTACACACTAATATAAACATTAAATAAAGTTTTTTAACAATTATTATAAGCAATAATTATCAGCCTGAAACACTCATCCACATTGAAAAATCTTCCGAGAAAAGATTTTTCAATGTGGATGAGTGTTTCAGGCTGATAATTATTGCTTATAATAATTGTTACCCCTTGTGCTATGCATAAAAATCTTGTCTTAAACGTTAGTTTAACAATTAAAAATAATAATTAAAGTTTTTTTAAATATATAACCATATAAATCGAGTTACACCTTTCTTTAGAGTAGTGCTCATGTTAAAAAGGTTGAGATTTAAATAACATTTTAATATATTTTTTAGAAAAAGAGTAATAAACGAAAATATTTATATTTATACATTTATATATGAAACGAATTTCAGTTCCATAAAAAAAATAGTTAACTAATTAACCATCACGCCGTTTCCGCAGAGAGGATGAACCGCCAAACAACTCGGTCTTGGAACGCACTGCTTACCTCATTCACATTCATACATCGTCTCATACGTGCTCTTCTATTATTCTGACTCTTGACATGGCCCGACTCAAATAAATCATTTACTTGGTCGTGTCATGTCTTCCTCAATAAAAAAATATTTAAAAATTAGTTTAAAAACAAAAGTAATATAATATAGGTAAAATATTGTGGTGTGATATAAATTTTGGCTCCAAAAATTTCCACGAAAATAGTAATAACCTATTGATTGAGAAACAATGTCAATTTATTAAAATATTGTCTCACTAGAATAGTCGGCTGCACAGCCGATTTGGCCAGGAAGTCAAGTCTGATATTTAAATATTTAGAAGCAACTGCCCTTATTAGATGCACAGTGTGGTTCTCCAGTGGTGACTGGTCTAACATGTGAGAAAGTAATATATCAAAACAATCCGTATTAACAAACATTTTTAAAACTCTACTAACTAAATGCTCTAACGAAAATTGACGATTCATTATTTTACCGCCAGATCGGCTAAGGGCCTCTCTGAAAACTTTTTCACTATTTGTACAAATTAAAATTACGTCATCTGATGGATAAAACAATCCTCCCCGATTTTTTTGCGCTATTAAAGAATTTTCTAAGGGACTCTTAAATCCTGTAAGAGCCGAAAGACATTTCTCACATTTAATTTTTTTATTTAAATATCTGACTATAAATCCAGCGATGTAAATTACACAGTTTTTAACATAATTATTACACAAATATTCAGGACTCATAAATTCAGGAATATCATCATCATCATCTTTATCATTCGTATCAGTATTGTTTAATTGGTCATCTATAATTATTGTAATTTTGGGAGAGGAAACATTAATTATATTTACAGGATTTCTAGAGCTACAGTTCAAAATACTAATTTGATCTAAAGGTAAGCAGTTCCCGGTTCCAGCATCTTTGATTTCTGCATGGATGAGGAGTTTTCTATACGCGGATCTAAATTGACTAACCGTCGGGTTATTATTGAAACCACCATGAGATCGAATTGCTCCAAAAAATAATTCAATGTGGTCCTGATTAAATTTATACATTGTAAGAAATTTTAACATTGGGAACTCAGAAATTAGAAATGTATTTATTAATAATTGCAAACTTTCAATGCAAATTTTAAAACCCAAGAATCCAATTTTTTTGGTAGATTGGACAATTTTAACCCCATCCAAAAATTTTAAATTTGACAAATATATACTAACATTTCTAAGATACTCAGAAAACTCTAAATGATTTCCGAGGTAAATGGGTCTTTTCCACTTTGGCGAAGCAATGCTTCGGGAATTAAAAATATCAAACAACTTGTTAATACATCTTATAAAAAGAATTGTTGGTTCACTATTGAAAAATTGTGGCAATTTTAGTTCTTGAGCACAAAATTCTATCGCATCGGCAACAGAATCGCTTAACAACTGGGCTGCCAATCGAACCTTCATTTTTTGTCGCACATAATCTACATGTGCTCTGCGTAACTTGTGTTATGAGTTATGTTTGTAATGACATATTGTTATGTGCGTGTGTTATATTTTAAAGGGAAAAGTAACGTTGAGCCTTGGTCGGGCTCGGGTGTATTCTGCCAGTCAACTTTGATTTCTTCTCAGGAAATCTTGGACGCCAAACCCAGTCTAATGTCTGGGTATGTCAACTAGCGGAGATCACGGTACTCAATTCTCAGAGTGTGGGTCATGGTTTTATAACATTCCTGAAAAGGCTGCACAAGGAATTCTACATAATAAAACACAGAGTAGAGTTGACAATCGGTACACTGTATTGAAATTATAAAATATAATAAAACAAATTGGATGGACTCACCCCGGGACCAATGTCGTAATCTATGCTATTCCTAGCTACACTAATTAAGTTTTACTGCCGCCGTCCCCCCGATGTCGCGTGAACCAACACCACCTCCTGGTGGCAAGGGAGGTCCCAACCTCTGCGGCCCAGCATGTGCCTGCGACCTCCACGGCGGTCGCCCGGAAGGGATGATGGACCTGGACCCTCAGAGAAAGGGAGGAGTACCCAAACACTCCTCCAAATTGTATAGGAAGGCTCGACAGCAATCGAGGCTGAGTATCGTTCAACCCTGCGGTAATCTCGGGTTTGTTCCGTAAATAAACCCCCGGTGGGAATTCAATGTTTGCCCTGCATTCAATGACAGGCGCGGCGGGTAATTATTTACACCGATCTCTCGGATAAAGAGGTACTTTAAACATAACAATCGAACACCGCCATTAACTCGTGTTCACTTTTGGGGACCCGCGCGAAAACTCACATTTTACGTGAATAATCTTCGAAATTAATATATTTTCTTTTTTAAAAAAAACACAACGTGTTTCCTTCCCCCGGATGCAGATGCCCAAAACTTGGATTTCAATCACATCGTATTTAAAACTTAATAATTAAGTGACCGATGTTTTCACGGCGTACCGCACATTCCGCCGTCAAAACCAGAGTCCGGAAACGGAAAAAAACAAACGCCGCCTACCGACGCGTTGAACGAAACTCCCCCAGCTTTGCCAACCTAACCAATAAAAATGCATTTAAAAAATAGTACCTAACTTACGATTAATACAATCGCTTCATAACACTTGTTACCTAAATGAAGCCCTTGATTTTCTTGTAAAATATTTAATTTTTCTATAAATCCCCAGTCAATTACCCCCCCGTTAATGTCTACAAATTTCTTTCTGTCTCCCAGTAAATTTCTAATTAATTTCAGCATATGACATGGATCAAAAAAAACCACAATTATCTCATTTTCAAAATAAAAATATGGTTTGAGATTATGCTTTTCAAAAGAACAGCCCAACTGTTTAGCCATGAGAACATTTGAAGATGCACCATCGAATGTCAAAGAAACTGTCCGAATACCGCTTTCCTTTAGTAAAGTGAGACATTGGGTAATCAACATGCTCTTTTGTTCCCCCGTCAAGCTTTTGATCGGAAAATATCCAACGGGTATTTTCTATGATCCGTTAATACAGACTATCATAAAAGTAAGTATTTGAGTAGCTAGGGGTACATTATCTCCTTCCGAATTGGTACCAAAGTTAACTTGCCCCAATTGAACTTCGCCAACTCTGTCCAAATGTTCACGAATACTCATCTCATCTAAAACAAGTGAACAAAGAATTGGTTTATCACTCAACTGAACTTTCTGTTTGATTACATCAAACGATTCTTGTGTGAAGCCGGGGTTACAATCAACTTGTTTATACCAATTCGCAAGTGTTTTGGGATGAGGCAAGCACGTATTGAAAGTTTTCCTTACGTAACTGTATGCCCTAGGAGAGTAAAAATGCAGGGTAATTGCAAATTTCCTTAGTTCACAAGAGTACTGTCTTGTTAAAGGAAGTCCACTTGCCTTGGAAATTTGCCGTTCTAAAAAATCTTTGTGGGGCCCGTCCATTGATGATAAAATCTCAATACCTTCACTTTCAACAAAGCCCTTTTTATGTAAGTCCTGAATTATTTTTGTTAAATTAGAATTTTTTTTCAATTGTCGCCGCTTTGACTGTTGCAATGCTAAGATTTTTCTTCTTAACTTAACAATTCGCGTGTTACGCCGATCTATAATACGCCTTAAAATTATTTTTCGCGGGGTCTCAGGTATGGGGACGGGAGTTCCAGGTCCAAGGTCATCTGAATTTTCCATAATCTGTAAACATAAAACTCAATAAAAAACATTTCACTTTTGTTTTCATACCTGTATTTCGTTTGTGTTACACATAATATACTTACAACATCTATGTCTGCATTGAATGTAAGCGTCTGTTCTGACACAGAAGGTGAGGACACATTTGAGTTTGGAATTATCTGAAAACATATATTTTTATTAGTTGGTGGTAAGTAAGTAGTTTGTTAGTCATAAGTCATTACGTAAAAAAAATAAAAAAAGTAAAATTTGTTTTATTTATTTATTTTGTTAGTTTCTCTGTAAAAGTGCAACCCAATATTTATTTATTTCAATTTTGTTTTCATGGCTATATTTCTATTTTTTACACACGATTTACTTACAACATCTATTTTCGAATTTAATATCTTCGCCTCTTCTGACACAGTCGGGGAGGACACATTTTTTGGTATAATCTGAAAATATTATTTTGTATTAGTCAATAGTAAGTAGTTTTAGTAATTACTTTTTTTATAGTTTTTCATGGTGGTGTCAAAAAGAAAAATATGCATTACCTTCTGTACCAAGGGTACTCTTGAATTACAAGGCACCGCGAAATCCTTCAGATGAACCCTTGTTTGTGTCGTATTGAAGTGCTCACTTATAAAATGGGCTGAACATATTGCGCTATGGTATTTTGGAGACCAATTTTCTCTATTTGTTGCTTTAATCCATGCGTTAAGCCTGTTTTTATCCTTCGGAAATCTGTGAATAGTTAAATATTTAATAATAAACGAATTTTAGCAAAGCCCTGAATTTTTTACAACGAAAAAGAAACGCAAAGGCAAAGATTATTCTGTCTCTATACATTCGCCAACAATTTAAGGTTGATATTGTAAGATAGAAAGAGACAGAGATACATTCAGTCTGCCGACTGAAATCGGTATGTTGCATTCTTATAATTCAGGCAAGATTTCTAATAACTAAAACAGATTAAAAGTGCATTAAAATGCAAACAAATCGAAAGTTTATTATATTGATACAAATAGTGAAGGAATGTTTAAATATTGGTGGAAGTTACTTATGGTGTTTGTAGTTTAACGTATTAAATATTTGAGATCAAAGATTGAACACATCAAAAACCATGAATTCTTTAATAAATACCTGTGAAAACTGATTTTTTTTTTATCCTTTTGTACTACGATTGAGGCACCCATACACTGCACATATAGCCATAGCGTTTTTTTTTTAATATTTCGCTCAATTAACGTAATTATAACAATATTTTTGCACTTTCGACCCTTCGCACGTCTGACAGATCATAACAGTGTTAAGTTCGCGCGCTTTCAAAAGTGGCTACATATGGTTTAAATCTAATGTTTTTAACAGCAAACGTTTGTCTCTGTTTCTCACACGTTCATGGAAACGAGCGGAAAGGGAGAGCTATATTTTCCGAATTTGTCAACGATTTGGACAAATATTAGTACTCCCTCTCTATATTGTTACTCTGAGTCCCGCGCCCTTCTGTTTCTACCAGTGCCGTACGTATGAAGTGATAAATGACAAATTAAAATACCTAAGAGATAGTGTTTAAAACAATAATTAATATTAATAAACAGTTCACAGCGACAATTATTACAGTGTATTGCGAGTATATTATGATTCTATATACACTGATTTTTCCAAAGCTTTTGAAAAAGTTAGGCGACATATTCTTGTACATAAACTAAGTTTGATGGGCATTAAAGGAGCCTTATTGAAATGGTTTAATAGTTATCTTAGTAAAAGAAAGCTTTGTGTTAAAATAAATTCTGTAGAATCTTATATATTCGAAGCCACAAGTGGGGTTCCCAAGGATCTCACCTTGGACCAATTCTTTTTTATTATTTATAAATGACATTATTAGTATATTTAAAGATGTATAAGTTTTGCTCTTTGCTGATGATTTAAAAATATATAAAATGATACGTAATGTAGAGGATTGCCATATTTTACAATCTAATTTAAATAAATTGTTTCATTGGTGTGTGATCAACTCGCTATTTCTTAATATTCAAAGGTGCCAAGTTATTCATTTTCATAAAATCCAAAGTCATATAACTTATGAGTACTCTTTAAATAATGTAATATTGACAGCAGTCGCTCAGATCAGGGACTTAGGTGTTATATTTATGTTAACATTTACTCTACACGTAAATGAAATAACAAATAGAGCTATAAAAATGCTTGGTTTTATATGCAGAACAGCAAGTGATTTTAAGTCACTAGAGTGTTTGAAAATATTATACACTTCTTTAGTAAGAAGCCAGGTAGAGTATAATTTGCCCATTTGGTCCACATTGTATAAAATACATTCCGACAATATAGAAAGGGTACAGCACAAATTCCTAAGATTTATTAACTTTAAGCTGAATATTCCAATTAAAAATATTAACTTTGTCCTTTTGATGAAACAACTCAACTTAATTACGCTGTCCGATAGGCGAATCATCTCTGATCTTGTACTATTAAATAAAATCATTAATAATTGCATTGACAATCCTGAAATTCTCGCCAAAATAAAATTTTACTTACCGACCAGAAATACGAGGCAAAGTGCTACCTTCTTCTGTGACAATTTTAAAACAAACTATGAAGCTCATACACTTATAAATAGATTACATTATTTTGGCAATAAATTTGGGAATATTGTAGACATGTTTGCAGATTCCATATTAGTTATAAAACGAAATCTTTATAATTACTTTAATGAAATGTATGGTTTTAATTTTAATTAATTTTATTTTTCATTATTATTTTAATCATTGTATATTGTGTACTACATACCTGCCTAACTGTTATTATCTATCTTTGTAAAAGCCCACTAGGGCGTAAATAAATAAATATACATTTTCGTTAGCGTTGATTACATGTTATTTTTATGGTTTCTTTGCAATTGTTGTTATGGACTGCAGATTTATTAAATATAGGTTTTGAGTATGTGTGAGTAAGATTAAGTTAGGTTAGGTCAGATTAAGTAGATTAAGTTAGATTAAGTTAGATTAAGCTGGACTTAGGATGTTAAGTAGATTACTAAATACATAAGGTAAATGTATTATTGCGGGGCAAGAATTCCAATAAACCATGCGCTTGATAGCTGCAAGACGAGTTATTATCTAGCCTCCTACACAGTTAAGTAAATTAAAATACGTACATATAAAAAGATATTTTATTTGATTTATTGGGGGGCTAGAATTCCAACAATCCATGGGCTTGATAGCTGCAAGACGAGTGGTTATCTAGCCCCCTACATAGTTAAGTAAATTGAAATACATGCATAAAAAGATATTTTATTTTATTTAATTTATCGGGGGACTAGAATTCCAATAATCCATGCGCTTGATAGCTGCAAGTCGAGCTGTTATCGAGCCTCCTAAGTTAAGTAAATTCTATTGTAAAATCCATGCTAATTTGTACAGCGCTCTTGAGGCGATTTTTCGCAAAAGCAGCGCTGTATAAGTTGTCCAAATTTATTATTATTATAATTATTCAATGGTCTAAAGAATTGGTGGTAGGCTGCACTGCAGTAAAGCAAGTTTCGCAACAAGGAGAGGAAAGACGGAAATTGTTTTGACAAGAGTTTTTTTTTTCAATTTTAAAGAGATTTTGATTTCAAGCTAATATAATTTTATGTTAGCTCCAAAATAATAAAAAAAAAATAGTACATTTCAGTACCTTCTTAGAAAAGACGTAAAGAATATTAAAATCAACAGTACATTAATCTTACCTAGGTACCCTGCAACACCCTGCAGCCCCAAAGTAAAAAGAATACTGTTCAACGCTTTCTGCACCTCACTGTACACATCATAACTGTGGGTTGACTACACTGCAACCCAATGGCAAATAATAACGCTTATCGCCAACTTTTCCGCCTACCGAGATACTGCAATGCTACGGAAATGTTCCTGGAGGGACGAGTACATACTTTCCGGGCACTCGGAGAATGCGATCATCACCGCCATGACTGCCTGGATGGAATCTCCCCTGATGACCCTCTGGAGACGGGAGACGATGAAATACCCTCCGTAAACGGCTATTTACGTTCATTTTAGTGTTTGATATAAATATATATTTTTTTCAGATTAATTTTTCATGCTTATTCATTTATTTAATTTAATTAATGTGTTGTTATTTACTTTTTACCTTAACTTATTATTTATCATTTTTTGTTATTTTAAAATATGGACTGTATTGCATTGCACTTGCCCTGCGTACATTCTGGAATAAACTAATATATTATTATTATTGTAAAGACAGCAACTAAAATTATGACTTAAGGGAGAGAATTTGAAGGGACGACCGTCCTGAATCTGAAGAATGCAAAAAAAAGCTTGCCAAAAAAGTGAAAACACTATAAAATATAAAATAATTGTCCCTTAAAATTTTTAAATTTTAAGGGACAATTTTTTTCCACAACCCATTATTAATTATTTTTTTTTTACATTACTTTATTAGCTCCACGCAGGAGGCCCTGATGGCCTATGTCATCTATGTATATGCAGTGAGGAGTGAATTTATGGAAAGGAAGGAGAGGAAGTTCTTGAAAATAATAATGAGTGGGTAGCAATCTTAGAGTCAATGTGTCCAGGAGTGATCCCTCCCACTGGTACGTAAACGGAGGGTCTTTTTATGGAAAGGACAAAGAGGAAGTTCTGGAAAAGAAAAACGTATGAAGGGTGGGAAGGAATCTTGGCGTTAATGTGTCCAGGAGTGACGGACGTATCCATTCCTTCCCACTGCGATGCAAGGCGATGAATCGAGAAAGTCAGGTTGCAGAGATCAAAAATGTATCTCTCAAACAGTCTCTCCCGATCCGGCCTGCCAAGCAGTAGGTGGAAAAACGCATCCGCCACCAAGACCTAAAAAAACCCATTCAATGAACCCGGGAACCACTTGCCACAACACCCCTGCCATCGGTCACCCCAAGTGGTTGGCTTCGTTTGCTGACTTCGCAGGGGTGCCTGGGTTCATGGGGTAAGGTTTGTCTAGGCCTTGGCGGCGAATGAGTTTACCTACGTACTGCGAGACTGGCTGAGGGATACTTAACCTAGACTTCTCCAGCCAGACTCTCTCGACCAATCGCCTTGCATCGCACTGGGAGGGTTGAAATCATACGTACATCCTTACATTTTTTCTTCCTAGAACTTCCTCTCCTTCCTTTCCTTAAAATACCCTCCAAACAGCATCCTCAAAAATGACATAGACTCTTAGGGAAAATATTTTTCTCATGGCCGTGGAGCTAATGCAAAAAAAATATCTTAAAGATGGGTTTCAAAAGCAGCAAATGTATTATTTTTTGAGAACGCCCTTATTTTGCAAACGCTTATGTGTTTTAATTGACATTCCTTGCAAAGCTTTTTAGCATTTAGGAACTGCGAAAAGCGCTTGCAGATTGCGCATTAAAAAAAATCACATTACGCTTTGATTGCTCTAGTCGCAAACATAACTCAACTGTAAATAGTAAAAAGGCAAAGGGTTTCAACGTTTTCTCGTCCACTTGATGGTTTTTAGTGACAAAAAATGTTTTGTATGTAAATAACAAAGCGATAAACTGTTTGAGAGTAATCGTACGGATTGCTTGTCGTCAAGGGAAAGTCGCCATCCACCTGCACCGTTTATACTCACTCTGCGATCCTAGAACAAACAGCCTGTGCGTCCTATTATTAATTAACGCATATGAATATATTCATAATTTTTAGTTAATAATGTTGTTAAAAAATAGCATTAAAAAAAATTGTGCAAATTCGAGTGCATTTGTTTTGAAAATAGGATGATTTAAATACATCTAGGAAGCAAGTTGTTGGCATTTTCAGTGCACATTATATCTTTTTTAAGCAGAAAGAAGGAATTTGACCATGGGGCAATAACCCCGATGTGAAAAAATATAACTTTATTGCGATTGTGTGGTTTGTTGTTTCGTAAAGAAATAGTGGTAAGTGATTGGTTATTCCTTTTCCTTGCATGCCTTGTTTTCCTTTAGACACTATTGACGAATTCTAGCATACACCTTTTCGCCTCATTATAAATGCAGCTTTAATGAGGCGAAAGCTGTAATTCATAAGTAGGGAATGCAATCTCGAGCTCGCGAGATTCGTTCTCGCGAGATCTCAGCCTTTTTTAGCGAGATTGATCTTGGACGAAAAAAGGGCGAGATCTCGCGAGTTTAACGAGATTACACTCGAGCATAAAAACGTCTTATTCGAAGCGCGGACTGACACGGATGGAGTTGCGATCTGTCGGTTTCGTTCGGTGCGCGTGAGGCGGCGGCCTAGCGCGGTGCGCGGATTGGCGGCGGTAGCCTGAGATCTGTGGTTCCAACTTACGTTGAATCCGAAAGGGCTGGTTATCTGGCCAACAAAATAAAAAGCCGTTTAGCAGACGGTTCTTTGGACATTTTGTGCTTCTTAAGGAGCTATTTTATAATAATTCGTAATAATGGCTTGTGATTTCAACTGAACAAATCTTTCATTTAAAAAAAAAAAATTATTGTAATATAAAAAATATGAGTTTACATTACATACACGTATATTTTACAAAATATTAAATTAAAGGTCGTTTTTTGATTGGTTCATTTTGTTAATTATTCTGTAATATCTAATGGATCTACTGAGTAGATATAGTTTTATTTAATTGATATAAATATCTCAGTTTAATAGTCAACCCAACATAGATAATAAGTTTAATTTTTTTGACTTCTCGTTGTTTTGTTTGTTATAAAAGAACTGTTTTATTACTAAAAGATTTTTTTTGATATTAGAAGAGGAGACTGGTTATTTTTTTCATTAGTTATTTGATAGATACGTACGTCAAAGTTTACTACTAAGAAGTTTATCAAAAGATTATAGACAAATTCGTCAAACAAGGTTTGATGCATAAAAGTCTATTGAAAAATTCGTGAAATTAAATGTTTATCTTATAATACTTAGAATGTTTATTATTATTTTCCTAATTTATTCAAATATTGTGATTACTTGCAAAAAAAACACACAAAACTGCCAATCTCGCGAGATCTCGAAATTGGCGAGATCTCGCGGTATTGTTATTCATAATCTCGCGGGATCTCGCTTGAGCCCCAATCTCGCGAGATTTGCATTCCCTATTCATAAGCAGTTTTGGACGCAACGATGGTAGAGCCGCCCAATAATGTCAGGTCACTAAGTGATTTATTTCATTGATAACAAAGTATTATAATGAGTTAATCGAAGAAAAATTTGGATTCCATAAGGTAGGAATTATTATGTGAGCAGTATGCAAATAAACAAACTATTAGATAAAAAATATTATTGGTTGTGCAGCAATTTGGATGAAAATGAAGAATAATTATTGATTGACAGAACACTCATTACTGACTATAAATTGTGGTCATGCATATTAATAAATATTTATTGTATGTAGGTAAACAAAAAAAGTCTACCAAAATAGAAAACGGATTTTCAATGCCAAATTACAAAGTATAACTGCATTCTATACTAGGAACCAATGCACTTATTTAACGATATCATGCTCACCCCTCCAAAAGGCGGGGCTTGGAATACTTTCCACTGCCATAAAGCCTTTGCATTCACTCCTTGGAATCACAAGCAGTTTTCCTCTCAGAAAAGGCTCACTCAATAATCAACATGAACGCTCTGGTAAGTTTTGTGTAGTTGAATAAGAAAAAGAAATGTGCTAAAATAACCCAGCGAAGTGAAAAGTAAAATCGAGTTGGTTTTAATACACACACATTTATATTTCTGAGTGCTCCATACAAATGTGAAAAAATAATAAATTATTAAGTGGTTTCATAGACATTAAAAAAAACTGCAGACACGCAAAGTGCAACATACTACTAAAGTGCATTCCATCAAAAACTTCCTAAGGCTACGTCCGCATAGGCAGGCGGCTGGCTTAGCGCCTAGTTCCTAGTGGCTTGCACTCTGGCTACTTGCTAGGATACATGGTGGCCGCACTGAAGGTGGTTTGCGTGGTGGGTCGCTAGATGCCTTGGTCATTTGCGTGTCGGCACGTTGACGAGATATCACTTTCAAAAATAGTTCTAAAACTGCTACTTACAGAAAATTCATATTTAAAATATTCCATTTCACGGTCTTATCCATCATGTTGGGTTCATGACATAAATAAGTCACGTTCAAGACATGGGGAGTTAAATGTTCTGTATAAACGATATAGATTTTTAGACAGTGCATTACAAACCAGAGAAATTTTGTTGAATTATTTCAACGGAATTGGATTGATTACCTGGCAGAACAACTCATTGCCTGAAAACATAATCCAACGCCATAACCATAATAAACATTCATAACCATGTACGTTTTTAGATTTTCACGGCCAAAAATATTTTCGTTATTTGTTTTTGGGGTGTTATGCCGTGTTACGCCATCTCCTTCTTTAGTCAACGTTTCGGGCAGCGTTACAGTGTCCATCATCAGGGCAGGTGAGCTGCAACACGGCATAACACCCCAAAAAACAAATATCGAAAATTCATAACCATAAAAATAAGATTTTAAAAAACTACAGGCCACCTCAGAACAGGAAATCCTAGTGAGGAGGTCGGTGAAAAAAAAAATCTATACTTATACTATACATTATAGATACATGTACAAACCTTGCTATTGAAACTAATAATAAATAAATAATTAACTTCTCAATGTAAAAAAAATCTCATCATAAATAAATCACTTTTCAGTATAAACCATCTTTTTTACTTCGATAGCTACCTCTTCCTATAGTTTGCATTTTTATTGAGCTTTTTTATTAGCTGGATTCCACATCAAAGACAAGGTTCTCTTTTTAAAACTGATGCAATTTATATTTCATACATTTTTTACATCTAAAATGCTTCGCGCCTAGTGGAAAAAACCAACACGTTGGTTTACTTCGATAGACGCTAGGCGACTGTCTAGGCACCAAGCGCGCAGTGCGGCCGGTCGCGAAAATTCTAGAACGTTCGTTTTCCTAAGCTACTCGCTAGGTGACTCGCTAGGCTCTAGGCGCTAAGCAAGCCGCCTGTCTGTGCGGACGTAGCCTAAGACAATCAAAAAGGTTTAAATTAATACGATGATTTTTATTTCAGTTTTTCGCAACCTTTTTGTGCGTGGGAGCTGTGGTCTCCGCCAGCGGATGGGCTGGACACGATGATGGACAATGGAGGGGAGAAGGTCTGGCCGAGAGCCAGGATCATGGACAATGGGGCGGCGGATGGGGAGTAGCCGGCCATGGAGCCTATGGTGCTGGAGCATATGGTGCAGCCTATGGTGGCCATGGAGCCTGGGCTCATGGACCCGCTCCTCTGGCTCCTGATGGTGTTGTCGTAGATACCCCTGAAGTTGCCCACGCCAAGGTCGCCCATGCCTCTGCCGTTTCCCGTCTGTCTGTCGGAATCGCTCATGGAGGTCCGGTCTATGGAGGTCCAGTGTACGGAGGGCTCGCCCATGGAGTCTACGGAGGACCTGCCTATGGTGCTGGTCATGGTGCCTGGGCTCATGGAGGTGCCCCCATCGGTCATGATGGTCGCGTAGTAGACACTCCCGAGGTTGCCCACGCCAAGGCAGCTCACTTCGCCGCTGTCGCCGCTGCTTCTCATGGAGCTCATGGACATTATTAATTGCTGCCACCCTAACACCCTGTTGCGATGACCCTGCGTTAATGCTACTGGAGTAGTCTTAATAATGACCATTATGTAAATATTCATATCTTCACAACCCTCTTCTGTCTTCTCTAGTGTGCTTTAAGGCCTTTCATTTAGTTCAGTCCCTTCCCCTTCAGTTCTTTTCATATCTATTTAATATCGTGGATCTCATTTCAACTGATAAAACAATGGATCCCATGTTTATTGCTATGATGGATCCCATCTTAAAAAGCAATCGAATAAATCGACTTAAAATATTTAAATTTTGCTTTTACTTATTTTTACCGAACATCATACATTTTTTTCCTTGAAAATATATTAGTGAACCTGACTTTTTTTTTACTAAAATTTCAGTTTATGATACGAAGATAGACACGTTTTTATCATTATAATTTTTATTATATACCCAACAACACATTATTGATATGTTATATAAGTTCAATTTGGGAGGCGGGAATGGGTACCGCCGCCCCGGAAACCTTTATTAGATAACCAACATCTCTGCCGTAGGTCACCCCAAGTGGTTCGCTGCGTTTGGTGATTTTGGGGTGAGGTTTGTCTAGGCCTTGGAGGCGGATGACCAGGACACACTGAACCCCAGATTCCTACCCATAAACCCTTTTCCTTTCCAGAACTCTCCTCTACTTCCTTTTCTAAAAAAACCCTTCTCACAGCATCCCCAAAGATGACATATGCCCTGAGGGAGATTGTTTTCCTCACTACTTAATTGTGATAATAATGAAAAAGGTTACAAATAAAACCAAGCAGAGACCCTTTAAGGGGACAGTCAAATACATAACTAAAGAATGCAAAAATGGCTAATAACTAATATATAAAAAAAAAACGTTTTTTTCTCAGAACACTATTCTTTTGTTAACACTTTTGCTTTTTAATTATATATACCTTCCCCGCAATGCTGTTCAGTATTCATGAAATATAATAAATTCTTGTAGATTTTATTAAATATATCATATTATAGGCGTTATTACTAACTTACACGATCTTTTAATTTACTAATTGAGACAGAACTCCCTCTCCAAACACAAGAGCATTGTCTCTTTATGGTGAGGAAAGGCAATTTTTTATTTTTTTGTTAACTTTATGTAACTATGTAACTGATGTAACTTTATATGTATTTTTAATAAGCATTGCCAATAAAAAATAAATAAATGTATTTGTTGCCCCATTTACCAAATTTACTCGCCCGACTGTAAATTGAATATAAAAGCACAGCGTTGTAATGCTTAATCGTCCACTCGTACAGCAATTAATCGAGGAGATAATTTTCGTGAATAAAATAATATTTTGTTTCTATGTACTCGAATCGTAAGGAATGCTTACCGTCGAGGAAGACAATGTTTCATTTGAATAAAATTAAAAAATTAACCTAACTGGGAATATCATGTCTCGAGGTTAATACTTTCTTAAATAACTAAAATAATTTGTTGAAAGAACAATATTGTAACATTAATGTTTCTCACACATGGTTACTAAAGCCGAAGGTATGTTTATTTGTTATAATGTGGTAAACATGACTAACTTACTAACTAACTAACCATCACGCCGTTTCCCCGCAGGGGTAGGCAGAGAGGACGGACCGCCAAACAACTCGGTCTTGGCACACACTCTTTGCCTCACTCACATTCATACATCGTCTCATACATTCTCTTCTATTATTCTGACTTTTGACATGACCCGACTCAAGTATCTGATTCACTTGATCGTTCCATGTCTTCCTCGGGCGTACCCGACTTCTTCTACCATTCACATTCGCGTCGTATATTCTTCTTACACTACTTCCTTCGTTCATTCGCTCTACATGCCCAAACCATCTGAGGGTCCCTTTCTTAATCTTACTCATTATGCTTACATCAGCCTTACATTCTTTGCGGATATCCACATTTCTCACACTATCATACATTGTTTTACCACACATACGTCTCAGGGATCTCATTTCAACAGCATTCAGTTTACTTTCATCCTTCCTCTGCCAGTTCCATGCCTCACTGCCATACATCAGGGTAGGTACCAGGACTCCATTGTGGACTGCTAGCTTCGCTTTTTTTGACAGTTTTTTATTAGCGCCAACGGCATTCAGTCCACCATTAATGGAGTTACCGGCATGCACCCTTCTTTCAATATCTCTTTCAGCCTTCCCATCTCTCGTAAACATACTACCCAGATACACAAACTCATCCACCTGCTCCAAGTATTCATCATTCACAACGGAAGGGTGAAACATGAAGGGTGACTATATTGTATTTATATGGAAATTGATTTAATAATATATTATTCTGTTAATTATAAACAGACAACGATAAAAATAAACATTACACAAATCTTTTAAAAATTAAATATTCATAATATTATAAGAGTAGCCTGATGAAAACAATTTATCTGACAAAAAAAGATTTGTTTTGAATTACTATTGTCACGAAAAATATCGTAACACGAGAGAGATGGTGGACTGTAAATCTAATTATTGTGTGAAACAAGACAGTTGACTGCGTTTTTTTTCAATCACAAGATTCGGCAATTGGAAGGAGAAAGCCCCTACCTTTGGGTTCATCTGCCGTTCTGGGTCGATCTTGATGCTGGCTGCTCTCCAGGAAACGGCACACCGATGGTTACAATTACCAACATCTTTTTATACATTGATGAGTATTTTTATGATTAATTAGCGAGATTTCGAGAGCGAAATGTGAACGACATCATTGCGAATTTTCAACTTGTTTAATAATAATAATAATTTTTATTTTAGTAATTTGTACATTTAAGTTTACAAATTTCTAAATATATTATAATATTTCATATTCACTATATTTTTTCTAGTTTTATGTAGCTCCTACAATATTTCTTGAACTTTCGAATTGGCGTGGACTTGAAAGTTCTGGTAGTGTATTATATAACTTCATTCCCTTGTACAGTAAACTGTTCTGCGTATTCGCTTTTCTTGTAGCCTAATTGTCCTTGTTGTATACAATTTTATTTGAGAAGTATTTTGGTAAGACGTTATTCAATATTTTGTGGATAAATATCGTGTTCAAGGTCAGCATCTGTTTCACGGTTAACCAATTTAGTTCCTTTAACATTTGAATTATTTTTGAAAATCTATTTCGTCGAAGTATTATTCTCATTGCCCTGTTTTGGAGAATTTGTAACTTATTTTGTTCTCTCTCGTTACATAGGAAAAGGATACTTGAGCAGTAGTTGAAGTGTGGAGCAATAATTGAATTGTAAATAGTAATTGCAGTTTTTCTGGAATTTGTGGCCGAATTCTTCCAAAAAAGATATCTTTTTGCCAATTTCCTTTTGGGTGTACTCTGCATGTCTATTGAAGTTTAGTTTAGAATCTAATATAACTCCTAAGATTTTAATTTCAGTAACATTTTCAATAATTTCACCATCAATTTTAATTTTGCTTTCACTGGATGTCTTCTTATATCCAATCACCATACATTTTGGCTTTTTTTTGTATTTGTTTGATGTAGTTAGAAAGGAGGAAGATAAAGGAAAAAATAACAATGAAGGACTTGGGAACATGGGTTTAGCTTTTAAGCAGTTTCAGAACTAAACAACTACAAAGTTCAAACCAGAGCCTGCTCCGGTCTGAGTCTGCTCTGAAAAAATCTAGTGATACGTATTTGAGTGTTCTGTACGTAATATTAATTTTATTAAAAAATCTCAAAGCGTTTGTGTGATACTCTGCATTCGTTACTCTGCATTCCATAGTAAATTAGTATGATATCTAATTTTTTTTCTTGTACTTGCTTTAAGAATCAGTTTTTGGGCAATATTAAGTTATTTTTTTGCATTTGCTCCACACAATTGAGGCCCTGAGGAAAATAATTTCCTTGATGGTCTATGTTATCTTGTGGGATGCTGTATGGAGGGTCTTTTTAAGAAAACGAATGAGAGGAAGTACTGGGAAGGAAAAACGCATGCGGTATGGGTAGGAATCCGTGTCGAGAGAGAGCAGCTGAAGTGATCAAAGGGTGTCCCTAAACCGACCTCTCCCGATCCGCCGTCAACACTTGCAGACACCTCGCCCAATGAACCCGGGAACCCTTGCTAAATCTCCAAATCAGTTTGTCAAGGCAGGAACCCCAGCATACTATATTATAAGAAAGTGGAAACTAGATTACCGCATTAATTTGGTTCTTGTTAACACATATAAGCCTCCTAGAATTATTTACCAGCATTTCGATATAATCGTACCGCCGCCTTGGGAATCATTTATTGGATAACAAGGAGGGATGCATTCATACGTCTGCCACTCCTGGTCACACACTGAACTCAAGATTTCTACCAACCAATACCTTTTTCCTTTCCAGATTGTGGCCAACGAACGATGTAACGATTTTGAACCACGAAGCATCCCTATTGGATCATCCCACGCCAATAGCGATCCCTTAATATTCTCACATAGTCACCGTCCGCCGTGACAAATAAAACGGAACCATTCTGTTCTAGACTGCCGAAGAAATAATAGCTTTGAAAAACGCCCTTTGTTCGTTCCCACTTTCATAAAAGAATTATTTATAAATATTAAATTGTTTGGATGCAAATTGTTTCAATAAACTTGTAAGTATATTGTGAAATGCTTATTTGATTTATACGACAATACATTCATTACGGTCTCCATTCCTCACCTATACGGTCAACGGTCACCTGACTTTCCATAAAACAAACCTTCCACACAGCATCCCCCAAAATGAAATAAGCCCTGACGAAAATTATTTTCCCCAGAGCCCCCTTCGTGGAGCTAAATAAAAAATAATAAAAAATGTCGTGTCACAACTTTTTCCGACGGAGAAATATATAATCTAGTTGGTGACCATTTTATAAATCCAATAGGAACTGGTTCTAAAAATAGCCCATTCCTCGGATTCACTGTCATCCGTTGTAGCTAGTCACCGGGACAAAGTAACCGAGAAAGGCAATGACGTCGTATGTAATATATAGCCGCTTAACACAACAAGTATTACCGCCAATCCTTGTATATGGTTTTAATTTACTAGGAAACAATGTTGTTTTAGTTCTTCTCCGCTAGAAGCATTATTGGCGCGCCCGTGCATATCGGCCCGCGATGACAAAACAGTTCGGTGTGTTTATGGTGGGATATTGAAAATTTTGTTAGTACCTAAATGTTGTGATTTTACTTAATAATTTCTATTGTAGTGACGAATTTACTCTTTTGTTCATATAATTGATATATTTACCATATTATTTGTGTGGTTTACATCAGTTTAATCAAGTTATTGTAAAAACGCCGTACTTTCAAAGTTGAACTGTCAGAATATTATTTTATAGGTTACTTAAAAGATAAAATTTACATTTTAAGATCTTTATTTTAAGAGAATTTCTTAAAAGTGATAATTTTTTATAATAGTAATATCTAATACATGTGTTCGTAAACGTATCAAAGAAATTAACGTCTTTAGAGATGCAAGAAATCTGTTTTAAATGTCGGTATTTTTCTAATTTATTTTTTTGGCAATAAAAAAAACTTTGAAAATTTTTATTATTTTTTTATTGTATGCACAACGAAAAAGTGAGGTGATAGTTTCCTTCCAAATTTATTACATAAAAGGACAGTGTTTTTGAAATTTTGATTTTTTTAAAATTTCTCTACATTTTGGTCAAAAATGTTTTGGGAGGACATTTTTTTCCATTTTTTTCCGAGTTTGAATCTTAAAATATGGCAGTTTTTGAAAACTAAAGTGTATTTCAAATACACAAATCTAAAAGGTAATTTTATCTTGTTTTCATAAATGGTAATTGTTTTTACGACACCTTCAAAAATAAGAAATATATAGAACATTCAAAATACTTTGGAAAAATTCCAAATTTCATTCTGTTATCATTAATAAAACAGAGATAAACTACCCTCTCAGGCCGTGTAAACTAAGTGTATTTTTTTCCATGAACAATTTTTTAATAACAATGTTTTTACATCCGCGGCCGTTTGTCAATTGAATAAAATTTTCACTGGGTTTTAAGTAAGGCTGTTAGTTTTTATAGATAACAATAATAATAATTGGTTACGTCGAATTTGATTGTTGATTGCGCAGTAATTGGACGAAAATGAAGAATAATAATTATTGATTTATAAAACACCTTCTCTCGTCACTGGTTATAAATTATACTCATGTATAAATATGTAAACAAAGACAAGCTAGCTCGGTAGAAAACGGATATTCAATGCCAAATTACGTAGCATTACTGCAATCTGTTCTAGGAACCAATATACTTTTAACTGTATCATGCTCACCCCTCCAAAAGGCGAGATTTTGAATACTTTCAACTGGTATAAAGCCTTTGCATTCACTCCTTAAAATCACAAGCAGTTTTCCTCTCAGAAAAGGCTCACTCAACAATCAACATGAACGCTCTGGTAAGTTCTGTGCAGTTGTAATAGAAAATCATGTGTGCTACAATAACCAAGTGAAGTGAAATACGAACTTTAGTTTGATTCAATAAACAGAAAATTACATTTTTGAGTGTTTTATTAAAATGTGAAATAGATTATTATTCAGTGGTTTCGTTGACATTAACACTAATAACTTGCATTCTGTCACCAACTTCCCTGTTGAATTATTTAAATATTTTAGCATGAAAACTAATATTACGAATTTCGTTTCAGTTTTTCGCAACCTTTTTGTGCGTGGGAGCCGTGGTCTCCGCCAGCGGATGGGCTGGACACGATGATGGACAATGGAGGGGAGAAGGTCTGGCCGAGAGCCAGGATCATGGACAGTGGGGCGGTGGATGGGGAGTAGCCGGCCATGGAGCTTACGGTGGTGGAGTCTATGGTGCTGGAGCCTATGGTGCTGGAGCCTATGGTGCTGGAGCCTATGGTGCCCATGGAGCCTGGGCTCATGGGCCCGCTCCTCTGGCACCTGATGGTGTTGTAGTAGATACCCCTGAGGTGGCTCACGCCAAGGTTGCCCATGCCTCCGCTGTTGCCCGTCTGTCCCACGGAATCGCCCATGGTGGTCCAGTCTACGGAGGTCCAGTATATGGAGGTCCAGTCTATGGAGGACTCGCCTATGGTGCAGGTCATGGTGCTTGGGCTCATGGAGGCGCTCCCATCGGTCATGATGGTCGCGTAGTAGACACCCCCGAGGTTGCCCACGCCAAGGCAGCTCACTTCGCTGCTGTCGCCGCTGCTTCTCATGGAGCTCATGGACATTATTAATTACTGCCACCCTAACAACCTGTTGCGATGACCTTGCGTTAATGTTGTCTTGGTAATGACCATTGTGTAAATATTCATCCCTTACAACTCTTTCCTCTCTTCTCTAGATTTCTAATCAAAGACTTTCTCGGAAACGAGTTTGTTCTTTAGACCCTTCTCCTTCTGTTCTTTCAATCTCTATTATTTAATATCATGGATCTCATTTCAACTGATAAAAAAATGGATCCAATATTTATTGATAAGATAGATTCCACCTTATAAAGCAAACGAAATAAATCGAATTAAATATACAAACTTTTGTATAATTTCAAATAATTATTCAAACTATTCATTAACGCCATTTTTAGGAATTAAAATTTGCACCAGTGATCGAAAAACACATGTTTAGTGTTAGTAGTTTACATTTTTTATAAATTAGATAAGTATATAAAGTTAACAACAGATAAAAATAGACGTATAAACAGTGGGTAATATTTAAAGAAGAATTTTTAGTTATAAGTTCAGTTTTCTCAAAATCTAGGCTAGCCTGTGTTGAAGTAATTTTGCAAGTTACTTTATAATACCTATGAACATTCTTACACTTGTATTTAGATATATTCATTCAATAATATGGTTGCATTAATAATTTAGAATTTGGGTGAGTGCACCGGCAGAGGCCCAAATTTTTACATTACGTTTGAAATTCTTTTGTGAATCACATATTTTATTATATCTGGAAGAATGTTTTAAAGTCTTGTTGTTAGGTATTTAAAGTTTGTGAATTATTTAAGGAGAAACTTCGAATAAGTAAATTATGAATATTGAGTAATTATATTTCATATGGGCCAATTAAAATGCAATGCCATTTTCATGAGGTATCAAAAACTTGCCTTCGTCGTACGCTTTAAGAGGAATATAAACGCTATTTAATAATATTTCGAATCTCTTGCCTGCAAAATTTTAAAATCGAGCGCCTTTTTGCACGAGGCTAGTAAGCTAAAAAGTGGTTTTTATTTATTTTGAGCATAATTTTATAAGAACGAAAAAAGGTTGGAACATGGAAAACCTTAAAAATAGTCTTAGCCATGAAAGGCTATTTTTTAAAAATTCTTTCTTGTATTACTTCATAGTTAAGTCATGAAAAAACATTTTTTTTTGTGGTTTACGCTTATATTTTTTGTTTCGTAAATAATAAGTTTATTGTAATTCCAATACATAGAAAAGCTAGTACAAGCTTCGATTTATCCGTAACATATTTTTTGATGTTCATACTGTAAGCCGATTCGTCGTAAAGATTAATCAAAATAGTATCTAAATAGGATTTCACGTATATATTCATCTAGTTCTGGGAAGGAAAATGATATGGGTAGGATTCTGGGGCCAGAATGTCCAAGAGGGACGAACATATGAATCCATCCCTCCCACTGCGGTAAGGCGATATTCCGAGATAGTCCTGCTGGAGAGATTAAAATGTCTCCCTCGTCCAGTCTCTTCCTATCCGGCCTATCTCGCAGTTGGCGGTCAGACGCATTTGCTACCAAGATCCGCACAAACCTCACCCCCATGAACCTGGGCACCCCTGCTAAGTCACCAAACGTAGCGAACCACTTGGGGTGGCCAATGGCAGAGGTGTTGGTTATCCAATCCAGAAGGTAGAGCTCGCCCCGGCAAGGTAGGTCCTGGGCTCAAGTCCTAGATGTGACCTTACGTTTACATGATTTTTCCGTTTTCAGATTTTTTATTAAATTTCGCTAATATTGTCTTCATTTAGTTAAATATTACAATTATTATAAGCAATAATTATCAGCCTGAAACACTCATTGAAAAAATCTTCCAAGAAAAGATACATACCGTCAACCCGTCGTTGAACCCGTGTCCTAATTGCCGGGCAGGTGCTCTACCACTGAGCTATGTCGGCTTATCTAATACCCGCCAAATAATTCAATATACACTAGTGTTTCATTCAACAATTACTGCTTATTACATTTTTCCACCTGAAAACAACCAACTTTATTTTTGTGAGAGAGGCATTGTTAGTGCTAAATCTCTCGCTAGGTGGCGTCGAAACAAATTATGTCTACATTTTTTGGGGAAATACTTTAACTTGTCAAATATTAATTAATAATAATGAACAGTAGTCATAATATACCTGATATAGTTTTACATGACAAAATTAAAAAATTACTTATATCATTGATGTAGCTATTCCAAATTCCTGTAATATTTGCAGGGGTACGTAAGAGGTACACCACTATACATCCCATCTCAAATGGGAAAGACACAAAGGTAATAAAAAAACTATAAACAAATTATTTGGAAAAAATGAAACAGGTAAAAGAAAGAATAATGTGTTCCTAGATAAATGGAGTATTTTTGGAAAGACAGGAGAGCATATTCTGGGAAGGAAAAAGTAATGGGGAGTGGGTAGGAATCTTTTCCATGAATTATGAATTTGAACAATGAATTTGCTGGTCATTTTCAATCGGTCTACAATAAAGACCTCCACTTCTAGACATTAATAATGCGCCCACATTTAATACCAGAGGAGCTTCAAACGTCGACTTAGATACATTTAGTGAATCTGACGTTATGAGTGCCATAAGTCTCATGAAGAACTCATACTCCATCGGACTAGACTTCGTTTCCGTATTTTTAATTAAAGGGTGCGCCGAGTTCCTAAAAACATCTTTATGTCTTATCTTTAACTTAGCTATTAGCGCTTCCACTTTTCCTGAATTATAGAAAACTTCCAATTTATGTATCAGCTCCTGCAAAACTACAGATAGACGCATACATTATCCCCGAACAGCATGGTTTCAGGAAAGGAAGATCCACTGAAACCAATCTGATGGTTTTCACCGACTGTGTTGCAAGATCCCTAGACAGTGGATACCAAGTAGACTATTCATATAACGACTTCTCCAAAGCATTTGATACTTTGAATCACGATATCCTACTCACAAAGCTTGCCCAGATGGGTTTTTCCCCTCGGATGTTAATGTTTTTTAAAAGTTACCTCACGAACCGAAAGCAATCTTCCAATTTGCTGAATTTCTTGTTTTTTCAGGGGTTCCCAAGGGATCGATCCTAGGGTCTCTTCTTTTTTTCCATTTTCATTAATGACATTGCTGGAGTCATTCGTTTTTATCGCTTTTTGCTGTTCGCTTTAAAAATGTTAGGGTTTGTTCTCCAAACCGCCAGAGTTTTTCGGGATTCCCGTGCTCTGAAGATTTTATATTTCTCCCTGGTCCGCAGTAGGCTGGAGAGTGGTTCGCTTATCTGGAATCCTCATGAGATGGGGTGCTCCCTCATGTTGGAGAGGGTTCAAAAAGGTTTCCAAGATTTCTCTATCCATTGCCACTATCCATTGCTCTACCCGACGAATTTTTTTCTGGGCATGCTGGGACTTCACTCCCTGCAGCCCAGAAGGGAGGGGTATGCCGCCACCCACTTATTCAAACTGCTGCGAGGCTATATTCAGAACTCAGCCATTTTGGAGCGCATGAGTCTTTATGTTCCAGATGACTATCTTAGACAGTGTCATCATAGATTATTCTATCTTTCTGCCTGTAGGACTAACCTGCCAATTGTTCTCCCGGTAGGGAGGTGTATATTGCTCCTGAACCAAATCTCCCCCGAGATTGATATATTTGGCGTCGGTGAGGAGAGAATCAAAACGGAAATTCTTTCGATTCTTGAAAGAGTCTCTCCACATTTTCGAATTTTTCACCACTGCCTGAATTTTTTTTTACGAAATTGCTTTGTTTCTTAAAATTTATTTTATGCATATTTTTATAAACAATGTTTTGAAAGATATTATATAATATGTCATAAATTCTTTTATGTAAAAAATTCATAAATTCATTAATTCAGTTATTTCTTGTAAATAATAAATTCTAATTTGTAAGGTGTAAGAAATTAATATTATTATTCTTATTATTATTATTATCTGGGGGTTAATGTGTGCCATCCCGCCCAGATGGGGTGCAAGGTGATGGATCGGAAGAGTACGGCTAGAGCGGTAAAATGTTTTCAACTTAAAAAGTTCAACAAGTGTCTCCCGATCCAGCCCACCAAGCTGTAGGTGGACAAAAGCGTTCGCCGCGAACACCTAGAAAAACCCCACCCCATGATCAAGGACACTTCTACCAAGTCACCAAACGTAGCGAACCTCTTGGGGTTACCTATGCGAGAGGCGTTGGTAATCCGATATATGGTGCCCTGGCGGCGCGCGGTACCCATTCATTCCTCCAAAATTAATTTAAACATCAGATTGCAAGAAATAGGCATACAAAAAGAGACTGACAGAGGCTATTTCGTTACACAAATATGCACAAGATTAATCTTCACAATCACAAGACTTAAGATGTATACACGTGAAATCCTATTTAGATATTATTTTGATTAACCTTTACGACGAATCGGCTTACAGTATGAACATCATAAAATATGCTACGGATAAATCGAAGCTTTTACTAGCTTTTCTACGTATTGGAATTAGAATAAAATTATTATTTATGTAACAAAAAATATAAGCGTAAACCACAAAAAAAAGAAGTTTTTTCATGACTTAACTATGAAGTAATACAAGAAACAATTTTTTTTAAAATACCCCTTTATGGCTAAGATTATTTTTGAGGTTTTCCATGTTCTAACTTTTTTTCGTTTTTATAAAATTACCCACAAAATAAATAAAAACCACTTTTTCGCTTACTAGCCTCGTGCAAAAAGACGCTCAATTTAAAAATTTGGCAGGCATGAGATTCGAAATATTTCTAGCGTTTATATTCCTCTTAAGTAAATAAGACAAAACAAAAAGTTAGAAAAAAATATACATTGGCTCACGTAAGAAATAAAGGTTTTTTTTTCTTAAATTGTTACGTTTTAGAATGTTGTTGCAAAAATGATAATAGTAAAAAACATGACCTATCAGAGGATCAATTTCGGAGGAATATCTGAAGGATAAAAAAAATAGAAAGCATTTTTTTAACATTAATTTTGACAATATTTCTTTGGAAATATTAATTTAATATAGTTTATTTATTAACGCCCTTGGAGCATTTGCATCAATCGTGTAACATAATAATAATAATAATAATAATAATAGAAATAGAAACAATGATTCAAATACCAATTAAATAATGTAAATACCAATTATTATTAATGTAAATACCAATTATTATTTCTCTTCCTTTACACAAAAAGAAAGAAAGCAGAATTAAAAAGAAATACCAAAACAAAAACAATATTAGAAGAATATTAATAATATTAAGATCAGATTTTTTGAAATTTCTGACATAAATTTAGGTAAGGAAATAATAATAATCAGGGTCAGTGAATTCAAGAGTCACAGACCTGTGAATCCATCCCTCCCACTGGCGTACAAAGTGATGGGT
Source organism: Limnephilus rhombicus (assembly GCA_929108145.2). NCBI lineage: Eukaryota > Metazoa > Arthropoda > Insecta > Trichoptera > Limnephilidae > Limnephilus > Limnephilus rhombicus. Next base: position 42,908,447 of record OV815291.1, on the reverse strand, counting down.
TGAGATTCCGACTGGAGAGGCAAAAATAGTCTTTTTCAATCAGCCTCTCCCGACCAGACTCGCCACGCAGTAAGAGGGCAGATGGATCCGCCGCCGAGACCTGGACATATTGGGTCGTTGAATTTAATGTTTCAAAGAAACAATCATGTCTGATTATGTCTAAAAGGGATCGAAATGAAAATCTAGTCTCCTTCAACGGAAGGAATCTTCCGAACAGGCCCTCCATTGATATGCTTGGTTTAACTCTAAGTGACCAGCTCAGATATTGGGGCTTCATCGAAAACAGAGTTAAGTTAACCTCCCAAAAGTTGGGCGTACTGTACAGGGCGTACAGGGTCCGCAGATACTTTAATAGTACACAACTACTAACCCTGTACAAATCACAAGTTCGTCCCACGGTTGAATTTGGCAGCCACCACTGGTACGGAGCTCCAAAATACCTGAAAAATACCTTCGACTCTGTGCAAAAACGGGCTTCATACATTCTCCCATTTTAACAGACAGATTGCAATCGTGCTCTAGCACAGGCGTCGGGTGGGAATGCTATCCTTGTTTACTGGTATTCCAAGGAAGATGCTCCGAGGAGCTATGGCGTCATTGATCCCTTCGGTACCGGTGCATAGTCGGGAAACACGCCATACGTGTTCCCAACACGGTTGACATTTGTCACATGAGAACGGGTCACTTCTTCGATTCGTTCTTGTGTTCAACAGCCCGGCTGTGGAACGTTTTCCGGCCTCTGTGGCCTGTGTTTCCTCCTTCCCACAACATGGGTATCTTCAAGACCAATGTTCACTCCTTCTCCTCAAAAAAGACCCTCCACACAGGATCTCAGATGACATTGGCCTCGAGGGACATTATTTTCTTCAGGAAATTATTTTCTGTGTGGAATTAATGTAAAAAAAATCTTACCCCATAAACCCGTGCATCCCTGCTAAGTCATCAAATGTAGCGAACTACTAGGGGTGGGTGACCTATGGCAGAGATGTTGATCATTCAATGAATGGTTCCCGGGGCAGCGTTCCCCATATGGGTATCTTGAATTTTGAATGTATGATTCTGATATCTAAGTGAAAATTATTTATTTTAGAGCAATCGTATGGATTGCTCGAAGTCAAGTAAAAAATTCACCAAAGTCAGGACTTTAGGGGCTTAATATAAAATACTACATAAAATATAAGTCAATATTCGGAAAGGAATATGTTAGCAAAATATTAAATAACTACTCTCCATATAAATACATTTTTTTATGTAATAAAAATACAGTAAAATAATCAACACTTCAAATTGTTGACCATTCATGAGAAGACAAATATTTATTATTTATGGTTGAAACACATTTCTCATTACCGGTAAAAATTTTAATTCGCGTGATAATGTAAACAAAGACAATCTACTACGATTCAATGCCAAATTAAATAGTACTGATTATTGCATTCTGCACTAGGAACCAATACACTTTTCTGTATCAAGCTCACCCCTCCAAAAAGGCGAGGCTTTGAATACTTTCCACTGGTATAAAGCCTTTGCGTTCGCTCCTTAGAATCACAAGCAGTTTTCCTCTCAGAAAAGGCTCAACAATCGACATGAACGCTCTGGTAAGTTCTGTGCAGTTAAAATAGATAATTAAACGTGCTAAAATAACCAAGTGAAGTGAAACTATCAAACGAAAATTATTGATATTTAAATGCTCTAAAACTTTGTGAAATAAATTCTGTGGTTTGTTTGACGTAAAATACAAAATTAATTTTTGGAGATTGCTGGCAACGGTTAATATGCACATTTTTTTGAAAAACCTTTTGATTCACCTTAATTACATTAAAAGGCAACTATTTGCATTGGGGGAAGTGGAAAATATTGCATTCTAAATTTCGATTACGTAAAATTAAAATTAGCTCTCGTCTTGTGAGATTGTACGCCATTAGCTATTAGTTCATTCGCTGTCACTTTGGTATGTTGGTTTTCCTGATACACTTGAATGTATAACGAACGGCTAGAAGATTTTGAAGGTACGGGGCACTTTCTTTTGAATCACAAACCATGTTACACAAACCTAGCGTAGCCGCTAAACTACTTGAAAACTGGGATGTTTTTCTTGCCTTGACGCGAGTAGGCGTTATAAAGGGGCACTTTCTTTTGTATCACAAACCATGTTACACAAACCTAGAATTCCCATGAAGTCTGTACGCTTTGCTCTAGCATCTTTTCGTACAGTAACAAGAATACCAACATATCAAAATGACATTTGAAAATAATGTTTGAAAATGGACGGTCTCGTTTCACAGAATGAAAGCTAATTTTAATTTTACGTAATCGAAATTTAGAATGAAATATTTTCCACTTCCCCCAATGCAAATAGTTGTCTTTTAATGTAATTAAGGTGAATCAAAAGATTTGTTAAAAAAAGTGCGTATTAACCATTGCCAGCGATCTCAAAAATTTACAAATACAAATATTATATTGAAATTTAAAAGGATCTGCCGTAAACGCGTATTGAAATATGAACGATTGTAATAGACGTGTATTCTTGCAAATGTTGCCTTGTTGTTGCAAATGTTGAATTGCTACAACTAAAGGTTTTAGTTAACATATAAATAAATTTTTTTGCAGTTTTTCGCTTGTCTGGTTTGCGTGGTAGCCGTGGTCTCCGCCAGCGGATGGGCTGGACACGATGATGGACAATGGAGGGGAGAAGGTCTGGCCGAGAGCCAGGATCATGGACAGTGGGGCAGCGGATGGGGAGTAGCCGGCCATGGAGCCTACGGTGCTGGAGTGTATGGTGCTGGAGCCTATGGTGCTGGAGCTTATGGTGCTGGAGCCTACGGTGCCCATGGAGCCTGGGCTCATGGACCCGCTCCTCTGGCCCATGATGGTGTTGTTGTAGATACCCCTGAGGTTGCTCACGCCAAGGTCGCCCATGCCTCTGCTGTTGCCCGTCTCTCTGTCGGTATCGCTCATGGAGGTCCAGTCTATGGAGGTCCAGCCTACGGAGGACTCGCTCATGGAGGTCCAGTTTATGGAGGCCCAGCCTATGGAGGACTCGCCTATGGTGCAGGTCATGGTGCCTGGGCTCATGGAGCCGCCCCCATCGGTCATGATGGTCGCGTAGTAGACACCCCCGAGGTTGCCCATGCTAAGGCAGCTCACTTCGCCGCTGTCGCCGCTGCTTCTCATGGAGCTCATGGACATTATTAATATTACTGACACCCTAACACCGTGTTGCAATTATACCACGCCAACGTTACCTTAGCTTTAATTATGACCATTGTGTATATAATCATTACTTCACAACCCATTTCTTACGTAGTATTCTAATATTATTGCCCGTGCTCTTCTGTTTTATATAAATAATTTATCCCACCTTAAAACACGATCGTAATAAATCGATTAGAATAAACCATATTGTTTTATTATTTGAATGAATGTGTATCTTTAAGTATTTCTGACTGACTGCCCGAGCACGTAGGTGTACCTACCGATCGGATACTTTCAGTTGGTTAACGCGTTCAAGGAATGCAAAGGTTATCCCGCAATAGGCCACTTGCACTCATTTTATAATAACTTTGGAAAAACTCGCGTGGATAGATGTTTCTAGTAGAATTACGAAAATTCGACATTTATGTGACGTTACTACATAATAATATCCGGTTTTTGACAATCGTGTACATATTTTTATAAATTTCAACAATGATTTAAAAAAATGTACTATGTATCACATTGCGATTTACGTTAGCTTTAGCTAAGTTGACATTAAACATTTATTAACCAGTGACTTACTAAAATTCGTAAAGCGGTTCCATGACAGTTGATTCCCAGACAGTTTGCCCACGGCATACTTATACAGGGTGTTAAGGGACGTACTTGACTTACTTTAACCAGTGATTCCTGACATTATTTGGAGTAAAAAATGTAAATGAAATTTTGGTCTCCGGTGACATTTTTGATGTTTTTTTTTTTTTCTACAAAAACATTAAATAATGATAGGTGATGGACAGTTGGAGGCGGGGTGAGGGGTTGATCGGTTACTCGGCTGAGTGACCAGTGACGACAAGTGGAAGAATTTTTTTTGTTTGAATTTGAAGAAAAAAAAATTGAAAAAAAAAGTCTCCGGAGACCAAAATTTCATTTGCATTTTTTACTCCAAATAATGTCAGGAATCACTGGTTAAAGTAAGTCAAGTACGTCCCTTAACACCCTGTATACAATATGCAGTTAATTATGAAAAATACTGTGTACTTCTTATACGACAAACAACTAAGCGTCCCCGAAAGGGTGTGCAGAGACGACTTACCGCCGAATAAAAAAGCATAAAACTTATTTTCATTCAAATGCGTCAAGAATAAAACTACTAAACTTGTCTATGTACTATAAGTACAAATATCGACACTTTAAATAAATTCTTTTAATATCCATACCAACTTACTAATCAAGGAATTTTTGAAGTCGCTTTTAGGTTTGAAATCGGTAAATAATGCACAAAAAAATATAATTTTAAAAAAAAGAAGAAAGATAAACATTCCTAAACAACAACAAACAACCCAAAAAATGTTTGAGTATCTCCTACTACCACCACCAAAAGCCGAAAATTTGTGCGGTGATGGAGGACTTAGCCAGCCGAGGAATCAAACACGGGACGCCCGGGTGGGACCCAAACGCGATGCCCACTCAAGCACTGACCGGTCAATTTTATAATAATTTTAACAACGGGGATCAACTCTCGGATTTGCCACGTATAAACCTGTTATAAATAAACCATAAAGCGATATTTTAGCAATATTATGATAAAGGTAGTTATAAACAATAAAATGCAGAATCCGTGTTCACAAAATTTTAATTTTGATATATAAATAAAGCAGGGCTCTAAAATACCCACAAGAAACGATAATTTCTTCAACAATTTCCCCACTAGGAAGTATTTCCTTACCTCGAAAACGAATCAAAATTCTAATGAAATTAGCATTGGTTTTTTTTTATTATTTAGTCATTATTAGATTTTCTCTTTCGTCAACGCCTAAAAATAGAAATTCGTTCGAAAATTGGCTGCGAAAAGAAACGAAATTATAGGTTTTTAGATTTTCACGGCCAAAAGTATTTTTTTTATTATTTGTTTTTGGGGTGTTATGCCGTGTTGCGCTACCTCCATCTTTAGCCAACGTTTCTGACAGCGTTGCAGTGTCCATCATCAGGGTAGATACGGCAGATCCGGTAGATGTGTGATCTCAGTCATGCATCTACCGGATCTGCCGGATCTGCCCTAATGATGAACACTGCAACGCTGTCCGAAACGTTGGCTAAAGAAGGAGGTAGCGCAACATGGCATAACACCGCAAAAACAAATAACGAAAAAAACGAAATTATAGGTTATTGTCAGTTGTAATTGTATACATCTTTAATTTGTTGGATAATCAGGAAATGCTCTTCTAATCGGTATTAGTTACGTCAGTTCTCATATTTTAGAATTTCTGCATTTACCTCTTATCAAGGTTCCATCAACAAAATACCTAACATGTTTAAATTCTTGAAAATTTTCTACAATTTGGAGAATTTCCTACAAATTGACACGCTATTACGAAGCGGTTGGCATTTTTGTGGTTTTGTTTTTGAGGAAAAATGGTTTTTGACTGTTTAATTCAAGTTTTTTCGCACACATTATTTTCGATCCTCCCGGGTTACAAAAAAAATGGTTCCATTTAGCGGATTGAAATTTTCAAAACATCAATGAAAATAATGTTATGTAAGTGGCCTGTTGCGTTATTGGCTGGTACGCGAAGGAAGTATTGCGTTGATCTACTGATATAAACTGGAGAAAGTCAAAATATCTTTGATAATACAATGATCGATAAACCCACACAATTATGGATATTGTTACAATGTTTTGTTAAAACAAACCCTTCGTTGAAATAATCATTATAATTAAATTAATTATCTTATTCACTCAACAATGAACCTGCCATCTCGAAAACGGAATGTAATGATCTTGGTGTTTACCTTGATAGCAAACTTATAGTTAATAAGCACATCGACTCAATCGTTCACAGGTCATATAAAATGCTTGGTTTTGTTCTTCGCATATGTAACGTGTTCAATAACCCGCGTACAGTAATAATGTTGTATTTTGCATTTAACGTCGCCTTAGTTCTTAATTGTCCAAACGACCATTTGAAAATTTGACAGCAGGTGAAGGTTTTCTTTCATTATTTCAATGAAACATTATGATAGGTGTTTAAGATAAAGCTATTTCCGTAAAGACAAAGGTCTGATTAGTTTAAATAATTCTTAATTAATTGATTAACTATCCATTTTTATACTTTATTTTTAGTTTTAAAGAGGAGATTGAACAAAAACTAAAATGGTCGTTTGGACAATTAAGAACTGAGGCGACGATTAGTCAGAAGTACACTGGTATATGCTTCGCCAATTTGGAACCCGCAATACAAAGTATACATAGATAGCATAGAACATATTCAAAACAAATTTGTTAAATATCTTACCTTCAAATTCAACAATAATTTTGAATGCACATTTCAAACTTTGCAACAATGGCGAGCAATAGCTCATTTGACATTTATACACAAAATTTTAAATAATAACATTGACTGTACCGAACTTCTTTCCGTAGTTAATTTTAACACACCATTAAGACGTACACGCCATACAGAACTATTCCACACGCTTAATTACAAGACAAATGCGGCATCTAATTGCGGCATGCTCTTCATAATGCTCAATATTATTGGTCTAAATTCTAACATCAACATTTTCTCTGATTCACCGGCCAAATTCAAAAAGAGCATCATGTCAAAAATATAATTTGTTCAATGCGCATACATACATACATACACACATACTCACACACAGACACACACACCTTCCCACTATATACATCACCCGGTAATTACTTAATACGCATACCATAAATAAGGCACTACAATGAAACACATAATAGGTCCCCACCATGTAATATACTTATTAATTATTATAGTAAATATACTTGTTTATTTTTTTAACCAAAGGATCTAATGTACTGTTTGTTTCTGTTAATAAATGAAATAAAATAAATGAAAATAAAATTATGCCGCTTTCCCTGACATAATATTTCATTATGAAGCGGAGAAAATTGAATATTTTGTTCTTTGTTCTTTAAAATACATACGAATATTCCCGGGTTACGAATAACCCAACAATATTTGAAAATCTCCTACTAAAAAGAGAGGTTTTTATTTTGATACCGATTTTCGTATAGGATGGTACAAACATTATTTATTTGTATGAAACAAAGAATAAATTATATTATTTAATTAAATGACGACAATATTAGCGAAACTCAATCGAAAATCTGAGACAGAAAAATCAGAAAAGATATTGCCTCCGCTGGGACTCGAACCCAGGACCCTTTGCTTACATGGCAAGAGCTCTACCGATTGAGCTACGGAACCCATATGAAATTCGGTCACTTTTAACTGTATCATACTTCGACTAAGAACTACCAACATTATCTTTATTTTCTTAACGCACATATTATTGGGTGCTATCTTTATATATTGCAATCATATATAAAGATAGCAGCCAATAATATGTGCGTTAAGAAAATAAAGATAATGTTGGTAGTTCTTAGTCGAAGTATGATACAGTCAAAAGTGACCGAATTTCATATGGGTTCCGTAGCTCAATCGGTAGAGCTCTTACCATGTAAGCAAAGGGTCCTGGGTTCGAGTCTCAGCGGAGCCAATATCTTTTCTGATTTTTCTGTCTCAGATTTTCGATTGAGTTTCGCTAATATTGCCTTCATTTAATTAAATATTATAATTTGAGATTTTACTCATAAAGTTTAAAAAAATAAAATGAATAAATTATATATTTAAGTTAGTCAACTAGTCAAGCCAAAAAAGTCTCTAAAGCTAATATACTTTGGAGGTGGAGTTTTATTTTCTTAAAATTAATTTTAGGTAGGTACGAGGGAGAGGAAGAAGAATATAGGATAAGGATAGGAGATGGTCCCGATACATTTCACAATCTTGTTAAAATTTCTATTTTTGAAACTGACAATTCGTGGTGGAATTCCATTATAATATACTAGCTTTTACCCTCGGCTCGCCCCTTCCCTCCCCTCCTACCCCTCCCTCCATCCCCCTCACCAACCCACCTCCATACCCGTTACATTCATTATTCAAACATCTCGCGTGCCACCCATTAAAACGTAACAATCAAATGCGCAGTAAATTTTAACTATCAAAGGGATCCATAGTAACCTAAACAATTAACAAAATGACAGTGCACCTCAAACAATTACTTACCAACGCTTAGCTTTTCGTCTTTTTTTTTTTTTTTTTTACATTAACTCCACATAGGAGGCCCTGAGGAAAATAATTTCCCTCAGGGCCTATGTCATCTGGGATGCTGTGTGGAGGGTCTTTTTGAGGAGAGGAAGGAATGAACATTGGTCTTGAAGAGACCCATGTTGTAGGAAGGAGGAAACACAGAGGCCGGCAAATCATTCCACAGCCGAGCTGTTGAACATAAGAACGAGTCGAAGAAACGACCCGTTCTCATGTGACTAATGTCAACTGTGTACAAATGTTGCGCACGCGTTTGGCGTGTTTCCCGACCATGCACCGGTGCCGAAGGGATCAATGATGCTAGTTCCTCGGAGCATCTTCCATTGTAATACCGGTAGAACAAGGATAGCATTCCCACCCGACGCCTGTGCTCTAAAGATTGCAATCCGTCTGTTAAGATGGGAGAATCTATCAAACGGACCGCCCGTTTCTGCACAGAGTCGAGGGTATTTTTCAGGTATTTTGGAGCTCCAGACCAGAGGTGGCTGCCAAATTCAACCGTGGGGCGCACTTGCGATTTGTACAGGGTTAGCAGTTGTGCACTTTTAAAGTATCTGCGGGCCCTGTACAGTACGCCCAGTTTTTGGGAGGCTAACTTTACTCTGGCTTCGATGGAGCCCCCATACCTGAGCTGGTCACTTAGGGTTACACCAAGCAAATCAATGGAGGGCCTGTTCGGAAGATTGCTTCCGTTGAAAGAGACTAGATTTTCATTGCGATCCCTTTTAGACGTAATCAGACAAGATTGGGTCTTTGAAACATTAAATTCAACGAGATTATTTTTACCCCAAGAGAAAACACTCTCGAGGTAACCGTCCATTCTTTGCTTCAAAGCCTTACGAGCTGTTGGAGTTTGTGAGCCCTTTGGGGGCTTGTCAAACAAAAAGCTATCATGAACTGTACTGTCATCCGCGTAGCAGTGAATTGGTGCACATGACAAAAGGTCGTTGATGTGCAACAAAAACAGAGTTGGAGACAGAACCGATCCCTGCGGGACGCCAGCATTTATCGAGTGAGAGGAAGAGGTGAAACCATCGACTACCGTCTGAATCGACCTCTCCCTCAAGAAGTCGGCAATCCACGTACACAAGGATGCGGGAATTCCGTAAGAATGCAGTTTGTTGACAAGTCCTCGGTGTTAAACCCGGTCAAAGGCCTTGGATATGTCCAGTGCAACCGTTTGGGTTTCACCGAAACGTTCCAGGCATCGCCCCCAAATATGCGTCACATACGCGAGAAGATCACCGCACGAGCGGTTCCGCCGGAATCCGTATTGACGGTCGTTAATAATTTTGTTCTTCTCGAGGTATGTGAGCAGTTTGTCGTTGATCACACGTTCCATCACCTTAGACAGAACTGATGTGATCGCTATGGGGCGCTAGTTGGCCGGGTTGGAGCGGTCACCCTTCTTTGGAATAGGATGGATAACCGCTTTTTTCCAACCAGAGGGTACAGAGCCAGTCTTCAGGGATAGTTTAAAAAGCTTCGTCAAAATTGGAGCTATTTCTGCAGCGCACCTTTGCAGTACCAGGGCAGGTATTCCGTCAGGCCCACTAGCTTTATTAACATCAAGCCCTCGTAAAACATGGAGTACTTCCCGATGCCGGATCCTCAGCTTTTTCATACGAAAACCGCAGTGAGGAACCGACGTCGGGACAGCACCTTGGTCATCGAGGGTTGAGTTATCCGCAAACATTTTACCTAGTAAGTTAGCCTTTTCGGTGGCGGTGTTTGCTAGTGAGCCGTCAGGTCTGGTAAGAGGTGGCAGACTGGATTTGCGGAAATTGCGACCTATTGAGCCCGCAAGCGACCAGAATTGCCTGCTGCCATGCGGGCATGCAGTCAGCTTTCTGCTGATCTGCTGGTCGTGCTCGAATTTTGACCTATTTATGATTCTCTTGGTTTCCTTTGCCATTTTGTTGTAAGCTGTCTGGAAAATAAACGAATAATAAATAATTTCATAACGCCAGAACTTACCAATAAATATATAGTCTATAGTACTCGCAAATAATGTAGCTTTCTTTTAGTAAAAGAATTTTTAAAATACATTCAGTAGTTTTTGCGTGAAAGAGTAACAAACATACACCCAGACAATCCATACAAACTTTCGCGTTTATAATATAAGTAGGATGTATGAGATTTTTTTATTGTCTTTTGAAGGGATACATGATTACATTGGAGTAGGAATGGTCTAAATTAAATACATATTTTTATTTTGAAATTATTATGAAATTTACGATGGATACAAAAGCGGAAAGACATTTCACGACCAAGTGAATCAGTTACTTGAGTCGGGCCATGTCAAGAGTCAGAATAATAGAAGAGCATGTATGATACTATGTATGAATGTGAACGAGGCAAGGAGTGTGTGCCAAGACCGAGTTGTTTGGCGGACCGTCCTCTCTGCCTTCCTCTGCGGGGAAACGGCGTGATGGTTAGTTAGTTCACATGCTAAATTGAACAAAAAATTGCAAAAACAAAGAATACCTAAAAAAAGAAAAATATTTACATGAGCTCTGCACAGGAGGCCCCAAGGAAAACAATTTCCCTCGGGGCCAATGTCATTTTTGGGGATACTGCGTGGAGGTTACATTTAGGGAAAGGAAGGAGAGGAAGTTCTGGGTACGAAAAAGTTATGAGGGGTGGGAATCTGGGAGTCAATGAGTCCAGGAGTGATGAACGTATGACTACACCCCTCTCATTGCGTCCTGTTGGAGAGATCTAGGTAAGGACTCTCTCCGCCAGTCTCTCCCAATCCTGCCCGCCACGCAGTAGGTCGTCAAACGCATTCGCCGCTAAGTCCTAGGCAAACCTCAGCCCATGTTAATCACCAAACGTAGCGAACCATTTGAGGTGACCGATGGCAGAGATGTTGGTTATCCAATAAATGGATCCCGGGGATATTTACGTTTAGATTTATTAGTATTATTATCTTCATCTCTAAGGAAATATTGGACATTTCGCACACATTTATTTTACGCACCTTGTAGCAGATTAGTAACTAAGGCCCTTGCCGGATATCCTTGACGGATTCAAAAATATATTGAAGTAATAAAACAGTAATACAAGATAACTACAATAATCCTACGAGATTGACCGGCGCCGCATGTCCATTTATGAGTTCGTTGACTTTAAAATATTTTGTAATAAATTCGTCTGTCAAGACTCTAAGACTATTTATTAACTCTAAGTTATTTAGCTCTGAGGCTAAAAACCTGTTAAGGGCATGTACATGAACAATGTACTTATGATCAGTGGCTGTTCGTGGACTCCAATCCAATCGGAGATTAAAAAGGGGAAAAAGAGTTCGGTTTTTCTATATTGGTATATATAAAAATCTCTATTTTTATGTATATAAATCTCTATTATCTATATATATAAATCTCTATACTATCTCTATAGATAATTTAAAGAAAAGTATCTATATTTTTCTATATATATATATAAATCTCGAAACGGCTTGACCGGTTTTAAATTTTTTTTTAATGTATTTTTGGTGGTAAAGTATAGTTCATACCGCTAGGTGATTGGGGTGTCCTTATACAATTTTTTTTCTTCTATTTTTTTGAAAAAATGTTTATTTTGTTATTTTTTATTATTTGGCATTAAAAAGTACCTAAACCCCAAATTGTCATCCTCCTGCCCCCACCCTCCCATTTTTAAATCACAACCCACCCATTTTTTAATTTTAATGAAAAAAAAATTAAGCATTGCGTCGTTTGAATTTCAAACAGAATGAAATTATTTATGTTGTTGAATGACATATGGCGCTACGCCCACCTCATCTGTACACAAAAAATATCGTACTCTCAATTGCTCTTCGAAATTAATATTGATTTTCTTTATTTAATTTTCCTACTATACGATAAAAAAATATATTCCTTTTTCTTCACTTTCCATTTAAATTTTAAATTTTAAGAGATGAAATACATTGAATTGAGAAAATGAATGGTTGGTGTTTTTTTTTTGTTTTTTGGTCATCGTCTACAGCGCTCTATTCCTCTTTCTGTTATAGATCCCATCCACATACACTTACAATAAATTCGTTATTTTTTATTTAACATCCACAATATTCACTAGAAATAATTTACATGGCAGAACAGCGGTTGAGTGGGCATCGCGCTTGGGTCCATCACAACATAAGCAACATTTTCGGCTTTCTGTGGTGCTAATAGGAGATTTCCAAACATATCCGGGAATGTTGGTCTTTCTTTAAAAAAAAATCTTTCACCAAATTATGTTGATGCGAATATTTTAAACACTAATACAAAATATCGATTAAATCAATCAAGTGTGTATTAGGAAGCCTATGGCGATAGACATACATTCGTCAAAGTGTAAACAAATTTCAATGTCATATTGTGTGAGCATTTTCGAACTCTGTACAAGGAACCAATCTGGTGAGTGTATCAACCCCACCCCTCCAAAGGCGAGGCTAGGAAGACTTTCTGTTGGTATAAAGCCTTGCGTTCTTTCCCCACACGACACAAGCAGTTTTCCTCTCAGAAAAGGCTCACCAACAATCAACATGAACGCTCTGGTAAGTTATGTGAAAATAATTTTAAAATTCCGTACAAAAATCAAATCAATGAAGTGATACACATCGTGAAATATTAGATATTTTGGACACCATAAGTGAATTGAAAGGAAGTTTCGATAGTTATGTTGAAAATGCGGGAAGATATTTATCTAATTTTATGTGTTATATTGCAGTTTTTCGCAACTCTGGTGTGTGTCGGAGCCGTAGTTGCTGCCAATCCCTGGGGACACCATGAAGATGGACAATGGAAGGGAGAAGGTCTGGCCGAAGGCCAGGATCATGGACAGTGGGGAGTAGCTGCTCATGGCGTTTATGCCGGAGCTTATGGTGCTCATGGTGCCTGGGCTCATGGAGCCGCCCCCATCGGTCATAATGGACAGGTCGTAGACACCCCCGAGGTTGCCCACGCTAAGGCCGCCCACTTCTCCGCCATCGCTGCCGCTTCTCACGGAGCTCATGGTGTGTATGGAGCTCACGCTTATGGAGTTCCCTCCGTGTACGCTGCCCATGGAGCCTGGTCTCATGGACTCGCTCCTCTGGCCCATGATGGTGTTGTCGTAGATACCCCCGAGGTTGCCCACGCCAAGATCGCCCACGCTTCTGCTGTTGCCCGTCTTTCCCACGGAATCGCTGGATCCCACGGAGTTTATGGAGGACTCGCTCACGGAGTCCCCTCCGTCTATGGTGCCCATGGTGCCTGGGCTCATGGAGCCGCCCCCATCGGTCACAACGGACAAGTTGTAGACACCCCCGAGGTTGCCCACGCCAAGGCCGCCCACCTCTCCGCCGTCGCTGCCGCTTCTAATGGAGCTCATGGCGTCCATGGACATTGGTGGTAATTTCTGATCATTTAACTGTGTTGTGATGACGCTGCATTTATGTTATTATTTTGTTCATTTTCATTACCTGTTATTTTGAACTCCATCATTGTAAATAAAAACGAAATGAAACACCAAATTTTTGGAATTTGATATCTTTCCAACCAAAATTTCATAATCTTCTAGAAAGTGAATGCCAGGTCCCCAAACACTAAAGAAAAAAAATAACTCGATTAATTAGAGTAAATTCCTTCCTTCTTGAATTGTTTTTACTATTTTTTAACCTAGGGAAAATCTAAACCATTCCCTCGTCAATAGAAACCTGTGGGATGTGTTTCTTTATTGTATGGAGGGGTTTAAAAATCTGATTCTATGACAGCAAATCCCCGATAGTTGGCCCCCGGCGTACTTATATACAAAATACAGTCGGTTTAGGTAAAATAAGGTATACCTACTTACCTACACAAAATATGAGTAACCCTGATAGAGTGTGCAGAGAGGATATACCGCCGAATTATTTTAGTTTATTTATTTATTTCATTATTTTCATATTACATTCGGTTATAATAATGACGTATTTATTACCCATCTCACTAGGTGTGAAACACCTGTGTTGAGATGGCAATTTACAGAGTGGTTATCTAAGATTTTGTTTAAGTAATATTATGAAAATGACAGGTTGATATAAAATCTTTTTTTCATTAAATATACAATTCAAGTATGTTACATATATAAATATAAATACTTGTAATGGATATGTTTATTTAAGGTGATCAATGATTTTACTTTCAAATGCACTTTTGGTTTGCGTGTTTCTAATTTCAGGATGTAGAGAATTGAATAGCTTTGTTGCATTAGATATATTTCAAACTTCTTTGCCCATAAGAAGTTTGACAAAAAGGAAGGTAAAAGGTTTTACATTTGACTCTCTTAAGGCTCTTGTGCTTATTCATTCTTCAAACATGTGTTTATTTTTAAATTGATGAAGCATTTTAAATTGATATTTTTTTAATTCAATTTTTGCAGGTTGGGAACATTTAGTGTCTTAAAAATAAAATCAGTGCTCGTTCTCAATGGGACTTTAAGAATAACCTTCAAAATTAGTTTTTGAATCTTTACTAAAGGCTCCAGGCAAATATTTGTAGCACTTCCCCAGCTGATAATACCATATTCAAGTGATTATTCTATAAGAGCACAATAAACTTGTTTCAGTTGTTTTTTTATTTAATATATCTCTAACATTTTTAAAGAAATAGACGAGTTTTCTCAGTTTTGTCGTTAGGTTTGTAACATGTACGTTCCATTTAAGAAGATCATCTTTTTGAATACCAAGATATTTAATACTGTCAACTCTACTTATTAGAAGGACAGGTGCATGGAGTTAATAGGGGGTTACAGCTGTGGAGTTTAAGGCTTTATTGTGAAGGCAAGAGCTTATTTGAAATTCGACATGTTAGGAATTTAGTTTTGTCTATATTCAGGGTTAATATGTGAGCATTAAACAAATTTTTAACAATACGAAAGTCATTTTCTGCCGTTTTAAAGACTTCATCCCAAGATTTGGCGTGAAATAGCAAAACCGTGTCATCGGCAAAAGTTGTGATTTGTCCACAAATTTGTAGGTTACATAGATCATTAATATAGATTTACTCGTATTTTCATTCAAATACGTCAAGGAAAAACTACTAGTCTATGTACCAGCGTATAAGTACGCAAAATCGAAACTATAAGTAAATTCGTTTGATATCCATAACAACTTAATATCAAAAGGTTTTGAGTTGATTTTAAGTTTGAAATTGATAAATAATGAAGAAAAAATTTAAATTTATAATAATTTGATGTCTTATTGCTTGGAAATCGTTCAACGTTTCTTTGGTATAAAGAGGCGATATACAAAAGGCAAGTAAGGTCTGGTTTAATATCATCTTGTACAGGAATTGTAATTTCGGGTACCTATTATTTTCAAAATTTTATAACGGATAATATCTAGTAAAAAGCGATACAATGAATCATTTGCAAGTGGCAACCAACACGTTTTTCTATTAACACAGGAGGCATCGAGGAAAGTAATTTCTTTCAGGGCCTGTGCCATTTTTGGAGATGCTGTGTAGGGGGTCTTTGTGAGGTGAGGAAATAATGAACTGGTGTTGAAGATATCCATGTTGTAGGAGAGAGGAAGCATATATGCCTAAATGCATAAAAATAGTTCTTTTACCGAAAACGCTGCAAATTATTCATGGTTTCGAAATTTACATAACAGCTTAGCATCAAAACTGTGATGATCACATTTTTTATTTTTACATTAGCTCCACACAAGAGGCACCGAGGAAAACAATTTCACTAGGGGCCTATGTCATCTTTGAGGATGCTGTGTGGAGGATATTTTAAGGAAAAGGAAGGAGAAGAAGATATGGGAAGGAAAAGGGTATGAGGGGTGGGTAGGAATCTGGGGGTCAGTGTGGCCAGAAGTGACGGACGTATGAATCTATTCCTCACACTGCGGTGCAAGGCGAAGGGTCGGGAGAATCCGGCTGGAGAGGTCAAAAGTCCTCCCTCAATCAGTCTCTCCTGGCAAACGTATCTGCCACCAAGACCTAGACAAACCTCATCCCATAAACCCGGGCACCCATGCTAAGTCACCAAACGTATCGAACCACTTGGGGTGACCTGTGGCAGGGGTGTTGGTTGTCCAATAAATGGATCCCGGGCGGCGGTACCCATACCCGCCTCCCAAAATAAAAAGATGATGGAAGTCAGCTAACAATATCAGCCTCTATGCCTACCCGTTTAAATTAATACTTACTTTTAAAAATTGCATTTAGAACCCTTGACGTAAAAAAGAGATTTGGATTTTATGTATTTATTTATTTGAACCCATAAAATGGCATTTACTTTAAAGTGTTACATGAACTTTATAAGTATGTATACAGTGGTACACAGGAGAGTATCAGTATCATATTATTTAGAATAAAATAAGAATGTATGAGTATACAAAAATAACATCGCTGACGTGATACAGTTCTTGTTAGAAGTTCTTGTACAACGAGATAATATTGAAAAGAATTTTATGTCTAAACTTAATTTATTTTACAACTTGAGGACACGTTATTTATAGATTTTGATTTATAGCTAATGAATTACATTGGTCTAAAACGTTTTCAACACGTTTTAACAACTAAACTATTAATCAAGTCAATGTCGCTGATTTATTTATGTAAGTTTTATGCCTAACTCAGCATTTAACTGCGAGATTAACTTGAGTTACTTGATACTTGATATTGAAGTGTTTGAAGTTTTTGAAGTGAATACTTCTTTAGCACTGTTGTGATTTGAAACTCGACGAAACGAAAGATACTAAAAAGAGACAAAAAACATTAATCTACAGGATTTAGCCTGTAATATAATGAGATAATACAATCGGTCTCCTCTTTGTGCGGTTCTTCGTAGTGTCCCCACTTTTGTCTGCTTTCGTTTTCTGAAGGTTTCATTTCTACCGCGTGTGAATTGCATACTCTATTTTTATAAGTGAAAACTTCTTTAGCACGATGAAACGAAAAAGCGACACTAAAAAGAGACACATACATCTGTAGGATTTAGCCTACGAAATAATGAGATAAAATAATCGGTCTACTCTTTGTTCGGTGCTCCGTAGCCTCCCCACTCCCATCTGCTTTCATTTTCTGGAGGTTTCACTTCTCCCACGTGTGAACTGCGCTCTGATTTTTTTTAGTTTAAACATTGTGACTGGTAAAATTCGCTTTTCGTACTTTGTTCTGCTTATCCAAATTAAATAATAATATTTTAAATCAAAAGGTGTTGTAACTAGTACTCATGAATGTAACTTTATTTATTTCTATTTCAAATTATAAAATATGCCATTAAAGAAATCGATTTGTCACGATTTACGAAGAAAACTTGTCAAATATTGTGAGTTAATAATAATTTTTGTTATTTATTTCTGCCTGTGCTACACGACAATCAGGGCAGATGTGTGATGATGGACACTGTATCACTATCTGAAATGTTGGCTAAAGAAGAAGGTAGCTCAACATGGCATAACACCCCAAAAATAAATAAAAACGGTAATACTTTTGGCCCTGAAATCTAAAATCATATCTTAATAATAATTATTCAGAAAAATAATTTTAGCCTGCCTATTATGTACATAAAAAAATTAAACCTCTTTGATGGGTTTACGCGTAAATTGATTTAATTGAAATACAAACTTGTCTTACGTAAATTTAAAAATTTGACCTAAAAAAGCTTTTCTCGTGATTTTTTTATTTTATATTTCATCATACTTACTTAGAACTTTGGGTAAAATTACTTTTTTTATACATTACTATTAATTTATCAAAACATTGTCAAAGTTGCCCCTAAATTATTAAAGAATATTCTTTGACGGCCTGTATTTTACAATTAAAACGCAAGTAAATAAAGTAACACATTTCCGAACTAGATTATTGCTATCACTTTTGATTTAAAAACGGATTATTCAGTTTTGGATCGGTATTTTGGCGTCGAATCCAAATTGAAGTTTTGTGTGTAAAAGACTGCGCAGCCGTTCCTACCAAATGTATTTTTTTAACAGAAATCAAGTTGAAACCATTATGTTATTTAAATAATTTGTGCGCATTAAGGAGTAAGCGGCGTACGGAAATTTTCCATCGATCTATATTATTTGACCTAATTTTTCAATTTTTATGTATCCTAACTTAGCTTTTGTAACTGGATTAATCGCACCTAAGTGAGAACACCTGAAACCACTCAGCATAAATAAATCATATATTTTTGTTTGTCCCTCTCTAAAATTATAGTATCCTCGTTTCTATCAAGCCTTATTTTGATTTGGCTACCCACCACTTAAAATTCTACTTTTTAAGTCAGAACTGTTCTCAAATTATCAATAATATTTACAAAAATGTTTACATTCTACCGAAATAATACAAATTCGTCGTACCTCAGTTCATCTTTTGAAATGATGATCAAGAACACCCTCGAGTATTCAAAACCAGAAGAACCAAAGCAGTTTAAAAAACAGGTTGTTCATTGAAATTGCTAGGTGGAAACGACAATCATAGTAAAACCAAACTAAATTAACAGCTTGCAGGACCCTTATGGACTTAAATCATTAAAAATTAGAAGAGACTCCGCAGATATAATATATCTTCATAAAATTATCAATGGTTTTATTGATTGTTCACCCCTTTTGACTGAGATTAATTTTAGAGTCCCCTCCGTTAGAATCAGAGAAAAATCAATTTTTCATCTTCAAAAATGTTCTACTAATCTCAGACAAAATGCTATTATATTCAGAACATATAATGTATTTGATAAGAATTTTAATGATATAGACATATTCTCATGTAATTTAAGCACCTTAAAAAAGTATGTCATAGTCAACATTAAATATTTTTTTGACCGTATTGCAAGTTACCATGTTATTGCTTTGAATCCTTTCCAGTTGCATACTTGTCATTCGATTTACTATTGTATTTACTCTAGAGTTGTAGGTATGCACAATTTACATATTATTATTATTGGTGTTGTGAAGTGAGAACAAATTTCTGACTCCTACTTCATGTTTGAAAATTTGTAAGCAGATTATTACAGTTTATATTGTGTTTTTAAATATATATATTTTTTAAATAATTTTCAGGGTTATATTTTTGTTAAGTTCGTATGGGTACAGGACCCTTACTTTTTATTTTACTTTTTAATTATAATTTTAATTATGTGAAAATCTATCATTGGGTATTATATATATTATTAATGTTATTATTACAAGTGTAAAATATCTGTTGATTTTCCAAAATAAATAAAATAAAAATAAATGCATATTCATAAACAATTTCAACAAAAAAAAATTTGAATTTGAGGCTAAAATACCCGACCAAACTGAAAAATTATATTTTTTTATCAATTATAGCAAATATCTAGTGGTATTTTATTTATTTATGTTTTAAATTATAAAATACAGGCTTTTAAAGAATTCGGTTTTTCGTTATTTTAGAGACAAATTTGGCAATTATTTGTGAGTTAATGATTATTTATTATATAAAAAAATGCTCTTTTACCAAACAAAAATGATGAAATATAAAATAAATAACATGAGTTGTTTAAAAACATCATTTTAATGATAATAAATATAAATTTGAAAAAAAAAAATTGGCGCAAATTAAATATTTTTTTTTATTATTATAATTAACTCACAAAAAATGCCGAAGTTGCCTCTAAAATCATGCCAACCTTTTTATTATTTTTATTTATTTTATCTTTAAAAATTATATGTACATTGGGTTTTTTTTATGCCTGTCTCACTAGGATATACCTGTGTCGATACAGATTATTCTCTAATTGGATATATTTTATGGTAAAACACAAATAAATAAAGTATCACATACACATACTAAATATTTGCTATATCTATTGTATAAAAACAATTATAAAATTTGTTTGGGTATTTTGAACTCAAATCCAGAATTAAAATTTATATTAAATAGACCGCGCAGTCGTTCAACTTAAAAGTATTGTTAAAATAATAATAAAATATTTTTATAATTTTTTAAGGTAACACTTTTTAGGCGCACTTGTTCATTAATAGCAGTACATACTCCTATGTACATAAAACGTATTGTTGATTGTAAAGAGACTAAAATATAAATACATTCGAGTTCCTATCTCAAAGAACGGTGGCGAAGCAAAGAAGTCGGGCAAAGGAACGTGGCCCTATTTATAGAGATACATATTGTGGTCTTGCTTTAGGCTAAAAAAATCTACATTACTTAACACCGTGATTAAGGTTTGCTTTAAAGTAGGTGGTAACATTTAAGTACTTCTAAACGGCCATCGACCCAAGAAAACAAATTATTGGACGGAAAATTATGATTTCTTGAAGTATATTTAATTTAATTGTTTTTTTTTTAATTTTATTTTCTGTTTTTTATATTTATTTATTTTATTTGATGTAATATCTAACATTTTTTAATACTATTCAGCAATGTCGGCCTCACCGGGTAGCTCACCTGTACTGAGGCCTCCATTTTATAAAATAAAAATTTATATATAATACAACAAAAATAATATAAAAATAATGCTGCGTAAAAAAATGTAAGCCAAAATTAAACTAAAAATTAAATTTTATAATTAAGGTAAAATTATAGTTAAAATGTTTTTTTTTAAGATGTGTTTTATATTGGTTTTGTGTGATACGTGTATGTTTTGTTATTATTATTATGTTATGAGATTTTGGTAAAATTGTCTTTTTTGTTCAATAATCCATTTTAAAAATTTTTGAATGTGAATTTATTTGTTTTCTTCTATTTTATATTCAAGGGTAAGCCTGTTGAATGTTGAATTTGTTTTTACATCGGCTCCACACAGAGTCTTTGGGGATGCTATACGGAGGGTATTTTTAAGAAAGGATGAGGGGTGGGTAGAAATCTGGGGGTTAGTGTGTCCAGGAATGACGGACGCATGAATCCGTGTAGACGAATCGGCCGTCAAGACCCGGTTTAACCTCACACCATGATCTGGGAACCCCTGCTAAGTCACCAAAAGCGTAGCGAACCACTTAGGGTGACCAATAGCACAGGTGTTGGTTATCCAAAACCAATACCCGCATCCGCCTCCCAAATTTTAAAATATAAACTAACTAACAAATCATTAAGCAATTTCACCGCAGAGGCAGCCAGTGAAATAGGACTGCCAAAAGACTCAGATTTAACATATACTCCTTGCTTCATTCACATTCATAAATCGCCATACACATCTGTTATACTTACTCTTGACTTTTAAGAGGGTATTACCAGAGAAAACCAGGAATATGTCATTTTTAAATCAGATTTTAGACGTAATGACTCTTTTCCACAAAAAAATATAAATGGATTTCGAAAGATTGTTCTTTTATCTAGCATTCACATGTTTTAAATTTTGAGAAAAAATGTTTATTTTTAGTATAATAAGGTTATACCACAGGTCGTTGGCAGATTTTTTAAATTTTCAAAAAAGATTTTGTTTTATACCACATCCATTTTAAATCATATAATCATGCAGTAAAACAAATCAATACATTATCTGGAAAACGCATGTTTTATAATTTTAATTTTAGTTTAAATAAAATCATTAAAAAATATATACCTACATGTGTTTCTTGACGAAAATTGGTCCGTTTGTGTATTTATTTGCGCACTTACAAACTAATATATTTCAGATTTTTTTACATTCTTATTAAAATTAGACATTATTAAAAAATGGAAAATATTTATAATCAAAAAATAATTACAAAAAGTACATAATTTTAATAGTTTTATCATCACGTCTTTCAGAATTTTTCGATGTCGGTATAAATTAAAGCAAATTTGGAATGAAATAAAATCGATATTGAATTGTAATTTTAAAAAGCTGGTACGGAGAATAATTAATCTTTCTCATTGGAACCGCTCTGTACGATCGTTAGAACAACTTTCGACGAAATGTGGATTTTCGGCCGCTGGCTGGTTTAACGCTCTCAAGATGACCC
Organism: Limnephilus rhombicus; assembly: GCA_929108145.2. Lineage (NCBI taxonomy): Eukaryota > Metazoa > Arthropoda > Insecta > Trichoptera > Limnephilidae > Limnephilus > Limnephilus rhombicus. The sequence continues at coordinate 42,886,232 of OV815291.1, read as the reverse complement.
GACTCAAATGTTTAGTTTACTTGATCCAGCCATGTCTTCCTCGGATGTCCCCGTCTTATTACACCATTCTATCTTAATCCTATTGGCAAAATAATATATTCCCCTCCGCTCTTTTCTTTGCATATCCGCTGTACACGCCCCAACCAAAATAAAAGTTACAGCTAGCAGCGCAAATATCAACTCTGATGGCAGTAAGGCATGGATTTTTTTTTGTGAATACGGCGTAAGAGTCCCAACTGCTCCCAAGCATCCATGCCATCATACATTAACAGTAGTGGGGAGGCAAACGAGATGGGTAAAAGGAAGATGGGGAGTATCCAGCTATTCAGATCTGGGCGATACTTAGATTGTCTTCCACTCTGGAACGTACCGATAATATACTTTATATTGCGAAATAAATCAAATGTGTTGTAAACCCATTTATGGCCACGTTAATTATGCGAAGATGCGCAAAGAATGCAAGCGTTGTGAAATCGTAAGGGGGCATACATTAATTACGTGAACAGTTTTTCTTCCAATCCAGACCCCTCCTCCCCCATGGTGAAATAAATTTGGGCCACTTCGTATATTCTTTACTAGTAACGTGAGATTTTGCTGGACACCCCCCCCCCCCCCTTTCGAGCTTACGTAATTAATGTATGCTCCCCAATGAGTTCCAATATAATTAACATAATACTTATTAATATCTTTTTATTAAGAGTTTTTTTTTTTTTTTTTTTTTTTTACATGAATACCGCACAAGAGTCCCCAACTGCTCCCGTCTGGAGCCAGTGGGACTATGACATCCCCAATGGGGGTATGTTGTGAGGCTGAAGGTAGTGGGGAGGGGAAGGAGATAGGGAAGAGGAAGGTGAGGAGGTACCTGGCTATTCAGATCTGGTCACCAAACACGGCTAAAGCCATTTCAAGCAACGTTTCAATTCTGAATGGTGGTCTTACACCAGGGCGATACTGTGAGTATCTTCCACTCTGGAACGTGAAGCAAATATACCATTTTATTTTAAATGAATAAATTGTGAAATAACACAAATTAATCAAATAAAATTTATTTGCCACGCCGGGATACGATCCCGCGACCTTCGGAGTGCCAGTCAAGAGTCTTACCACTGGCCTACGCCGGCCGTTAAAGTATTTCACCAAAAAATGTAGACATAATTTGTCTCGACGCCACCTAGTGGGAGATTTAGCACTAACAATGCCTCTCTCACAAAAATAAAGTTGGTTGTTTTCAGGTAGAAAAATGTAATAAGCAGTAATTGTTGAATGAAACACTAGTATATATTGAATAAGCCAACATAGCTCAGTGGTAGAGCACCTGACCGGCAATCAGAAGGACACGGGTTCAAGTCCCGTTGGCGGCATGTATCTTTTCTCGGAAGATTTTTTCAATGTAGATGAGTGTTTTAGGCTGATAATTATTGCTTATAATAATTGTTCCAATATAATTAATACGAATTCAGCACAAGAGTCCCAACAGCACAAAGCCAGTGGTGCTATATCACCAAATATGGGTATTTTGTGTGGTTGAAGAATTGGGGAGTGGAAAGAGATGGAGAGGGGAAAAGGAATTCGATTTACACCTAATAGTAATTCTAATTAATATTAGATAAGTACCTTAATAATATTGTAACACGGTTTAATTACAACCGGTACCGATATCCTGGTTCACAAAAGTACACGTAGTTTCATTAGCTACCTACGAGATTATTACAATAAATTTAATTCATTATTTTAATCATAAAATTTATTGACATCGCAAATAACAGTTAGTGACATTTCATACATGATTTAATATACAGGATGTTTAGAGACGTACTTGATATTTCAACCCGTGATTCCTGACATTATTTGGAGTAAAAAATGTGTATGAAAGTTTGGTCACCGGTGACTTTTTAGATGTCTTTTTTTTTAATTTCTTCGAAATCAAATTGACGGAGTCGAGAGGTAAGGCTCTTGACTCACAATCCGAAGGTCACGGGATCGAATCCCGGCGTGTGCACATAAATTTATTTAATTAATTTGTGTTATTTCACAATTAATTGATTAAAAATAATATATAGTATATTTGGGTCACGTTCTGTAGTGGAAGATACTCTCAGTATCGCCCAAGTACGGCGGCCGGCCGGCGTAGTGCAGCGGTAAGGCGCTTGACTAGCATTCCGAAGGTCGCGGGATCGAAATGGAAAATAAATTTTATTTGATTAATTTGTGTATTTCACAATTTATTCATTTAAAATAATATATAGTATATTTGCGGCACGTTCCAGAGTGGAAGATACTCTCAGTATCGCCCTGGTGTAAGACCACCATTCAGAATTGAAACGTTGCTTGAAATGGCTTCTGCCGTGTTTGGTGACCAGATCTGAATAGCCAGGTACTTCCCCACCTTCCTCTTCCCTATAACATACCCCAATTGGGGATGCCATAGTCCCACTGGCTCCAGACGGGAGCAGTTGGGACTCTTCTGCGGTTTTCATGTTAAAAAAAAGTAAGTGTAAGATTCCAAATTGAAAGGTTGCTTGAAATGGCTTTAGCCGTGTTTGGTGAACAGATCTGAATAACCAACTACTTCCCCACCTTCCTCTCCCCAATCTCCTTCCCTTTCCATACCTTCAGCCTCACAACATACCTCAATTATGTATGGCATGCCATAGTCTCACTGGCTGCGAAGAGCTGGGACTCTTATGGAGTATTCTCGTGAAAAAAAAAACAAAACCAAAAATCTTCCATGTGACATCACTGGTCACTCAGCCGAGTAACCGACCAACCCCTCACTTCGTCCTTAACTTTCTATTGCCTGCTGATTTTTTTAATGTTTTCAGGAAAAAAAAACATCAAAAATGTCACCGGAGCTCAAAGTTTCATTTACATTTTTAACGCCAAATAAGTCAGCAGTCACTGGTTAAAATAAATCAAGTACTTCTCTATATTACAGTTTCCATCGTAAAGATCTTTAAGCATTTTATTTTCCAAGAATTAAACCACCGTATATTATAATATTTCTACGTTGTCTAAAAAGACTCTTGAAAAATTAGAAATTTATACAAATAAGCACATATTTCAAATATAGAATTAAAATTGGTTTCTAGTAAATATTAAACATAGTGAAGGGACGTACTTGACTTCTTTTAATAAGTGATTCCTCGCATTTTTTTAATTTAAAATTATAAATGAAATTTTGATTTCTTGTGACTTTTTAAATGTTTTTTTTTTCAGCTTAAAACATTAAAAAGTCAGTAGGTATTGACAGTTAGGGTCGGGTGAGAAGTTGGACGGTTATTCAGCTGAGTGACCGGTGACGGAACGTGGAAGAATTTAAAAACAAATTTATTTAAACGAAGAAAAAAAAGAAAAAAAAAGACCGGAGACCAAAATTTCTATTACACTTTTTACTCCAAATAATGTCAGGAATCGCTGGTTAAGGTAAGTCAAGTACTATATATAATATTGGATACATTTTAATATTGATAATTCCGATTTCACTGCTCGGAGTTCGCTGAGCCACGCCCATGCGAACTCTGGTGGTATAAATATGTAGCATCGAACACGACAACCATCTTATACCGGAAACAGAACGTAACAAACAAATTTACAGATAGTTGAAATGTAAAACTGTCAAATTATCATCTACATAAGAATCTTATTAAAAAAAAACCTTAAAGATTTGTATGTAGATCATTTACTGTTGAAGAACCGAGTCAAATCATTAAACGGAACGATATTTAAAACCCAATCGACAAATAACTGAGCGATACGTTTCCTACTCAAATAGACATACATATTATGCCATGTTTATATGGCCATTGGCCGCAATCTCAACACTGATCAAAACATAAACAACAGTCAAGGACATTTTTTGTTGGACTATGCGTGTGTACGGTAGGCACTATATAATATGTCCACGTTTGTTATTATTATGACACCGAGTAGGTAACTAGCCCCACCCTCTTAAAAAAAAACTTGTTTTGTACTTGTAGGCTCTCTAAGAGTATAAAGGCTTGCGTGTTATCCCCTAACAGCACAAGCAGTTTTCCTATCAGAAAAGGCTCACTCAAAACTCAACATGAACGCTCTGGTAAGTAAATTTTAAAATTATATAAATAATCGTATTTGCTCCATTTATTTTCGTAGTAAATATGCTTCTAAAGTGCTTCGAAAACGTGAAACACAGTTGTATTTTTAAACCCTTATTTCGGGAGACCTTCCTAGTTGAACAGTCAAAGCTTCCTTATACTGAATGTATTTTATAACAAATAAAATAAATAAATAAAATATATGGAGGTAATAAAAATAGATCATCGGTAAGTGGATTCACCACAGTGTGATAAAGCCTTCAAAAGGTGAAACAGCTGTCACACATAATAATAATTACAGTTTAACTTGTTTATAGATAAACTGCTTTTTACATCATATAATAATACTGTAAATATAAAAAAAAAAACACTTTAATTAGAAGTTGTGAAGTTATCATTTTAAATACTAGCATCATTGATCCCTTCGGCACCGGTGCATAGTCGGGAAACACGCCAAACGCGTGCCCAATATTTGTACACAGTTGACATTTGTCACATGAGAACAGGTCGTTTCTTCGACTCGTTCTTGTGTTCAACAGCTTGGCTGTGATTGCCGGCCTCTGTGTTTCCTCCTTCCTACAACATGGGTCTCTTCAAGACCAATGTTCATTCCTTCCTCTCCTCAAAAAGACCCTCCACACAGCATCCCAGATGACATAAGCCCCGAGGGAAATTATTTTCCTCAGGGCCTCCTGTGTGGAGTTAATGTAAAAAAAAAAATAACTCTATAATCTTTTTCTTAATTGTGTGAATATCACACAAGAGTCCCAACTGTTCCATCAGAAGCCAGTGAGTCGTGAATGTAGTGAATGTAGTGGTAGTGAAAGAGATGGGCAAACTGAAGGCGGTGAAATACCTCGATATTCAGATCTGGTCATTAAACACGGCAGAGGGAACCGGGTGGCGTATTTTCCATACAAATGTTTTCCCTGATTTCCTTTCTAGATTTTGACACTAGTGCGAATATTTGTTTAAGATAATACAGGGTGTTAAGGGACGTACTTGACTTACTTTAACCAGTGATTCCTGACATTATTTGGAGTAAAAAATGTGAACTCAATTTTGGTCTCCGGTGACATTTTTGATGTTTTTTTTTTTTTTACAAAAACATAAAAAAATAGTAGTTGTTGAACAGTTGGAGGTGGGGTAAGGGGTTCGTCGGACACCCGGCTGAATGACCAGTGACGACATGCGGAAGATTTTTTTTTTTTTGATTTAAAAGAAAAAAATATTGAAAAAAAGAAAAAAAGTTGTCAAAAAAAGTCACCGGAGAACAAAATTTCATTTACATTTTTTACTCTAAATAATGTCAGGAATCACTGGTTAAAGTAAATCAAGTACGTCCCTTAACACCCTGTATAGATATCAACCGTAAACATGTCTTTTTTGATAAGGTACTTCATATAAGAGTTAGGACCCGCTAAAAATCGTTAAAATTGCCTAGTTTGAACGCCATCAACAGACAATAGGCATAAATTCAAGATAATGTATTTTTTAAAAAGCATAACGTACAAACATAGAGGTTTTCTTCTAATACAGTTAGTAAAAAAAATCTTTAAAATTAGGAGAAAAATTGGGAAAACAAAAACTTGATTTGGATGATTTTATGTAGGTATTATCAGCTTGAGGTGACTTTCTACCTCAGTATTCGAGGCAGTAAGAGCGACAGCAACACCTTTTAGTCTAATTTCTTTCTTGGCGACCGGGTTTCCTCTTAAGCCATTTGAAGCAAAGTTTTAATCTTGAATCCTACGCCACATATTATTTTAAATTAATAAATTGTGAAATAACACAAATTAATGAAATACAATTTATTTGCCCACGCCGGGCTTTAAACGTCGGTCGAGAGCCTTAACCCTCTACTACGGAGGTCACTGATATTACTTATAATTACTTACGATTACATATAATTACTTTAAATTATTTTCAAATTCTTACTATTACTTACAAGTACTCACAATTGCTTACAATTACTTACAATTACTATAAATTGCATTCAAATTCTTACAATTACTTATTACAAGGTAGCCTGTAGTGATAGTGGTTGCGAAGTTTATCACCTGTAGTCAGCGAGTGTTTATAACTTAGCGTTCGTTTTCCGAGCCTTCTTGCTTTCATATCAATGTAATCTAAATGTGTAACACATATATTAATTTCTGCATTGTCCTTTTTCCAGTTTTTCGTAACTTTGGTGTGCGTGGGAGCCGTAGTCTCCGCCAATCCCTGGGGACACCATGATGATGGACAATGGAAGGGAGAAGGTCTGGCCGAGAGCCAGGATCATGGACAGTGGGGACATGGATGGGGCGTTGGTGCCTATGGTGCTCACGCTTATGGAGTTCCCTCCGTGTACGCTGCTCATGGAGCCTGGTCTCATGGACTCGCCCCTCTTGCCCATGATGGTGTTGTCGTAGATACCCCCGAGGTTGCCCACGCTAAGATCGCCCACGCTTCCGCTGTTGCCCGTCTTTCCCACGGAATCGCTGGATCCCACGGAGTCTATGGAGGACTCGCCCATGGAGTCTATGGAGTTCCCTCCGTCTATGGTGCCTGGGGACATGGTGCCTGGGCTCATGGAGGCGCCCCCATCGGTCACAACGGACAGGTAGTAGACACCCCTGAGGTTGCCCACGCCAAGGCCGCCCATCTCTCCGCTGTTGCTGCTGCTTCTCATGGAGCTCATGGACATTGGTGGTAATTCTAAAACCCAGCATCGTCTTTAGCTCTACTCGATAACACTATTATACTCTCATTTTAACCATGTGATGTTCTTCCTTAAGATTGTTCTCTCCCCATCTTTAATCTCCTGTAAATATGTTCATCAATACTTGTACATTTGCTTTAGAAAAGTTGTAAAATATACCGATTGAAATTATAATTACTTCAAATTTATTGCTGTACAAAGTTCTTCCATTCCCTTTCCCACCCATCCCTACTTCATTTAGCTTTAAGAAAAAATCCCAAACCGGAAAGCAATGGTTTGACTATCTCTGCGCAGAAAATGAAGCAATTCTGGGAGGTTATATTTTAGTCAATACAGACAAATTCTGGGAAGAGTGTAGTTTCAATGAGTCGTTCAAGATTTCAGTCTACAAGTGAAGGCCTCTCTGATAAAAGTTGACTTGCAATAGCATGGGCATTTACCATAAGGAGAAAATATTGAATATTCGAGTTGGAGCCAAATTAAAATTCGTCAGAGAAAGAAAATAATATGCAAATGAGTTTGAATTATTAAAACTTAAAACACTGTTCCATATTAATAATAATAAAAATTATTAATTTCTGAATTAAATAATTTAATTTTACCAAAAATAGTATTTAACGATATGAGTTTTTTAGATCTTCATACAATAGTGTACGCTAGTGCTATCACTATATGTAATAAGTTAGGAGTTAAATTAACATCCTCTGATGATAGATCATATAGTTATAGTAAACCAGAATGGCAGAATGGATTAGAAAATGATGTAGTATTTTTAAGAAGTAGTATAGCTAGAGTAATTGAATATAAAAATGGGAATAGAAGTAGAAATATTTTGAGACATGGAGATGAAATTGGGAGAAAATTTGGTTATAACATTGGTAGTAATAATAATGAAAATATAATCAATGATTTATTAGATTTATTAAAACAAAAATTAGGTGTAAAAGTTAGTAGATTAAAAAGATATAATTATACGTATAATAAAAGAAATAATAATAGATTATTTCAGAAAAATGAGAAAATATTTTATTCCAAACTTGATGATAAACAAAATATTATTTCGAATAATAATATTCCGTTGCCATCTGAATCAGATATGCGCGATTTTTGGACAAACATTTGCAGTAAAGATATAAAACATAGGCAGGTCCATGGATAGAAAATGAAGAACTCAATTGTTCAGACATTGAACAAATGAGTTTTTCTGATATATCGGTTGAATTGTTAGCCAAAATTATAAAAAAATACTCACAATTGGAAAGCCACGGGTTGCGATTAGATACATAATTTTTGGTACAAACGTCTAACTACTTTACATCCTCTGTTTGCAAAAAATCTTTCAAAACTTGTCAAACAACCTCAAAATTTTCCAAATTTTCTAACTAAGGGCATTACTTATATGTTACCTAAAAGCGAAAATATTAATAATCCCTCTCAATATAGACCCATTACATGTCTACCGACAGTATACAAAATTTTAACCTCTTGCTTGACAGATTTAATATATACTCATTTGGATGAAAAAAATATTTTATCTGAACAACAGAAAGGTTGTCGCAGAAAACATATGGGATGTAAAGAACAATTAGTTATTGATTCTGTAATCAAAATATTAAAAATATAATATAAAGTTAACCCAATTATAATTAGCTTTTTGAAAAATATTATGTCCTTTTGGAATACAGATTTACTAGTAAATTTAAAAGGTAAGAAAATAGTAGTACCGGGCATTTCAATAAAAAGAGGGATTTTTCAAGGAGACTCATTGAGTCCTCTTGGTTTTGCTTAGCATTGAATCCTATGTCTAAAATGTTAATTAAAAACAAGTTTGGAATAAAAATTAAGGGTAATACAAGAGAGAGTAGTATAGTTTCACATCTATTATATATGGATGATATAAAATTATTTTCAAATTCTGAATCATATTTAGAGAAAATGATTAAGGTAGTTAAATTTTTTTCAGATGATATTAAAATGACTTTTGGTTTAGACAAATGTAAAACGATCCATATAGAGAAAGGCAAAATTGTAGATGGAGACGAGGGTATATTTAGAAATTTCAAAATTAAAAGTATGAAAGGGGATGAGGTTTATAAATGTTTAATAATAGCTCTAATAGCTCTAATATTTCTAATAGCTCAGAAATGCACAAAATAATTTGCAAGGCAGATATAAACATTACACCTTTGAATTTATGCGACGAGAATGCCAACATTCTTATAAATACTAACCAGGAATTATTAGATTTCTGGTCAAATAAAATTATTCATGCAAAACACTTCAATTATCTCAACCAAACGTATGTTGACAAACTTTCGTCAAACAAATGGTTGAGTATTGGAGAGTTGAGCGCAGAAATAAAAGGATTTATGCTTGCCATTAAAGATAGAGTCATTAATACTAAAAATTATAGGAAGCATATAATCAAAGATATAAATTAAATTGATGATTTATGTGTTTGGCTTTTCCGGAAACTATAGAAAATATTATATTGGGATGTTCTATATTAGCGTCGTCCGAGTATACATTTAGGCACAATCAGGTTTTAAAAATAATCCACCAAAGTTTGGTAATTAAACATAACTTGATTGACTGCCGTAATATAGTACCCTATTATGAATATGAACCAAATTCATTTTTAGAAAATTAATTTTATAAAATATATTATGATAAAACTATACTAACAGACAGAACAATTAGTCATAATAGACCTGATATAGTTTTACATGACAAAATTAAAAAAAAAAACTTATATCATTGATGTAGCTATTCCAAATTCCTGTAATATTCAAAAAACTGTTTCTGAAAAAATTAGAAAATACACAGATTTAGGAAATGAGATTAAAAGAATTTGGCATTCTCGGACTATAAAAATATTACCTTTTGTTATTTCGGCTACTGGCATTATACCTAGGTCTCTGACTCAAAATTTAGGTGTATTAGATTTGTCAAAGAATTTATATATAAAAATGCAAAAATCGGTAATTTTAAATACATGTAGGATTACAAAAGATTTTTTAAATATTTATATTGAGGGATCAGTAGGATTTATAGGTTCAATTAGGAATTCCACAGAGCCGAACCCTCTGATTTGAAAATATCTGGAGTCGGTGAATTATTTTCCCATCTGGTCTCTGGTAGGTTGACATGTTGTTCTTGTATTGTTTTGTAATTATAATACTTATATAGTGCAATTGCATAACGTGGATTGACCAGATGATCATTTGGGAAGCGTGTGAAAGGGTTTAGTTTTTCCTGTGGGGAAAATTAAACCCGGACATTTAAATCTGGTGCGTAAAAAGAGCAGCGCCCGGCAACCAAACAAAAACTAACAAAATTAACGGATAATACGGAACGTTCGTGGTGTCGAAGTTTGATGCACGGATAATATGGAATATTCCTTTTTTAACTAATAGACAATCAAATATGGCATTTTCGGAAATACCAATCTTATAAAATAAATTCTCGTTAAAATAAAAACAAATGTACCTACATAGAATTATTGGATTGAGGCTTAAACTACAAAAGCTGCATGTCATCATAATTTAAAAATACAACCCATCTGTTGAATGGTTTGTTTGGCAAATTTGGCAAAGCAGGGTTTGTCTAGCGGGTTTGTGTAATTATTCTAATGCATTTCTTTCCATGTTCTGCTGTTATAAATACAGTTACAAACTTGTAAACAACGCGTTCACTGAATAAATTATTGTTTTACTTGGCAATAATATTTTTTCTATGATTGGCAGCATTGATTGATTATCTATGAAATGTTTAAACGTAAAAATAACAATGGCGTTACCGCATAAGTGAATTAATTTTAACAAAATTAAAATGTTCAATGCATATTTTTTGCATGTTTTTTGGTCTCCCCCGACACAAATAATAAAGCTAAATCTAACTGTTTGAATAAAAATATATTCGGTATTAATGAGTAAGCGGTTCAATGCATAAATATTTTTTTTTACAATTTAATGGTTATTGTAAATGAATTATTTAGAAAAAAAATACAAATGTGTAGAATATGGACAACATGAGAGCCGTATGCGGCTCGCAAGCTGCTTTTTCCGACCCCTGGTCTGGGGACATTTATGAAAGATTTAGTACTAACAATACCTCCCTCACAAAAATAAAGTTGGTTGTTTTCAGGTGGAAAAATGTAATAATCAGTAATTGTTGAATGAAACACCAGTATATATTGAATTATTTGGCGGGTATTAGATAAGCTGCCATAGCTCAGTGGTCAGAGTATCCGACCGGCAATCAGAAGGACACTGGTTCAAGTCCCGTTGGCGGCAAGTATATTTTCTCGGAAGATTTTTCAATGTAAATGAGTGTTTCAGGCTGACAATTATTGCTTATAATAATTGTTATCCTTTGTATCCTTTGTGCTATGCATAAAAATCTTGTCTTAAACGTTAGTTTATAAATTCAAAATAATAATTAATATTTAACAAGTTAAAAGTAAAAAAGTTCGACCACTGCCTGATGACGACATCAATCCCTGTAAACTTCAGACCACCAAACGAGAGGCTGAAGAGAAAAGTGTGGCACTATAGGTCAGCAGATTGGTTCGATCTGTGGGCACATTTTAATGCTTTCCCGTGGTCAGCTGTCTGTTTTCGGACTTTGGATCTCTCAAGATGTGCCTGATGGATGGCTTCATCCAATCTACTGTTAAGGAATCTGGTGTAGGCTCAAAGCCGTGGTTCAGTCGACAATGCGCTGAAGCAGTGCGACGTAAAAACGCGGCTTACCGAGCCTACAACACATCTAGAACATCCGAAGACAGAACAGCTTACACCAAAATGGCAAAGGAAACCAAGAGAATAATATAACATAGATAATCTGTTACTATGACTGCTTAAAAATGCAATCTGACCTTGATGCTATTGCAGAATGGTCAGTAAAAAACAAATTAGAATTCAATATAAAAAATGTGTAACCATGACATATACCCGCTCCCAGAAGCCCATAGTTTTTGAATACAACATTAAAGGGAAAACATTATGCCGAGTCAATAGCTTAAAAGATCTCGGTATCGTCTTTGATCCCAAACTGACATTCTCGGATCATATATCACGGCTCACTCCAGCATGCTACAAACTCCTGGGTTTCATCATCAGAATATGTAAGCAATTTGATGACCCAGATGCAATGATAGCCATGTTTGATGGAGTCATAAGAAGTAAGCTGGAGTATGCCAGTGGTGTGTGGACTCCGCACCAAGCAAAATATATTAATATGCTAGAACAAGTTCAGAAAAAATTCCTTAGGTATGTCTATATGCGGATGAATGGAACGTACCCGAGATTCATGCACCATATGGAATTACTTGAGGCAACAAATAGATTTAGCTTGGAAACTAGACGTTATGCAAATCTTGCAATTCTTAGTTTTAACATAATCCATAATCGTATTGACAGCCCATTCCTCTTGGATGTTATGGCTTATACGTGCCTAAAAATTTCAGCCGTAGTCGTCGACACGACTTGTTCAAAATACCATACGGCAGAACAGATGTTCTAGCACAGCATAGCATGACAAGAGGAATGGTGCTGTTGAACGAAATATCGGAAACACTAGATATATATAACTCTTCTTTAGATAGCCTTAAGATTTTTTTGTATATTAATCATCTTCCTAGGTGTTAAGACTGTTAAAATGAGAAAATTGTACAGTTATGGGAGTTGTTTTTCACTCTCATAATAAGTATTAAATCTATTCTAATATGTAGGGTTCTGTTAAAATAAAATAAGAAGATTGGTACTCACTCGGTTTATTGACAAATAACAATTACTAAATAATAATTAACAGAGATGTTGCTTGGTGCACCTATTGTCACGGAGTGACAGGCCGTGCCGCGTCTCTCCCCACCTCGCGTCCCAATGGTGGTGGGAGTATCGACACTCCACATGCCTCCCCTCCTAGAATGATGATCATCCTTCCTGAAGTCCTCCTTGAATCCTCTAGCAGGTGGATGAAATATTGGACTGAAGAGGTAGGTATATGTACATGACGGAGAGACAGAAGAGTGTATGGAATGAAGGGCACAAATGTTCGAAGATATCTCGTGCTTAGTATGCCCATCTTTCAGGGAATCTAACTCGCCTACCCGATCGAGTTGTTCTCTCTGGTGTTTTCTCAGGAACTTTTATTGTTGTGGTCGGTTTAATAGTAGGGATTTCTTTCTCCTCCAAATCTGTTGGGAGAAAAGCAGGTTTTAGCCTATCAATACTTATGTACTTTTGATGGCCGCGTATTTCCACCAACATTTTCTTAGAATCCCTCATCAATACTTTGAAGGGTCCTTCATATGGCGCCTGCAAGGGAGCTTTAACCGAGTCTGTTCGAATGAAAACATGAGTGCAAGTTCCCAACAAACCGTGTACAAAAGGTTTATCATGGTTATGGTTTGTAGCTGGTATGGGTTTAATATCTTTCAACATATCGGTGACCTTTCTAGCGAACGTCTCTGGATCTGTTGGTGTTGTCTCGGTGAAAAAATCTCCCGGGAGCTTAAGTGGAGTTCCGTATGTCATTTCCGCGGGTGATGTTTTTGCATCCTGTCGAACGCAAGATCTGAGGCCCAAGAGAATCAATGGAAGTCTCTCTGACCAACTACTTGTGGAAGCTACTTTTAGAGCCCCTTTTAGTGTTCGATGCCATCGCTCTATTAAGCCGTTTGCTTGCGGGTGGTACGCTGTTGTTCTTAAGTGTTTTACCCCACACAATTTCATGAGGTCTTCGAAGAGCTTACTTTCGAATTGACGTCCTTGATCTGATGTAATAGCTGAGACGGTGTATTATCTCCAAGCTGAAGTCCGTATACGAGCTTGGCAGTTTTCTTTCTCTCGGACTCTGTAAACCTAGTCACCAATGCCGATTTTAATGTGGCATACATATCCCGTGTGGGTGGGTTCAAAACGATGTCACTAACCATGGTTAGTGTTTCACTGTCCAGGCAACTTACGATGGAGTAGTATTTTGTTGCATCGGAACTAATGCCGGCTATGATAAATTGAGCCTCAATTTGCATTAACCACAGTTGACACTTATCCCGCCAAAAAGGCGGCATCCGAACCCCCACTCTTGCAACCTGATGACTAGTGTCCTGGTTCGTCATATCTTTATCGTTATTTTGCTGCGTGTTAGCCATTAACTCGCTTGGGCAACTTTAATTGTGTGTGTAATGGTGTGCAGTCTCAAATATAATAAATAATAAATGTATAAATTATTACGTGTAATAATAATGAATGCGTAATAATGTTATTTGAAATCGATTGACTCCGTGACGTTGTTTATTTGCATTAATCAAATTACGTTATTAAAGCGCCAAGTGGTACCAATTATATCTACGAATATACTAGTAATCTAGACAGAACCCTACGCAAGAAACTAATTATCAGCGATATCGAAACGCGAAAAATAGTTAAGACGGCAAATAAATAATAAATACCGGTCAATAAAAGGGAGTGGGCCTTGCGTTATGCGCTAGAATACATAAAATGCCCTTTTAAAGAGGCATTTGTACTAGGCTACGCTCGTCTGCTCGGGTTTCGATGTAGCGGGAACAAAATTTATTTCAGAATGTGGGTAGGTACGCGAGCAAATAATAATGCGATGTCATAAAAAATATTAATTTCGCGTGTTTTTATCGGGGTCACCAAATTTATGGGAGTTGTTTTTCACTCTCATAATAAGTATTAAATCTATTCTAATATGTAGGGTTCTGTTAAAATAAAATAAGAAGATTGGTACTCACTCGGTTTATTGACAAATAACAATTACTAAATAATAATTAACAGAGATGTTGCTTGGTGCACCTATTGTCACGGAGTGACAGGCCGTGCCGCGTCTCTCCCCACCTCGCGTCCCAATGGTGGTGGGAGTATCGACACTCCACACAGTAATGGGATAACAATCTGTTGTACAATTAAAAAAAAAAATAATAATAATAATAAATAGGTCAAAATTCGAGCACGACCAGCAGATCAGCAGAAAGCTGACTGCATGCCCGCATGGCAGCAGGCAATTCAGGTCGCTTGCGGGCTCAATAGGTTGCAATTTCTGCAAATCCAGTCTGCCACCTCTTACCAGACCTGACAGCTCACTAGCAAACACTGCCACCGAAAAGGCTAACTTACTAGGTAAAATTTTTGCGGATAACTCAACCCTCAATGGCCAAGGTGCTGTCCCGACGTCGGTTCCTCACTGCGGTTTTCGTATGAAAAAGCTGAGGATCCGGCATCGGGAAGTACTCCATGTTTAACGAGAGCTTGATGTTAATAAAGCTAGTGGGCCTGACGGAACACCTGACCTGGTACTGCAAAGGTGCGCTGCAGAAATAGCTCTAATTTTGACGAAGCTTTTTAAAATGTCACCGAAGATTGGCTCTGTGCCCTCTGGTTGGAAAAATCCATTCTATTCCCAAGAAGGGTGACCGCTCAAACCCGGCCAACTACCGCCCCATAGCGATCACACCAGTTCTGTCTAAGGTGATGGAACGTGTGATCTACGACAAACTGCTCACATACCTCGAGAAGAACAAAATTATTAACGACCGTCAATACGGATTCCGGCGGAACCGCTCGTGCGGTGATCTTCTCGCGTATGTGACGCATGTTTGGGGGCGATGCCTGGAACGTTTCGGTGAGACCCAAACGGTTGCACTGGACATCTCCAAGGCCTTTGACCGGGTTTGGTACCGAGGACTTGTCAACAAACTGCATTCTTACGGACTTCCCGCATCCTTGTGTACGTGGATTGCCGACTTCTTGAGGGATAGGTCGATTCAGACGGTAGTCGATGGTTTCACCTCTTCCTCACTCGCGATAAATGCTGGTGTCTCGCAGGGATCGGTTCTGTCTCCGACTTTGTTTTGATTGCACATCGACATGAAAATCTAGTCTCTTTCAACGGAAGCAATCTTCCGAACAGGCCCTCCATTGATATGCTTGGTGTAACCCTAAGTGACCAGCTCAGGTATGGGGGTTCCATCGAAGCCAGAGTAAAGTTAGCCTCCCAAAAACTGGGCGTACTGTACAGGGCCCGCAGATACTTTAATAGTACACAACTGCTAACCTTGTACAAATCACAAGTACGCCCCACTATTGAATTTGGCAGCCATCTCTGGTCTGGAGCTCCAAAATACCTGAAAAATACCTTCGATTCTGTGCAGAAACGGGCGGTCCGTTTGATAGATTCTCCCATCTTAACAGACGGATTGCAGTCTTTAGAGCACAGGCGTCGGGTGGGAATGCTATCCTTGTTCTACCGGTATTACAATGGAAGATGCTCCGAGGAACTAGCATCATTGATCCCTTCGGCACCGGTGCATAGTCGGGAAACACGCCAAACGCGTGCCCAACATTTGTACACGGTTGACATTTGTCACATGAGAACGGGTCGTTTCTTCGACTCGTTCTTGTGTTCAACAGCTCGGCTGTGGAATGATTTGCCGTCTTCTGTGTTTCCTCCTTCCTACAACATGGGTCTCGTCAAGACCAATGTTCATTCCTTCAGTATTTAACCAAAAAATGTAGACATCATTTGTCTCGACGCCACCTAGCGAGAGATTTGGTACTAACAATACCTCCCTCACAAAAATAAAGTTGGTTGTTTTCAGGTGGAAAAATGTAATAATCAGTAATTGTTGAATGAAACACCAGTATATATTGAATTATTTGGCGGGTATTAGATAAGCCGCCATAGCTCAGTGGTCAGAGCATCCGACCGGCAATCAGAAGGACACGGGTTCAAGTCCCGTCCTAGAAACACGCCGTCAGGTTGGAAGTATTAAAATGTTTAGTGGTGACATCACTTCTCATCGTGTCGTGACGTCACCGTAAAGTCATTGTATGGGAATGTAGGTATGACACAAGCCATCGTATTAATTTATTCGTTTATTTACATACTGTTTATAGAGATTTCGTTGTTGTGTTTATTGAAAAAAATTTTAGGACTGTGTACGGCCTGAGTGCACGCTCAAATGTACCTAACCACCATCGGAAGCGGCAGGCATCAGCGTGGCAGGCCGGATCGGAAGAGACTGGTTGACGGAGACCTTTTGACCCCTACAGCAGGACTCTCTCGAAACATTGCTTTGCACCCTAGTGGGAGGGATGGATTCTTACTTTCGTCACTCCTGAACACATTGTCCCCCGGATTCAAACCCACCCCTCATAACTTTTTCCTTCGCAGAACATCGTATCCTTCCTTTCCCTAAAAAGACCCTTCGCACAGAATCTCCCAAGACGTCATAGGCACTGAGGGAACTTTTTTCCTCGGAGCCTCCTGTGTGGAAATAATGTTAAAAAAATGAATACCTTTATATATTATTTTTAAATTGTTAAATTGTGAAGTAAAACAAATCCATAAATAAAATTTTACGAAAGTAAAATTACATCTGGATTTTATCCACGACCTCCGACTAGGTCTGGAGCATTTCCCCTCGAACACGAAGGCCGACATAATGATTTGCTGGTTTATTTTCTCTTCACCTAATGACCTAATCGTTCTAACTAATTATGCGTATAATAATTACTATAACATGAGCCGCGAACGCGAATTACAAGAATGCAATAAATTAGTATTTTAAATAACTATAATGAATTCAATAATTCGGCCACAAAAATCAAAACAATTTTTTATGATCGCATTCGTTAGTTTTTGCTAGTAACTGCCTCACCCCTCCCAGACGTTTTTTGGAACATGTTATTGGTATAAAGCCTTGCAATCACTCCCCTCACGACACAAGCAGTTTTCTTCTCAGAAAAGGCTCACTCAACAATCAATATGAACGCTCTGGTAAGTTCAAGTATTTTATCAATATCGATGATTAAAGAACCAGACTATCTACTGTGAATTATACTCATAATATGTATCTTGATATCTTCGGAACTAGTTCAGTTCAGATAAGCTTTTCAGATAAGCTTACAAATGATAAGTTTTAAGATTTTCACGGCCAAAAGCATTTTCGTTATTTGTTTTTGGGGTGTTATGCCGTGTTGCGCTACCTCCTTCTTTAGCCAACGATGTCCGAAACGTTGGCTAAAGAAGGAGGTAGCGCAACACGGCATAACACCCCAAAAACAAATAACGAAAAAAGCTTACAAATGTTAAAAAACGTACTTTCTTCCTACTTTGTTAATAGTTAGTTATGTGTTTACTATTTCCCTTTTTATTGAAAGTTTGCGTCTGCCGATCTTGTATACTGATAACAATTGTTCTTCCTCCAGTTTTTCGTAACTCTGGTGTGCGTGGGAGCTGTAGTCTCCGCCAATCCCTGGGGACACCATGAAGATGGACAATGGAGGGGAGAAGGTCTGGCCGAGAGCCAGGATCATGGACAGTGGGGACACGGATGGGGAGTCAACACCTATGGAGCTCATGGAGTCTATGGAGCTCACGCTTATGGAGTTCCCTCCGTGTACGCTGCTCATGGAGCCTGGTCTCATGGACTCGCTCCTCTGGCCCATGACGGTGTTGTCGTAGATACCCCCGAGGTTGCCCACGCTAAGGTTGCCCACGCTTCTGCTGTTGCCCGTCTTTCTCACGGAATCGCTGGATCCCACGGAGTCTATGGAGGACTCGCCCATGGAGTCTATGGAGTCCCCTCCGTCTATGGTGCCTGGGGACATGGTGCCTGGGCTCATGGAGGTGCCCCCATCGGTCATGATGGTCGCGTAGTAGACACCCCCGAGGTTGCCCACGCCAAGGCAGCTCACTACTCCGCTGTTGCCGCTGCTTCTCATGGTGCTCATGGAGTCCATGGACATTGGTGGTAATTCTTTAACATGAATGGTGACGTTGTTACCGTGTGATATTCTCCCCTAAAGATTGTGCTTCAAAGTAAATACTAACATTCTAGTATTATATGTTTTTTACACCTGTATAAATGTACTTTTAGAATGTTATTAAGAATATATAAATACATTGATTGAAACTATGATCTTGCAGTTTTATTATTATTGGTAGACATTTCATCGCGTTAGGGAAAAGCAGGAAGCGTGTGAGTGTGATTTACGGCTAGATCAAACGTCATGCGCATTCTTGCTGGGACTGCCAATCGATTGGAGAGGAATCCCACCAGTTTTTCAGCGCTATACCCTTATTATTTATGTATGTACTGTGTCTTCCTTTCTACAGGTGCTTGCAGGATACGCTGGATACAACACCCAGCGCTTGCCTCCATGTGGACTTTCACCAACCTGTCCCATTTTCTTGTCTATAGTATTACTTACACTTATTGTATCTTGATTTCGCACTAATTACTTGCATACTGCTTACTAACAACGTACGCAGGGACACTGGAGGTCTAGATTCGTTCAAAATTAAATGTAGAATCATTCATTCATTCAAAAAAAGGGTTTTTGTGAGAGCTTTGAACGAGTAACCACACCAGGTACTTACACCAGGCCCCCTAGCATGGTCGATCGATATAAGTTTTATCGTAAATGTCGGTAACTTGCCATCGCTCCCGAGCACGACTGCAGGCCGCCAACGAATACACAACAGTTTACGTTAAATATATTAGGAACCCCTAGTCATCGTGAACTATTTTTTGTACATTTGAACTTGATAAGCTCAGTGCAAGTGGTGAAAAAAAGTTAAAAACCAAATAAGGCTTAATCTTTGAATATAAGTAGGAAATGGACCGTAATTTTAACAATTTATTACACTCAAAATACACTTTTTTACTTTTTACAAATAATTGTTTTATTATAAACCTCATTAACTCATTATTCAAAAATTATGAAAAAAAAACGATAGGAAAAAAAATATAATAATCATTTTTTACACTAATTTTCATAAAATTAGTATTGACTACACCTTAATAGAGGGTTAAAAATAATTTAGTCGTGTGCAAGAGTTTTGAAACGAATCACTGTGCGGCGCGGGCGTCGCAGATGAATTATGAGAACACGAAACTGTGTCGTCGTGTGTTGTTACATAATAACAAAAGATTATTCAATTTTCAAAATACGGATACTTTGATCAGGTGGATGAGTTTGTTTATTTGGTATGTTTACGAGAGATGGGAAGGCTGATACAGATATTTAAAGAAGGGTGAATGCAGGTGACTCTATTGATGGAGGACTGAACGCCGTTGGCACCAACAAAAAACTGTCCAAAGAAGCGAAGCTATATAATGGAGTTCTGGTACCTGATGTACGGCAGTGAGGCATGGAAATGGCAGAGTAAGGATTAAAGTAGACTGAATGTTGTAGAAATGAGATCCCTGGGGCGTACGTGTGGTAATTCCAAGTACGATCGTGTGAGAAATGTGAAGATTTCTTGTATATTCGATGCTTGATTCCAGAACCCAGTCTACTACTACTATTCCACTGTATCATTTATTATAATTTTGTAAATTTTAACTTCACTCAGTACTACATATATGAATGGTCATGTAGGTACCTAAATAACTAATGTAAACGAAACCTGTCAATTTGACTGTCCTAGAACGGGAGACCTTCCTAGTTGGACAGTCAAAGCTTCCTTAAACTGTGAATGTACTTTTATAACAAATAAATAAAAAAAAATAAGTAAATAGATACTTGAGTCGGGCCATGTCAAGAGTCAGAATGATAGAAGAGCATGTATGAGAGATGTGTGAATGTGAACGAAGAGTGTGTGCCAAGTCCGAGTTGTTTGGCGGTACGTCCTCTCTGCCTTACCCTGGGCGGAAACGCCATGATGGTTAGTTAGTTAGTCTCAATACCGATTCTACTATCCATTGAAAGTGTTTTGATCTAACTGTTATAAATATCATGGTACCTACTGTTTAATGGGAGATGACCAAAAAAAATATATATTTGGGAAGTTTTACTATTTCCAGGCATCCCGTGTTGAGCCAAGAAGTTAGTCTACATACTTTCATTAGAATTTTTTTAATTTTTTTTTAATTTTTTTTTTATTTTTATTTAATATAGATATATGGTACAGTGGTTTTATATAAATTACATATCGGTACACAAATTATTTAAAATTGCAATCTCACCAAAGAACAAACTAGTTCTTGTGCTTGATGAGCGAGTTACACTAATTATAACAGAAATAGAATAACATTATGCAATAGGTAAGTATATAATATCCGTAATACCTTCCTTTTATTTATTATATATTTTTTTAAAATTTTTGGTTATCTTCAATATTTGGCTCCTAAGAGCATTTCTTACTGTTCACTTGTCATACTTTTTTATATTTATAACTTTTGTAATTTATATTATTTACAAAGGTAACTTATAGTTTATATTATTTCCTGCCTTTCAACATTTTATCTTAACATTTTACTTTTACATTATACTTTATATTTTATAGTTTACACTTTTACTTTATACTTTCATTTTATACATCATAATTCTATTTATTACTGATTACCTTAACTCCTTTCTTTTACCTTTCGTTTCTATATTTAACTTTACATTTATATGTCACTTTCTTATGTTATTGTATTATAATATATATAAATATAATTATGTCAATGGCACATGTTGTGCCGTATGTTTTTGAAATAAATAAATAAATAAATAATGGGAACAATTGAAACTTCTGGATTATCTATAAGTGTAGGTGTACATACATGGGATACGGTTACGTACTAAAATAATATGCACTTAAGCGAAATTCGAAAAATCTAAATGAAATAGAGATGAATATAGATTGATAATACATAGAAAGAAAGAGAAAAACAGGTAATTATTAAGTTAATTATTCCCGATGAAGTGTAGCTTCAGTTTGAGTTTCAGTTTATTGATGTCTTTGGTTTTTTTTTATTTCAATCGGAAGGTTGTTGAAAAACTTTATTCCTAAATAGATATAATTGTTTTGCATTAGTTTGGTATTAAATTTTGGTATTTTGAAGTTGTCTTCATATCTATTTTATTTTTTCTTCATATTTATTCTATTTTATAAGAATATATTTAGTGGGGAATTCCGAAAAGAGGGTAAAGCTGAACGGTCAGATTTTTTTGCATTAGCTCCACGCAGGGGCCCTGAGGAAAAAAAATCTTCAGGGCCTATGTAATCTTTGGGGATGCTATGTAGTGGGTCTTTTTAGGGAATGGAAGGAGAGGAAGTTCTGATAAAGGAAATCCCAGGGTCAATGTATCCAAGAGGACCTGTGACTCCATCCCTACAACCGCGGTGCAAGTCGAGATAGACCGGCTGAAGTGGTCTAGGTTAGGTTAATCTCTCTCGATCCGGTCCACCATGCAGCAGGTGGGTTATCGCATTGGCTGCCAAGACCTAGACAAATCTCACCCATGCATCTGGGTACCCCTGCTAAGTCACCAAGCGCAACGAATCACTTGTGTTGACTTATGGCAGGGGAGTTGGTTATCTAATTAATGGTTCCCGGGGCGGCGTTATCCATACCTGCCTCCCAAATTGTAAAATGTATCCTGTATAACATTTTTTTTACAACTACCACCGCAGAAAGCCGAAAATGTTGCTTGTATTGTGATGGAGGACTAATCCAGCCGAGGAATCGAAAACGCGATGCCCGGGTGGGACCCAAACGTGATTTCCACTCAGCCACTGACGTATTTATTGTCTTTACACAGCCTTTCATACAAAACGGAAGAGGAGTCAGTCGCACGTACGATGCGATGTGTGAACGTGAATGAATTGTGTGATAATCCATTTTCTCAGCCCCCCGTAATGGTTAGTTATCTAAAGTGTAAGATTACCTTGTGCTCAAAAGAAAGACAATTTTTTTTACTACGGAACTTTTCTAAAATTTGCTTAAAATATGATTGGAATATGCAGAATCTAACTTCTTCCTTCTTAAAAAAAGGTGTCTGGGGGCTATACCGTCATTGTATGGGGTAATGATTGATTTACTGCGTAAAGAAGGGGTCACCATTATAACGATGGGTTGATTTGGATGGGCCTGTTCACTAATACTGCGGCCGATCCATCCATCCACAAGAGTAAATTAATACTAAGAGATGCACGATTGCAACCCGCCAAGACCAAAACACCTTCAGGAATGATTTTCAAAAAAACGAATGTTGCTAAATCACTGGAACTGTCATTTAGATGCTTGGGTTTTGGTGTTGCCGAGTTGTAAAATAATATTTGTGGCTGTTATGTTCCGAACAATATGTAGTATTTACAGTTTGTTGAAAAAATCTACAGTTTTCATCTAAGATCGTTAAAATTTTGTGTTCAAGACAAGAGAAAGGTTGCTGCTCACATGATAATTTGAAACTACCCGCATTCACTTTTCCCTAAAGCAGAATAGTGCCCTGGCAATGCCGGGAACTTCAGCTGGTATTCACGGCCTCCGTGGTCGAGGGGAATTCTCTCGAGAATCCGAAGTATTCGGATGCGCAAATTAAATTGATTTGATTAATTTGTATTATATCATAATAAATAAATTAAAAATAATATGCAGCGTACGAGTATTTGCGGCATTTTTAGATAGCCGTTTTTGATCACCAGATCCGAATAGCTAGGTACTTTCTCACCTTCCTCTCCACCATTTCCTTCCCCTCCCCACTCACAATATAACCAAATTGGGGGTGACATAGTCTCAATGGCTCCAGGCGAGAGTTGGGACTCTTGTGCGGTATTCTCTTAAAAAAATATTATAAAGGTAACAATTTCGTTTTAATTTTTATGTTTATTTTACAGATCAATCATTGCAAAACAAAATGTTTTTGACACTACTCAAAGAAAACAGGAAGTAAAAAATTCATACTTTATTTCAATAATCCATCCACCCCATGATTTAACGTCAAAACAAATTATTGCTTCCTACAAAAACATGAAACAAAACTGTATAACACACCGGCAGATAGGCATTTTTGTTACGTACCAACTGAACAACATACAATATATTATCTCTTGGAGGTGTGTTCGTGCCAAATACGAGTATTTTGTCGCTTGTCACGTGGTCGTATGTTACACGTAGAAAAAATATCACAATAAAACAAGCTCGAGGACGTTTTTTTGCATTGCGATTTACCCCTCCTAAACGAGGTGTCGGAAGCTTTTCATCAGTATAAAGCCTTTGCGCTGGCTCCTTAGCATTACAAGCAGTTTTCATATCAGAAAAGGTTCACTCAACAATCAACAATCAACATGAACGCTCTGGTGAGTTAATTGAATCATATTAATTGTCAATAGTATTCGATTTTTTTTCCTATAATTTGCGATTTAATCAAAAAATGTCTAGTTATTTTTATATTTTCTCAAATTAATACGATTTCCAAGCATGATTCCAAAAAGCCAATATATAATCTTATTAGTTATTGCTTTCAGAGACTCACCCTTGCTGTGGGTAAATGGACTAAAAACGTTTTTATTTGCTTGCTCGGGTGTTTCATCTTTTCTTGTCACCTTTGGAGTAGAGGTGTAGAGTTTAAAAGGAATTGCAGGAGTTATATAAAGTTATGAAAATATATTAACGAATTGTTTCTTCCAGTTTTACGTAACTCTGGTGTGCGTGGGAGCTGTAGTCTCCGCCAATCCCTGGGGACACCACGATGATGGACAATGGAGGGGAGAAGGTCTGGCCGAGAGCCAGGACCATGGACAGTGGGGACACGGATGGGGAGTCAACACCTATGGAGCTCATGGAGTCTATGGAGCTCACGCTTATGGAGTTCCCTCCGTGTACGCTGCTCATGGAGCCTGGTCTCATGGACTCGCTCCTCTGGCCCATGATGGTGTTGTCGTAGATACCCCCGAGGTTGCCCACGCTAAGGTCGCCCACGCTTCCGCTGTTGCCCGTCTTTCTCACGGAATCGCTGGATCTCACGGAGTCTATGGAGGACTCGCTCATGGAGTCTATGGAGTCCCCTCTGTCTATGGTGCCTGGGGTCATGGCGCCTGGGCTCATGGAGGCGCTCCCATCGGTCATGATGGTCGCGTAGTAGACACCCCCGAGGTTGCCCACGCCAAGGCAGCTCACTACTCCGCCGTCGTCGCTGCTTCTCATGGTGCTCATGGTGTCCATGGTCATTGGTGGTAATTCTTCACTGATCCAGACCTTCAATTTTGTGTTAGATGACCTAGCACGTTGAAAAATGATTTTAATTTTTAGACAATATCTTCCTGTAAATAGTATAATAATTTATAAAATTCCTTGTGTCCTAAACCTTCCGTAGTCCATTCTCCTTACCTTGTTTTTACAAACCTACTTATTTTTTATATATATCTTACCTTCAAAAAGGCAAACGAAAATAAATCGAGTAAAAAAATCTATGAATTTCATTTGTCGCCTTGGTTTGAATATTACGATTGTTTTTACCTAAAAGTTTTAAAAGTTTACGCTCTGAGCGTGAAAAAAAAGTTTTTTGTTAGAAAAAATATGCATGTATGTATTTTAAATTGGTAAATAGTTAAATATTCAGAAATAATAATTAGCCACCTTTCTCTGTACTAAAAAAAAAATCTACTAACCCAAGGTAACGTGAAACTGAAGTAACTTTTTGCAATATTGCATCATTACATTGCCAGAAAAAAAGGTTTAGGCTATGTTTGACAAGTGCCTTGACAAATGCAACGGTGTTTGTGTTTTGGTTTGTTGATACAACTGCTCCCAACCGTCTGGAGCCAGTGAGACTACGCCATCCCCAAATTATTAAAATAAAAAATACAAATAATACAATAAAAATAAATACAATACAAATCATATATTTACGCACCAGATTTAAATGTCCGGGTTTAATTTTCCCCACAGGAAAAACTAAACCCTTTCACACACTTCCCAAGTGATCATCTGGTCAATCCACGTTATGCAATTGCACTATATGTATTAAAATTACAAAACAATACAAGAACAACATGTCAACCTACCAGAGACCAGATGGGAAAATAATTCACCGACTCCAGATATTTTCATATCAGAGGGTTCGGCTCTGTGGAATTCCTAATTGAACCTATAAATCCTACTGATCCCTCAATATAAATATTTAAAAAATCTTTTGTAATCCTACATGTATTTAAAATTACCGATTTTTGCATTTTTATGTATAAATTCTTTGACAAATCTAATACGCCTAAATTTTGAATCAGAGACCTAGGTATAATGCCAGTAGCCGAAATAACAAATGGTAATATTTTTATATTCCGAGAATGCCAAATTCTTTTAATCTCATTTCCTAAATCTGTGTATTTTCTAATTTTTTCAGAAACAGTTTTTTGAATATTACAGGAATTTGGAATAGCTACATCAATGATATAAGTTATTTTTTTAATTTTGTCATGTAAAACTATATCAGGTCTATTATGACTAATTGTTCTGTCTGTTAGTATAGTTTTATCATAATATATTTTATAAAATTCGTTTTCTAAAAATGAATTTGGTTCATATTCATAATATGGTACTATATAACGGCAGTCAATCAAGTTATGTTTAATTACCAAACTTTGGTGGTAATTAAATATTAATTAATATAATTAATTAAAATAAATTAATTAATTGGTAATTAATTAATTTTTATACGCACCAGATTTAAATGTCCGGGTTTAATTTTCCCCACAGGAAAAACTAAACCCTTTCACACACTTCCCAAATGATCATCTGGTCAATCCACGTTAGGCAATTGCACTATATGTATTATAATTACAAAACAATACAAGAACAACATGTCAACCTACCAGAGACCAGATGGGAAAAAAATTCACCGACTCCAGATATTTTCATATCAGAGGGTTCGGCTCTGTGGAATTCCTAATTGAACCTATAAATCCTACTGATCCCTCAATATAAATATTTAAAAAATCTTTTGTAATCCTACATGTATTTAAAATTACCGATTTTTGCATTTTTATGTATAAATTCTTTGACAAATCTAATACGCCTAAATTTTGAATCAGAGACCTAGGTATAATGCCAGTAGCCGAAATAACAAATGGTAATATTTTTATATTCCGAGAATGCCAAATTCTTTTAATCTCATTTCCTAAATCTGTGTATTTTCTAATTTTTTCAGAAACAGTTTTTGAATATTACAGGAATTTGGAATAGCTACATCAATGATATAAGTTATTATATCATTGATTATAAGTTATTATGATATATTTTATTATTATTATTATTATTATTATTATTATACCCATCATGTGGACACACGTCTGTAGCTATCGCCTTATTTTTCCGTTTTATTATAAGAAGCAAGTAATGAAAAGAAAACTAGAAAAACAACGATGTAACTAGAGTTTTAAGTTTCATTAAGGTCTAGAAACATGACTAAACAGAGGACATGGTTAAAGGTATTATTAATGTTGTGAACCTGGACTTTTGTCATGTTTGAAGTTGAAACCAAAAATCTTCATAGAAAAGAAACACCCACTAGGAGTACATGGATTAACTTACCATCCTATCATAATTCTGCCACTGAGTTCACCACAACTCTTCAAGGAATGTCACAATAGAAGCAGAGTTTAGCATTTAGTCCAAAGCTTTTCCTTGACATAAAAACCAAGCACCTTGCTGTGGATACAACTATTCAACCGTTAGGATTTTCTCTTCCTCAGAAGTCGTGAACCCAATTAAACCGCATCCGGTGCTGTCACATCCAAACCAAACTGTCTCCCAATGCTGTTGACTGACTTAAAACCTGAGAATTCCACTCTGATCTTGAATCAACTACCCTACACCATACGAAGAACAAGATCAGAAGGGTACATACATATGTCATATCATAAGGGTACATACCTAAATTAAAAAGGTAAAGAAACAATAAATAAATAAATATATATGGGTTATCGTATCCCATAACTTTGTCAAAACTAAAAGATCACACGGATGATATTTCTAAGGTGTCACTTACACTATAAAATACAATCATATTTTAATGAAAACGGTCACTTAAATGGAATGAAAACAACAATGTTGTGATCAAAACGGTTTCTTTCATATTTATTTCATAATTATTTGATAGTCACTTTAATATTGCATAAGAAAGATTCGCTCTAATGTAATCGCTTATAAATCATTGTTTTTTGTTCATTTTTTTATTTTTTACACATATTTAAAAAAAAAAACCTAAGGACATATATTTTTTAAATTTTATCTATTGTTGAAAATGGTATCAACTAATGATATAATGAATAAGAACATTTTGTCTGATCTCTCAACACTTTGTTATTAATTCATATATTTTTATCACTTATTATTTTCTCAGTTTATCATTTTATTTTTAAATTTTATTATTTTGCTTTTACTTAACTGTTTTGCATGACCGATATTTGCGTGTATTATTTTTATTAAATTGTGAAATTATTAACCCCGATACAGGCGAACCCTAGTGGGGTTAATAATTACATGCTAAAAATATATGTATATAAATTGTGAAGAAGCAATAAATAAATAAATAAATAAAAAATATATTTTTAAGAATCACATCACAAGGCAAACAATAGGTCATAGATTACCGCAGATGCCGTAGGTTACCCCGAGTGATTTGCTACATTTGGTGTCATAACAAGAGTGCCCAGGTTCATGGGTTTATCTAGGACTTATAGCGGATGCTTTTGTTCATCTGTTGCGTGGCGGGCGGGCCGGATTGGAGAGTTGAGGGAAACTTTTTTATCTCCAACCTTACTCTCTTGATGCATCGCTTTGCACCGCAGCGCGTTTATTCCTGAACGCATTGACTACTTTTACTACCTAGAACTTCCTGAATTTCTTTCCGTGAAAAAACCCTCCACATAAAGGTGACATCAGAATTTTTTTCCTCAGAGCCTCCTTTATGGAGATAATGAATACATGTCCTACTAATATTATAAATTCGAAAGTTTGTATGGAGAGTACTCAGAGAGTACTCAGAGCCTCCTTTATGGAGATAATGAATACATATCCTACTAATATTATAAATTCGAAAGTTTGTATGGAGAGTACTCAGAGAGTACTCAGAGCCTCCTTTATGGAGATAATGAATACATGTTCTACTAATATTATAAATTCGAAAGTTTGTATGGAGAGTACTCAGAGAGTACTCAGAGCCTCCTTTATGGAGATAATGAATACATGTCCTACTAATATTATAAATTCGAAAGTTTGTATGGAGAGTACTCAGAGAGTACTCAGAGCCTCCTTTATGGAGATAATGAATACATGTCCTACTAATATTATAAATTCGAAAGTTTGTATGGAGAGTACTCAGAGAGTACTCAGAGCCTCCTTTATGGAGATAATGAATACATGTCCTACTAATATTATAAATTCGAAAGTTTGTATGGAGAGTACTCAGAGAGTACTCAGAGCCTCCTTTATGGAGATAATGAATACATGTCCTACTAATATTATAAATTCGAAAGTTTGTATGGAGAGTACTCAGAGAGTACTCAGAGCCTCCTTTATGGAGATAATGAATACATGTCCTACTAATATTATAAATTCGAAAGTTTGTATGGAGAGTACTCAGAGAGTACTCAGAGCCTCCTTTATGGAGATAATGAATACATGTCCTACTAATATTATAAATTCGAAAGTTTGTATGGAGAGTACTCAGAGAGTACTCAGAGCCTCCTTTATG
The DNA here is from genome assembly GCA_929108145.2 of Limnephilus rhombicus. NCBI lineage: Eukaryota > Metazoa > Arthropoda > Insecta > Trichoptera > Limnephilidae > Limnephilus > Limnephilus rhombicus. Next base: position 42,856,959 of record OV815291.1, on the reverse strand, counting down.
GAGATAATGAATACATGTCCTACTAATATTATAAATTCGAAAGTTTGTATGGAGAGTACTCAGAGAGTACTCAGAGCCTCCTTTATGGAGATAATGAATACATGTCCTACTAATATTATAAATTCGAAAGTTTGTATGGAGAGTACTCAGAGAGTACTCAGAGCCTCCTTTATGGAGATAATGAATACATGTCCTACTAATATTATAAATTCGAAAGTTTGTATGGAGAGTACTCAGAGAGTACTCAGAGCCTCCTTTATGGAGATAATGAATACATGTCCTACTAATATTATAAATTCGAAAGTTTGTATGGAGAGTACTCAGAGAGTACTCAGAGCCTCCTTTATGGAGATAATGAATACATGTCCTACTAATATTATAAATTCGAAAGTTTGTATGGAGAGTACTCAGAGAGAACTCAGAGCCTCCTTTATGGAGATAATGAATACATGTCCTACTAATATTATAAATTCGAAAGTTTGTATGGATGTAGGTATGGATGTATGTATGGATGTATGTATGGATGTATGTTTGTTACTCTTTCACGCAAAAACTACCGAATGGATTTTAATAAAACTTTACAACAATATAGCTCATACATCAGAATAAGATATAGGCTATAGCTCAGAGCTCTGGCGTAATGAAATTTAATAAATAAAAATTTTGCAATAGTTGGCACGATTAGTAAGATATCTATAATTATTTATTCGATTCAAATTATTAGGGGACTACTTCAAATAAAAGCGGGAGGGGGAAAGGGGTGGGTGAAGGCGGGTGAGGTGTTAGAGGGGGGAGGGGTGAGGGGGAATCGGAGGGGGGAGGGAGAGGTGGAGGAGGGAGAGGTGGTGAGGGGAGGGTGAGGGAAGGAGGGGGGGGGGGGGGTGGAGGAGACGAAGTGGGAACCCCCCTAATACCATGCCAGCGAAGCCGCGGGAAAAAGCTAGTATTATGTATATCTGAAATATTGCTTTCCTCATTATCTCAAAACTTAATATTTGGAGATGTCGACACCTGGAATCAATTGAACGATCGATATATTTATAATATAATGTCCAAAAAATAAAATATATATATAAATGCACAAATTTATTCCCAATGTAAATAAAACCAACAACAAACAAGACAAACACCGTTTTCTTTCTAAACAACTTACTATAATGTTGAATGAATTAGCATAGTAGTAAAAATAACGGAACAGGTTGTACAAATAAACAACAACGAAGAAGCCAGGGTGAACATCCTTAGTACGTTATAAGAAACCGGTTTCCAGAATCATCTCCAACAAACGAGAACTAGTTGATGACTAACAGCACACAGTAAGTGATGAATGAACTCCACAAATCAGCCTCATTGAAATGCAAATAAGTAAATAACATTCTACCAGATAATGTGATCCGAGAAAAAGTATTATTTAAAAAAAAATCATACTTTAAGAACGACAGTTTATGTATTTATATTTAAACGTTATATTATAATAAAATGAGTGTGCTTTAGACCACACGACTGAAGTAAAACTTCTTTAGCTCCGTCTACATATAGGAAGAGATAAAGAAAATGTGCGCGCGCACTGCTCTCTCTTGCTTCTACGGTGTGATACAGACAATAGGCCTGCACTGTGTCTTAGATATACGAAACGTAACTGGCTATGAGAGAAATAGAGAAAGAGAGAAAGAAAATGTGTGCTAGCACCTCTTTAAATATGAGTATTAAATATGTTTTGTTTATTATAATATATCCCGAAGCTCAGTTTGCCTCTTGGTATAGGCCTCCTCTAACATTTTCCATCGGGACCTGTCACGCGCTACTCTTCTCCATTGATGTCCAGCCGTGAGTTGTAGGTCGTCTTTCCATCTTATGTGTTGACGTCTTCTACTTCTCTAGCCATCTCTGATACCAGTCAGTGACATTTTTGCATCATTTCTCTCGTGGATCGCGGATCATGTGACCTGTCCATCTCCTCTTTCTTGGTCTATTCGGGTAACTATATCGGCAACTTTAGTTTTCTCCCTTATTATGCTACAACTCACTCTGTCCTATTTTCTTATTTCTGTCAAACTTCCCTCCACGACTCTCTGGCAGCGTTCCTACTTTTCTCTGTGGCGTTTGGTGAGTGCTCAAGTTTCACATCCATAGGTGATGACTGGAAGTAGATATACACGACAGTTTACTTTTTTTTATATTTTAACGTTATAAGAGTAATTAATATCTATGCAGTTTTATAAATTTCATTCAAAAGCACCCTTCCTACTTGAAACACTAGATTTTTTGCTGCTGTTTGGCCTCAATAAGTTAAATTGTGGGATTGTCTTCGATAAGGCAGGGCGCATGTCAGACGTTCAATCGAATGCGACTTTTTGTTTTTATTGACACCAGAACCGAACCCTGCGTCGCAAAGATAAGTAGCAGCAAATGGTATCAGAACGGACGTAGCTCGCTTGACAAGAAGAGGGTAAGCTTGAATCAAAGAACACCAAAACTCGCCAAGATCTTTACCAAGACCTACTGCGGACCCCTGATACACATGCTACGGACCCCACTTTAAAAAACCCTGCACTAGATCATCTGTACTGCAGTGTAATATCTTGCACAAGAAGTACATAAGTGTCATTTTTAATTTTTTATTTGAATACCGCTCAAAATTCCCAACTGCTCCCGTCTGGAGCCAGTGAGACTATGGCATCCCCAATTGGGGTATACTGTGAAGCTGAAGGTTGTGGGGAGCGGATGGAGATAGGGAAGAGGAAGGTGGGGAAGTACCCGGTTATTCAGATCTGGTCACCAAACACGGCTAAGGCCATTTCAACAATGTTTCAATTCTGAATTGTGGTCTTACACCAGGGCGATACTGAGAGTATTTTTCACTCTGGAACGTGCCGCAAATTTACTTTATATTATTTTTAATTAGTAGGTAAATTGTGAATTAACACCAATTAATCAAATAAAATTTATTTGCCACGCCGAGATTCGATCCCACGACCTTCGGATTGCGAGTCGAGAGCCTTACCGCTGGACTACGCCGGAATAATCCATAGTAATCAAATTTAACATATTGGTTACGTGTACCGCCTCCCCGGGAACAACACCCCTGCCATAGGTCACCCCGAGTGGTTCGGTACGTTTGGTGATTTAACAGGAGTGCCCGGGTTCATAGGGTGAGGTCTGTCTAGGTATTGACGGCGATTGCGTTTGCCCACCTACTGCGTGGACCAGGTCGGTAGAGAATGGTTGAGGAAGACTTTTCGACCTCTCTAGCTGGAGTCTCTCGACCCATGCAATGGGAGGGATGGATTAATACTCCATATTCCATCACTCTTGGGCACATTAACAACCAAATTCCTACACACTCCTCATACCTTTTTCCTTTTCAGTACATCCTCTCCATCCTTTCCCTATAAGAACCCTCCACACAGCATCCCCAAAGATGACATTGGCCCTGAGGGATTTTTTTCTCATCGCCTCCTGTGTGGAGCTGATGTAAAAAAGTGCATTTATGTGTTCAGTTTAGTGCGTAATTCATGTAATAAAAGCAATCGATATACAAAAAATTATTAAGTCAAATTCATTCGAAAATGTATAAGGGTACACCATACGTCAATGGGTATAAGGTTTAATATTCAAAGTCCTTCATCAAATGAATTGCTTTAAATGACTTTAGCCGTGTTTGGTGACTCTTTTCCTCTAGAGTAGTTGGGTCTATTGTGCAGTATTCACATATTCAAAAAACAAAGGGTTGGATACTTTGCAAAACAACACCCAACTTCACTCACAAATATTGATTTTTCTTAATAACCGTGCACAACGGATTGGAAACAATAACATTCGAAAAGTTACTAATTTGCATAAATTATTGCAAATATGTTATTTTTAGGTTTTAACATCGATCGGCATACATAGTAATTATTTGACCTGCTAAAATATTCAGAAAATATGATCAAAACAATAACAACGTTCAAGGATATTGTTAACAGGACACGAATTAATGTTCTACAACTCAACAGTGAGTAGAAAAACGTTTGCCCCACCCTTCTAAAAACTAGTAGTTGAGTACTTTCGGCTAGTATAAAGCCTTGCAATCACTCCCCTCACAGCACAAGCAGTTTTCCTCTCAGAAAAGGCTCACTCAACAATCAAGATGAACGCCCTGGTAAGTTTTGATATGTGCTTACACAATATGTCAAGCTTTTACCGTTTTAGTTAATTCGTAGAGAGACATTTCTTTTACTACGAAATTTAGAATGTGTCACTTTGTGTTGTGCAGGAATTACAATAATATCCTTTTTAGTGGTGTAGAACGAATTTACTGATAAAACTGTCATAATAATAAATACTAAAATTACTTGCAAAACATAATAAAAATTTCATAAAGCTTTCAATTGAGTTCCATTAATTTATCAAGCTGCTTTGATAAGTGCAGACTTCAATTTGTTACACATAAATAGTGATCTTACATCAAGAAAGTTAAAGTGTTTTACAGAAAGATATATATATATATAAACTAACGCCTAAGTTACTAACGCCTTATTTCTATAAGTGCTCTCGGGGATACGACCATTTTTGAATTAAGCTCCCATTCAAGCAATTAATAGTTCAAGCTTAGTTATTGTACTTTTTCCTAGTTTGATGGCATAAATTGACTCCCTTTTAATTTTTGATTGTTTTAATTTACAGTTTTTCGCAACTTTGGTGTGTGTCGGAGCCGTGGTCGCTGCCAATCCCTGGGGACACCATGAAGATGGACAATGGAGGGGAGAAGGTCTGGCCGAAAGCCAAGATCATGGACAATGGGGACATGGATGGGGTGTTGGTGCTCATGGAGCTCATGGAGTATATGGAGCTCACGCTTATGGAGTTCCCTCCGTGTACGCTGCTCATGGAGCCTGGTCTCATGGTCTTGCTCCTCTGGCCCATGACGGTGTTGTCGTAGATACCCCCGAGGTTGCCCACGCCAAGGTCGCCCACGCTTCCGCTGTTGCCCGTCTTTCCCACGGAATCGCTGGATCCCACGGAGTCTACGGAGGACTCGCTCATGGAGTCTATGGAGTCCCCTCTGTCTATGGTACCCATGGTGCCTGGGCTCATGGAGCCGCTCCCATCGGTCATGATGGTCGCGTAGTAGACACCCCCGAGGTTGCCCACGCCAAGGCAGCTCACTACTCCGCTGTCGCCGCTGCTTCTCATGGTGCTCACCATGGAGCTCATCATTATGGAGTCCATGGGCTCTGGTAATTCCTTACTCCCTCACGCAATTCAACGATTGTGGATGACTTGGCGTTTTTATGATTTAATATTAAGACCATATCCCAGTGTAAATATTAATTTATCATTTCTTCTCAATTAATTTGTTGATTTACTGTGTAGATAAGTATTTTCTCTCTGTTTTGTAAATATGTACTTATTTTTAAGAATTTATCAAAACCCAAAAGCAAACGAAAATAAATCGAATGAAAAAATATCCATGTGTTTTAAGAAATCGCACATCAATAATAATTATGGTTAGCACACGATCGTATGAGTAATAAAGCATACGTCACCCAAATACTGAATAATAAAAAAAAATTATAGGTAGCCTTACTTGACTTTCGCCCGCCAATTGATGGCTTTCCTCATATTTACCTCTCTTTTCTTTATGTTATTTTGACACCCTTAAAAGTCATGCTATCTCATCTTGTACAACGTTGAGATAAATGATTTTATACAATTCATGAACGAGGAAATACCGCGTTTTTATCCCCATTTAAGGATTTATAATTTAATATTTGGAAACGATTTTAATACGCAACATTTATCTTTTGAATAATATTTGCCAAAGTTTGCAAATTTTATTGTAAAAAAGTGAAGTGACATTAACATTTATAATACCTTTGTATAATCAAATTACTCTTTTAGTTTCGTGTAAAGTCGTAATTATAGTTTGCTTATTCTAACAAACTATCGGTTAGCGATTTTTTAAACTCTTCTCGCAAGCGGGAATACAAGTTTATATATGATATGAGAGCGTATTATATGTATATGTTTAAGTTGATCCTATTATACGCCCCAAGTGAATCGCTACGTTTGGTGAGCAGCTCGAGGAACCAACGCCTCTGCGATAGGTCACTCCAAGCGTTGGCTACATTTGGTCACTAAGCAGGGGTGGCCGGGTTCATGGAGTGAGATTTGTCCGGGTGTTGGCGGCGGATGCATCTGCCCACCAACTGCGTGGCAGGCCGGATCGGGAGAGACTGGTCAAGGGAGAGTTTTAATTACTTCAGCAGGACTCTCTCGAAACATCGCGTTATTTATTTATTTATTTTACTTATTTATTTATTTTTTTACATATGCATAAATATTACAATACATTACAATGTGATACTTTGTCTGTCCAACTGGGCAGAATACCCGTTTCAGGGCAGCCAAATTGTATATTTAGTTCATAATATTCTTAACAAAGGAATGGTTTCGTTCAAGATATCACGGGAATTAGCTTCTGTCAAGACAACTTTTGAGAACATTAAGAATTGTATATAATTAAGCGATGGTTTCTTTATGTCTTTAAAAGAATCGCAAAGATGTGATTTTTTTCAAGGTCAATTTGGAGTTTTGGATTTGTTTTCTTTAGTGAGATCACAAGTAGGAGATTCTTTCCAGGCCATTTTAGAGAACATTTACAATTGCAAAGTCAAAATTTACACACTTATAAACCAATATTTGACATATGAATTCCCAATGTATTTATAACTATTTAATTTTAATAAAGTATTATAATTTTTAGAATTTCTTAAATAGTAGTAATTACACAATTATAATCCAACTATATGACAAATGATTTTTCAAGCTCGTTTTGGAGAACATTAATTTATTTAGTTGTTTATTTATTTCTTTTATTTTACGCCCAGATGGCTTTTACATAAATAATAAGGCAGTACCTCCTAGTTGAGATGGTATGGACACATAAGACGGAGACCATCAGACCACACAGTGAGGCAGGCAATGTCTATGGAGCTTCACCGAGAGTCATCCAGAGGAAGACCGAAGAACTCCTGGATGACTCAATGTTCCAAAATTCTTCAGAGAAACGGCCTGGATGAAGGCGATACCCAGAACAGAAGATATTACAACCTGAGAACGAGAAGAGCCGACCCCAACAGCCTACCTAGGCAATGAGTTGGGACAGCGCGAGGAAGAAGAATTAGGCAGTACCTCCATCTTTAACATGAGAAAACAAATAGTTTAGATAAAGTTACGATGGGAATAAAAAGTACATAAATTAAATAAAAATATAAGCAACAAAAATTTTGTACAGTGAGATATATAATATCAATATGTTACGATTAAAAAAATAAGTACATAATATAAAAATCCAACCAACAAATTTAAAAGTAAGTGATCCAAGGTTTGCAAAATTGCAACATTGACCGTGTCTTTTACACCTATAAGTATGTTTCGATGGTACTGACCTCCTGTACCTCTCCATGGAGTTGCAGGAGTTCGAAACCATCGGACCTATCCAATTTCGAATTCAATATTTTAGGTGAAAAAGTTAACCCATTTATTTTCAATGAAATTACAAAGGCATTACATTTAATTACATCATTAATTGCATTCCGAATGTTCGTGAATGGTTTCTTTTCGTTATATCTCAGTAATCTCAATACAAGGGATTGACAATAATAAGTCGTGAGTAGACTAGTGATGTTTATTCCGAGATTGTACAACGGTTCTTTATAGGAAGTCTGTAGGTAAAGAAGACGAATGGTCAACAATCACCCCTTTTATACATCAATCGAGCTGTCTCACTCATACACGCATGTCTCTTTCATAGCGTAAGACACTTACCCCCAGATATTTACCCACCACTCAAACCTTTTTCCTTCCTAGAACTTCCTCTCTTTCCTTTTCTAAAAAGACCCTCCACACAGCGTCCCCAAATATGACCTAGGTCCTGAGAGGAATTATTTTCTCAGTACCTCCTGTGTGGAGTTAAAATATACATGTGCATTTTATTCACGTAAATATGTTTATATTTTTAATGTTGAAACCCTTAATAATTCATGATGGAATTCCATTTTTATAAGACTTTTTATGTGCCCAAACACCTTTTTAGCTGAATTTCACTAAGGGACTGGTTTAATCTTATGACGGGCATTTTCAGTCTGGTACAATTTGAACTAAATATTTCGTTATTATAGCATCTACGTTATGAATGCGTATTATCGGCTCATATCTTCTATGTTTATAGATTTTGATATAAGATCAGAATTAACATATATATTTAACATGTATATATATATATATATATATATATATATATATATATATATATATATATATATATATTTCGCATTGCTGTGAATCGGTATGTTAAAAAATTATTATAAAAAAATGGAAGGAAAGCGATTTATTAATATTTTTGCCAACAAGAAACCATTTAATACGTTTATTTATATTATTTTGCTGAATTGTTACTATGTTTAGATTTAGATCTTGGAATTACTATGTGTTTTAACGAAATTCTTGATTTTATGAAACTATATATATAAATATATATATTCTATGAAAAAATTATAATTATTTCCTTTAATTCTGTCAAGATTTTTGGTTTTATGGCACTATGTATGTTCCGTGATAACCTTATAACAATTTTCAATAATTCTTTTTATATTTTTGGTTTCATGAAATTATGTACATCCCATTATAACCATCAACAATTTACAATAATTTTATCTAAATTCTGTATACTTATGTTTTTATGATTATGAACATGCATGCGTATACATATGTGTATGTGTGTATGTCTGTGTATATATATGCATTTATATGTACCCGTCTCAGAACAGACCTTGTCTAGTGAAGGCGGATTACTTACTTGTTTGTATATTATGTCAATGTTATTTCAATAAAAGTCCGGGTTTCCGGCAATTTAAAAAAAAAATACCCTCAGATATAGTATTGATATATTGGATATAGTATTCATATAAGGAATGTTCATGTTTTGCTGGTTCTTGGGATGCCACTTGGACCTTAAATGTGGTAATTTTCCGTTTCTTTCCACATCCTATGACGTTGACCTCGAAGGTTCTTCCGCCTTTGGAGATTATTTACTTCTCCAGGACAAGAGGTTTCCCTAGACAACAGACGCCTGGCAGGGCGAAAGTTGGTGGTCAGCTTATTCCGGCCAACGCTCGGTCCCTGTCTATAATTGCCGACACGAGGTCGTTGCTCACTCCCCACCACGAGAAGGAAAAAGATCAGGATTTTCCTTTCCTCAAACAATGGAAGAGAAGAATAGAGGAAATCGCTGCAAACCAATCCCAGGATTGAAACCAGAGAGAGAGAGAGAAGGAATGTTGATGGAATCATTGATTGAATGAGCCTGACCAAAGATTTATACATTTTGATAGAGTGCAAGGTAAAAAGTCGCCTCGCTAACCACACAAGAAACCGCAGTACGAAGAACCATTAATTTTAGTAACAACATTTATTATTCGTATCCACTGTCACTAAGAAAGAAACGTAAGTAATAATTAAAAGAAATTCACACCACATAATCGTTATGATTGATAAAGAAACAAGTCATCATTAAAACATATAAGCGGCATTTTTCACGTTGGCCGATTGCCACTGAAGGAATAAAAGAAGGCTCTGCAAAAAAGCGCAATACCTTTGCACGATGATATCGTTTTTCACCCGGCATGCGGCTTGAAGTCCCAAAAACCCTCCTGGACAGTAGGAGAAACACTCCTCCGATCACTTCTCACCCCAGAAGATAGGTGAAAGCTTGAGTGGCAATCGGCCAACGTGAAAAAATAAAAGGTGTTGAAATACATGTAATCTTAATGTAATGTTCTTTAAGTATGTGGCTCACTAGCCCACAATAATAAGGATTACAACGTAAGTTCGTTATTTTAGTTTATTGTGAATTACAATGATGGCAAGTAATATTGTATTTATGTCAACGGTAGCGACTATTTACTGAGGCTTCGTAAATAGATCTGAACGCTGCCGAACACGCCAGCTGTTTCATTGTACTGTGTGCCCGCTCGTCAAACTCCGGAAACCCGAACCTTTCCGAGCGGGCGCGGTGTGCGACTAACTAACTAACTAACTAACCATCACGCAGTTTCCCCGCAGGGGTAGGCAGAGGGGATGGCCCGCCAAACAACTCGGTCTTGGCACACACTCTTTGCCTCACTCACATTCATACATCGTCTCATACATTCTCTTCTATTATTCTGACTTTTGACATAACCCGACTCAAGTATCTTTTACTATAGATACATCTCACACGATCGTACATTGTTTTACCACACATACGTCTCAGGGATCTCATTTCAACAGCATTCAGTTTACTTTCATCCTTCCTCTGCCAGTTCCATGCCTCACTGCCATACATCAGGGTAGGTACCACGACTCCATTGTGGACTGCTAGCTTCGCTTTTTTTGACAGTTTTTTATTAGCGCCAACGGCATTCAGTCCACCATTAATGGAGTTACCGGCATTCACCCTTCTTTCAATATCTCTTTCAGCCTTCCCATCTCTCGTAAACATACTACCCAGATACACAAACTCATCCACCTGCTCCAAATATTCATCATTCATAACTATGTTGCATACTGTTTTCGTACTCTCCCTTTCAAACACCATGACTTTAGACTTACTTTCATTCATCATTAGCTCATTCTTCATACATACTTCGTTCATCCTAGATACGAGAGACTGTAGATCTTCCATAGTGTTAGAAATCAGCACCGCATCATCAGCATACAACAGGCAACATACTTTCAGATTACTCAATTTCGCGCCCAATCCCACCTCTTTCAATTCTTGCATACAATTATCCATGTATAGATTGAATAACCATGGTGACATTACGCAGCCTTGCTTGACACCTTTTGTGATGTCAAACCACCCCGTAAAACCACCGTTCACCCTAACACACGCAACGCTTCCCTCGTACAGAGACGCAATTGCCTGTATGAGATTTGTATTCACTCCATACTTGGACAAAACCTTCCATAGCTTTTTCCTGTCGACTTGGTCGTATGCTTTTTGTAGATCTACAAAGGCGCAGAAAAGTTTCTGGTTTTTCGCCAGAAACTACTCAGTAAGCATACGCAAGGAGAAAATCTGGTCCATGCATCCCTTTCCACTCATAAAGGCACCTTGCACATCCCATATTTTATCCTTTGTTTCCATTCTTACCCTTTCAATCAATATTCTTCCGTACAGCTTGCCGAGTGAACTTAGCAGGCTAATAGCCCTATGATTTCCACATTCCATACGTGACCCTTTACCTTTGTATAACGGCATGATTACAGCCCTTCTCCAATCTAATGGCGTGTAACCCTCCTCTAAACACTGGTTTAAAAGTTTGCACAACCATGTGAGAATAATATGGCTATCTCCTTTAAAGTATTCGGCAGCAATATTGTCGAAACCAACAGCCTTACCATTCTTCATGCATTTTATCGATTTTTTTATTTCATCCACGGTGTGCGAATATACCTATATACAGATATACTACACTTAATATATAAAAAAATTATTGTTTATTTGTTTGTCCTTTTTGCGTTCCTAAAGCATTCATTTGTTGTTCGCAGACCCGCGAAATTTTTATGTGTAATGGTGAGCTATGGCCTTATGAAATTATTTCCCGTACCAATCTTTCGATTGCTGTAAATCTATAAATTTCCCTTACCATTGTCCGAGTGAAACTACAGTGAGTTGTTATGCCCACGCCCGTGAAGATTTCTATATGTTACTGTGAGTTTTGGCGTTGTGAAAGTTCGATATAAATTACAATAGGCGGCACATGAGCTATTTGAAAACTGAATCCACTGGGACTGAATACATGGAATGCGAGAAAAGGATGAGGGAAGGCGGGGAAGGTGGAGGGGAACGCGCGAGGAGTAAGGGCCTCGTGGCAAAAAGGAAAAGACACGCAGATATAAAGAATATCTGTATGAAGTGGCATTGCAGCGCTTGCCGGGAACTTACTAGTTATTTCAATAAACTTTTTTTTTTTAAAGAAAGACAAATAATCACGGGTTACGAATAACCCAACAATGCTTGAAAATCTCCTAATACAACCACACTAAGCGGAAAATGTTGCTTGTGTTGTGAAGGAGGACTTAGATGCCCGAGTGGGACATAAACGCGATGCCCACTCAGCCATTATAACTTTATTTTTTTTTATCAAAGTGAGATTTTTATTATTTTAAGAATGAATTCAAATTGAAGTGCTGAGAGGCGAAAAAGTACTCAGGGTTGGATGACGTCACATAGATGTCAACCTTCCTGCAATGGCGTCTCGATCGGGTAGGGTGACGGCACAGCAGCGTTTAGAAATTTGCTATTTTAAGTTTTTTTATTATATATATATATATATATATATATATATATATATATATATATATATATATATATATATATATATATATAAACTAACGCCTAAGTTACTAACGCCTTGTTTCTATAAGTGCTCTCGGGGATACGACCATTTTTGAATTAAGCTCCCATTCAAGCAATTAATAGTTCAAGCTTAGTTATTGTACTTTTTCCTAGTTTGATGGCATAAATTGACTCCGTTTTAATTTTTGATTGTTTTAATTTACAGTTTTTCGCAACTTTGGTGTGTGTCGGAGCCGTGGTCGCTGCCAATCCCTGGGGACACCATGAAGATGGACAATGGAGGGGAGAAGGTCTGGCCGAAAGCCAAGATCATGGACAGTGGGGACATGGATGGGGTGTTGGTGCTCATGGAGCTCATGGAGTATATGGAGCTCACGCTTATGGAGTTCCCTCCGTGTACGCTGCTCATGGAGCCTGGTCTCATGGACTTGCTCCTCTGGCCCATGACGGTGTTGTCGTAGATACCCCCGAGGTTGCCCACGCTAAGGTCGCCCACGCTTCCGCTGTTGCCCGTCTTTCCCACGGAATCGCTGGATCCCACGGAGTCTACGGAGGACTCGCTCATGGAGTCTATGGAGTCCCCTCTGTCTACGGTTCCCATGGTGCCTGGGCTCATGGAGCCGCCCCCATCGGTCATGATGGTCGCGTAGTAGACACCCCCGAGGTTGCCCACGCCAAGGCAGCTCACTACTCCGCTGTCGCCGCTGCTTCTCATGGTGCTCACCATGGAGCTCATCATTATGGAGTCCATGGGCTCTGGTAATTTCTCACTCCCTCACGCAATTCAACGATTGTGGATGACTTGGCGTTTTTATGATTTAATATTAAGACCATATCCCAGTGTAAATATTAATTTATCATTTCTTCTCAATTAATTTGTTGATTTACTGTGTAGATAAGTATTTTCTCTCTGTTTTGTAAATATGTATTATTTTTAAGATATTATCCAAATTCAAGAGCAAACGAAAATAAATCGAATGAAAAAAATATCAAAGTGTTTATATAAATATCAAAATAATAATTAAGGTTGGTCACATAAATACAGAATACGTCACAAAAAAATAGCAAATAAAAAAAAAAATACAGAAAGCCTTACTTTTTTTTACATTATCTCCACGCAGGAGGCCGTAAGGAAAATAATTCCCCTCAGGGAATATCGTCATCTTCGGAGTTGCTGTGTGGATGGCCTTTTTGTGAAAGGAAGGAGAGGACACTCTGGGAAGGAAAAGGGTGTTAGAGGTGGGTAAGAAAAAGGTTTGTTGGTTGTTAAAGGTTGTTAAAGGGTGTTAGAGTGGGTCAGTGTGTCCAGGAGTCCAGACGTATGAATCCATCCCTACGACTGTGGTGAGAGGCGATGCTCCAAGAGAGTACGGCTGGAGAAGTCAAAGGGACTCCCTCAACCCTTCTCTCCCTATCCGGCCTGCCATGCAGCTGATGGGCAGACGCATCCGCTGCCAAGACCCCAACAAACCTCACCCCATGAACTCGGGCACCCCGGCTAAGTCACCAAACGTAGTAAGCCACTTGGGGTGACCTATGGCAGAGGTGTTGGTTATCCAATAAATGGTTCCTTGGGTGGCGGTACCCATACCCGCCTCCCAAATTGAACAAGCTTGACTTTCACCTGCCAATTTACGGTTTTTCTCAAGTTAACCCTTCTCTTTTTTAACGTTATTTTGGGAGATATTTCTTCCAGCCTGACACGGACTCATGAAAGTAATGCTATCTCATTTTGTATGACGGTTAGATATTATATGATTTGTACAGTGCTTGAAAGAGAAAATACCGCGCTTTTTACCTGTATTAAAAAGTTTGTAATAGAGAATCTACAAATAATTTTATAAAACAACATTTATTATTGGAAATATATTTGTCTTTGTTTTGAAAATTGAATCGTTAGTGACAGTAACAGCAGTAATATTGAATTTCTAAGAAAAAATTGATAAACTACGAAGCAAACATACACATGAGACGAGGAAAAGAAATGAACTTAGACTCCCCTTCAGGAAAAAAACACAGAGTCAAAAGTCATTGATGTACGGAGCATTGAAGATATTTGGAGAACTACCAAAATAAATAAAATTGGAAGAGAGCATAAAGGCATTTAAAATTAAATTGCGAAGATATGTGATTGATTTGGTATAGATGTGTTATTTTAATACAATCCTTATATATAAGGATTGTATTAGGACATAGATAACTATGTACCTATTTAAAATACCGCAATAAACAATAAGTAACTTTTATAATACATTTGACTAATTAAATTCGTTTAATTAAATGAAGACAATATAAGCGAAAATCAATCGAAAATCTGGAAACAGAAAAATGAGAAAAAGATATTGACACCTCTGGGACTTGAACCCAGGACCTCTTGCTTTCCGGGCAAACGCGCTAACCACTGCGCCACGGTGCCGATATCAAATTCGGTCACTTTTAACTGTATCATACTTCGACTAAGAACCACCCACACTATCTTCATTTTCTTAACGCATATATTTATTGGCAACTATCTTTATGTATGATTGCAAGATTCAAACCCGAACTAAATGCTCTCTAGATAGTGTCTAGATACCGGTGCCTACTGCCATACTGGTGCCTGGGTTCAAGTCCCAGAGGTGTCAATATCTTTTTCTGATTTTTCTGTTTCCAGATTTTCGATTGATTTTCGCTTATATTGTCTTCATTTAATTAAATATTACAATTTGAGGTTTTACTCATAAAGTTAAAATAAAAATAAATTAAATTCGTCTTTATTTTCGTGCAAAGTGGTAAATATAGTGTGTTTGCACGGCAAAAACTATCGACATTTTTATCTATGTTTGTGTGCAAAATTTTATTATTTTTATTTGCAAAAAAATGACAATTTTTTATACTAAAATATGAAAAAAATTTTCTTCTGCTTTCAAAAACAATTTTTAACAAACAACCAATCTCTTTAAACTTGAATATCAAATGAAATTATTTTGTAGGGGCTTGTAGCCTATTTTATGGCAGGGGTGACCGTGTTCTTGGAATGAGATTTGTCCGGGTGTTGGCGGCTACATGTTGGCGGCGTCTACCCTCCAATAGCATGTCAGGCCGGATCGGAAGAGAATGGTCGAGGGTGACTTTTTAATCTCTACAGCAGGACTTACACCGCAGATGGATTCATATACATACATCCTTTACTACTAGAAACACTTACCCCCAGAATTTTACCCACGCCTCAAACGTTTATCCTTCCCAGAAAATCCTCTTTTTCATCTTCTAAAAGATCCTCCACACAGCGTTCCCAAAGATGACAAGGACCCTCAGAGGAATTATTTTCCTCATGGCCTTCTGTGTGGAGTTAAAGTTAAAAATATTAAATTCATGATATCAAGTTTTTATTTCTAATTTTTAAACCCCTAATAATTCATGGATTTCAATTTCAAAGAGACTTTTTTTATGTACCTACCCAAAGAACTTTTCAACTGTCTTCCACTATTATATTAATCACCGGACTGGTTTCATCTTATGACAGGCATCTTCAGACTGGTACAATCTGAACTAAATCTTTTGAATTATAGCATCTACTTTATGAATGCGCATTATTGGCTCATATCTTCTTTGTTTACAGGTTTTTGATATCTGATCCCGAAGATATATACATTCAACACCTTTTTTTACATTAACTCCACAGACACAGAAGGTCCCGAGGAAAAGAATTTCCCTCAGGGCCTGTGTCAACACTTAGAATTACCAAAATAAAAATAGTTGCTTCAGTAGTAAAAAAATTGAGTGAACAGAATATTTCGCATTGATGTGAATGTTCAAAAAAATTTATAGAAAATTGTAAGGAGATATATGAAAATTGTAAGCAAAGCGATTTC
Organism: Limnephilus rhombicus; assembly: GCA_929108145.2. NCBI lineage: Eukaryota > Metazoa > Arthropoda > Insecta > Trichoptera > Limnephilidae > Limnephilus > Limnephilus rhombicus. The sequence continues at coordinate 42,840,714 of OV815291.1, read as the reverse complement.
TTAATATTTTTGCGAACAAGCAACCATTCCCCCTGAGAAAGTTAGATATTCTTAAGGAATGTTGATGTAACAATCGATTGGGCAGGCCTTACAAAAGACTTGCACATTTTGATAGAAAGCAAGTTTAAAAGTCGACACGCTAACCATACAGGTTCATGTATTTGGTGGCCATTACTTTGAGGAACAATATTAATTCCTTTTTATTTTTAATTTTTAACTTTATGAGTAAAACCTAAAATTGTAATATTTAAATAAATGAAGACAATATAAGCGAAACTCAATCGAAAATCTGGAAACAGAAAAATCAGAAAAACATGTTGACACCTCTGGGACTTGAACCCAGGACCTTTTGCTTTCCGGGCAAACGCGCTAACCACTGCGCCACTGTGTCGATATGAAGTTCGGTCATGTTTTAACTGTACCACACTTCGACTAAGAAACACCTACATTATCTTCATTTTCCTTAAAGCATATATTATTGGCAACTATCTTTTATGTATGATTGCAAGATTCAAACCCGAACTAAATGCTCTCTAGATAGTGTCTGGATAAATCTTTATCCATTTTATTTAATATGCGACATCTATAGAATTTTCTGTAAGTCTAGGATGAATATTTCATTTTTAATTTTTAACTTTATGAGTAAAACCTCAAATTGTAATATTTAAATAAATTTTCTGTTTCCAGATTTTCGATTGAGTTTCGCTTATATTGTCTTCATTTATTTAAATATTACAATATTAATTCCATTTTTTATAAGAACAACTCTATTTTTATAACTTTTAAAGATTATTCTCATCAATGTAATATACCACTGAAGAAGAAGAAGATAACACTAATAATCTGAACGATAAAAAAGTTATATTGTTTAAATTGCTTAAATACGCTTGAATCTTAATATTTTCTCTATTTTAAAACGCTTTGAGAAATTGTAAATTTGCAATGTTTTTAAAATGAATAAATCGAATTGAATAGAAGCACAGAACGAGACACAGAAAAATAAAAAAAGACAACGGTCGCAATCGGGACTCGAATCCAGAACCTCTCGTCTAACCGGGACGGGCGCCTTTACCAATTCGGCCATTGCCACCTTCAGCTAATGTAAAAACAAAAATAGAGTCAGAAAGTTTTTCATTGGGTTTCTTCTATTCCTTTTGACACCAAATATTTTCAACATCAAGAAAAAATCAAAAGAATGCCAACGAACACACCTAAAAAGATCTACGTATACTTTGAGGGCTTGCAATAACATTAGTTCACAGCTACATTATGCAGTTGAAGTTTTTTTTGTCTATCTAATATCTGATATGCTTACTTGAAAAAATGTATCACTAACATTGCCGTGAAATAATTAATTTGACATGTGGAGTAGAAAAACGAACTGGACAATGCAAAAAAACGTATCAAAACAAATTTCAAGATCACATTCGTTAGTATTCGGATAGCGTACAGCTAATAGGTATCTGCCCCCTCCTTGGCGGGCCCAGGAAGACTTTCTGTTGGTATAAAGCCTTGCGTTCTCGCCCCTCACAGCACAAGCAGTTTTCCTCTCAGAAAAGGCTCACTCAACAATCAACATGAACGCTCTGGTAAGTTTCTTTCACCATGCATCATTTTATGAGCATTGATAAAGTGCCACACGAGAACATAATATATCTTAATTAGAGATATTTGACAAATATTTGTATAATAAATGTTTGATTTTGTTTAGATTTTCGCATTCCTGTGCATGGGAGCTCTGGTCTCCGCCAATCCCTGGGGACACCATGAGGATGGACAATGGAAGGGAGAAGGTCTGGCCGAAAGCCAGGATCATGGACAGTGGGGAGTATCTGCCCATGGTGTCTATGCTGGAGCTTACGGTGCTCATGGTGCCTGGGCTCATGGAGCCGCCCCCATCGGTCACGATGGACGCGTCGTAGATACCCCTGAAGTTGCCCACGCTAAGGCCGCCCACTTCTCCGCTATCGCCGCCGCTACCCATGGAGCTCATGGTGTCTATGGCGCTCATGCTCATGGTTATGGAGTTCCCTCCGTCTATGGTGCCCATGGCGTGTACGCTCATGGACTCGCTCCTCTGGCCCATGATGGTGTTGTAGTAGATACTCCCGAGGTTGCCCACGCTAAGATCACCCACTCTTCCGCTGTTGCCCGTCTTTCCCACGGAATTGCTGGATCCCACGGAGTCTATGGAGGACTCGCCCATGGAGTCTATGGAGTCCCCTCTGTCTATGGTGCCCATGGTGCCTGGGCTCATGGAGCCGCCCCCATCGGTCATGATGGTCGCGTAGTAGACACCCCCGAGGTTGCCCACGCCAAGGCAGCTCACTACTCCGCTGTCGCCGCTGCTTCTCATGGTGCCCACCATGGAGCTCATCATTATGCTTCCCACGGACAGTGGTAATTCATGACCCCGAGATGTGATAGCCCAACGTTTATGTTAATGTAGTTTTAAGTCTGTGTAAATAATTTTCATAATCTCACCTTCCTCCCACTTCTAAAAAGACTTCTTCAAATCTACCTCCCTTATTTGCTGGACCTATGTTGATACTCAATATCACACTTCATAAAAGCAAACGAATAAATCGAATTAAAAATATGTTTTGTCTTCTTATTTTGTGTTAATAAAAAAAAATGTTGAGAGTTTAATTTGAAGAGACAAATCAAAAAGTTAGCATTTGGTGTAATTTGGAATGGCGGGTAAGCACCACAGTCCGGGGAATCATTCATTGAATAACCAACGCTTCTGCAACATCCAGCCCGGTCCGGCCTGCCACGCAGCTGGTGGCAGACCTGGACAAATCTTACTTCATGAACCCTTCAAACACGTTTACTGACCAGGGGTGTCCGGGTTCATGAAGTGATATTTGTCCAGGTCAGCCCACCGGCTGCGAGGTCGGCCGGACCGGGCAGGAGTCATTCGACCCTTCGTAATCGAACAGTCCAGATCTTTGTAACAAATTGTTCATAAATCAAACATCGTCTGGCCCCTTAGTATTTAAATACTTTTTTATTCTATTTTATCATTCTTTGATTTAATTTCTGTCCCATATAAGAGCAACAACTGTTACCGATCGTCAGGAGTCAGAACACCTTGTTAGGATGAAGATAGCGTGGAGGGTAAATCGCTGGGGAAGAGGAAGGTATTTTTCTATTCAGATCTAATCACCCAACACGGCCAATGCCATTTCAATCTGTAAGGTGGTCTTTAATCAGGGCAATAAGTATCTCTCGCAGTGTGCCCTAAATATGCTGTATATTATTTTTAATTAATAAATTGTATAATTAATTTATTAAAATTTACCTCCACTGGCTGGGGATTTGAACCCGCGGCCTCTGGAGGCCGTCACAATTAATTTTACCATTTCTAATTTTAAAACTGATAAGTCCTCGGTTAATATTCATTATATATATATAAATGATATTGTTAAAGTTTTAAAGCATTGTGCCATTAAATTATTTGCTGATGATACATTGTTATATATAGCCAGAAAATATTTACAGGATGCCATTGAAGAGATACAAAATAACTTAAATAATGTAACGCTTTGGTTAAACATAAACAAACTAAAACTGAATGTTATGAAAACTAAATTTTTGATTATTGATAGTAAAGGTGGAACTGAACATGCAATACTAACCATTGATAACATAAATATAGAAAGGGTTAACAACATTAAATATCTGGGTGTAATATTAGACGATAAATTAAAATTCGACAAACCCTTCGATTACATATCTAAGAAAATTGCTAAAAAAGTTGGCTTCTTAAAAAGGATTAGGAATAACTTGGATCTCAAGACAACGCACCTTGTATATAATTCTATTGTAACTCCTCATTTAAATTATTGTTCTAGTGTTCTATTCTTATGTAACGAGACCCAAAATAATAAACAACAGGTTATACAAAATAAGGGAATGAGGATGATTCTGAAATGTAATATCTTTACTAGAGTTAAAACTATGTTACAAAACTTAAATATGATGACAACTAAACAACATATAATATATAATACGTTAACAATGATGTACAAGCTTAAAAATAACATGCTCCCTAAATACCTATCTGCAAACTAATATTATGTACCATGAAAATATTCACAATTATCCTACGAGGAGTTGCCGAGACTTCAGGCTTCCCAAAACTAAACTTACGTGTACACAGAACAGCGTGTTTTATAAAGGTCAAAAACTTTATAATAACCTACCAAATTCCATAAAGGAAGCCTCAAGTCTTGGCACTTTTCGTAAAACATGTGCTACATACATTAAGAAAAATTTATGAATTGCATTTGTTTGTATTAACTGTATGTCTTAAACCCTATTGTTTGTATTTCTAACTGGAGTAACTGTATTTCTTTTTAAAACTGTATTCTTTCCGTTATAATTTTATGACTATATTTATTTTATTATGTATTTTATGTTTTTTTTAATACTAGATGTATGAAAAAATTTGCCTACATCTAAATAAAGGGTAACAATTATTATAAGTAATATTTCTTTTCCTGAAACACTCATCTACATTGAAAAAATCTCCCGAGAATCTCACGTGCCGCCGACGGGACTATGTATCTTTTCTCGGGAAATTTTTTCAACGTAGATGAGTGTTTCAGGTTAATAATTATTACTCATAATAATTATTACCCTTTATGCTATACATACAAATCTTGTCTTAAACATTAGTTTATCAATAATAAAAAAAAAATTAAGTTAAAGGGGTTTTTGAAATAATTAATTCATTTTGATTTAAATTTATAAAAAGAAGAACAATTTAAAATAGGAAACCAACAACAAAAATATTTAAGTGAATATAAAGTTTCTTACAGAAATTTGACAAAAATTTATGAAACTTTGTGAATTTTTCAATAATTATTTTTAAATGAAACGACAAAAAAGTGAGTTGAAGATAACGTTAATAATACATTTTGTATAGTATTTATTTTTTTCGTTCTCAAAAATTATTTTTATTTATTATTATTATAAATTATTACTTGGTTTTTTATTTTTTATTAATATTTAATAATTTTTTAGTCAATGATTTAAGTCACAAAAAAGTAAATAAAAACTTTTTTATGTTTGCATGCAATATTTTTATATACCAAAAATTATAAGTTTATTTAGAATTATAAAATTCGAAAGCATATTTTATCACCATTCCAAAACAGTTTATAGTTTTTAGAAACATTCAGAAATATTCAATTTATTTGAATTTTATTGCAAAATGGAAATGTTTTTACCCTGTGTCAAAATAGGTCAAGGTCTGAGGGGTTAACCACATGTGGGATCGCTTCAATCGTTTCGATTCACTATGTGTCTGTCTCCGTATCGAATTTCTACGTACGTTATTAATTGTTGTTTGTTTTTAATTCTTAGGACTACATTTAATTTTTTTTAAAGACCAATTAAAATTAAATTCAATAATGTTATTATCAAGTTCTGCAAGTATTTTAGTATGTATTTTTGTTACAGCTGTTAAGACTTACAAGGTCATTTTCAAACTGTGGTTCATCCACTTTGAGACGACTTATGACTCATTTAAGTGCGTTATATTTTTTAGGTTTTGTGAACATACTAAGTAGTTGAGAAAAAAATATTCACAAAACCTTAAAAAACATAACGCACTTAAATGAGTCATAGCATTAAGGTCATTATAAAACAATTAGTACAATACCTACAATCGAGTGACAGTTTGTGTTTTGCTCTGCTCCCGAAATTAATTAATATTATTTGATTATAAGCGAACAAACGTTACATGCATTTGTCAAAACTCATAGGAATTCATTATTTTATTCTTGGACAATGTTTGTTTTCCACTAGGGATTGATTAATTGACAGTTTTACAAAGTAAATAATACTCATTCATCGCAAGCGAACCAATTGTCAAAAAAAGGGTAACATAGGCAGTGTTTGACCTTACTATCAAAACCCAGTTCTTAAAATGTCAACATCAGAAAAAAATCTTAGAAGTAAAGGACAAACGACCGGGACATCGGTTACATCGGAGTCCCAAAATATAAATATTGAAGTACTGTTGGAGAAAATGGAGACGAAGATGGAGAAAAAATAAGAAATATTATTCAAACAATTAAGAAAACCCTAACACTTAGTGCGGGGGAAACAGATTCCAAATGAATATTTGCGCGCCTTCATTCGTTTGTTTTTTTTTATGTTTTTTTATTTTATTTATTTAATATAGATATACAAATAGAATAAAACAAAATAAAACAAAATAGATATATAATTGTACAGTGGTTTTAAATAAATTATATATTGGTACACAAATTATTTAAAATTGCAATCTCACCAAAGCTAGTTCTTGTGCTTGATGAGCGAGTTACACTAATTATAACAGAAATAGAATAACATTATGCAAAGTTAAGTATATAATAGGAACAATTGAAACATCTGGATTATCTATACGTGTAGGTGTACATACACGGGACACGGTTATATGCTAAAATATTGTGCACTTAAGAGAAATTCGAAAAATCTAAATAAAATATAGATGAGTATAGATTGATAATATATAGAAAGAAAGAGAAAAACAGGTAATTATTAAGTTAATTATTCCTGATGAAGTGTAGCTTCAGTTTGAGTTTCAGTTTATTGATGTCTTTGGTTTTTTTTTTTTATTTCAATCGGAAGGTTGTTGAAAAACTTTATTCCTAAATAGATATAATTGTTTTACATTAGTTTGGTATTAAATTTTGGTATTTTGAAGTTATCTTGATATCTTTTTGATTGATGGGTTTCAAATTTTTTGATGATATTATCTTTGTAAATTTGGATAATTGCATTTTTCTTGAAGATATTCTCTACTCGAGGCACCGTGATGGATGCATGTGCATGTGTATGGATGTCTCTCAGTATTTCTAAAATCTCTATTCTTTGCAATGCATTTTTTTTCCTTATCAATATGTTGTATTTTTTAAACGTGAATATCTGTGTTAAATTTAAATGGGTTTGTCCTTCCGGTAATGAGTTTTTTTTTGTCAACTCATTAGGAATAATGTGATACTTACCATGTTTTTGTAATGCATTATTATAATTAAATAAATAAAAAAAAATAAATGAACAGCACATAATACTTTCTCAATTAATGTCTCTGAAATTGGTTAAACCGGTAAAATATTCAATTTAGACACCTTAAAAAATTGACATTAAAAATTGTGTAAATAGTCGTCTCAAAGTGAATTAAACACAGTTTGAAAATGACATTGTAAGTCGAAAGAGCTATAACAAAAATACATACTTAAATATTTGCAGAGCTTGATAATAACATTATTAAATTTAACAAATTTTCAATTAAAACACATAAATTTGTCACAAAGTTAATGCTTTATACAAATAAATAATTAATTAATTTTGATTAATTTTAATTTTAAAATCGAAAAATTAGAGTTTCAACGTTAATACCGTTTAAAAATAAATCTGTAAGCTGTAAACATGTTTATATTTTTAGAATTTAGTTGTTTAAAACAATTAATAGGTACCTACGTTTCGTGAGGGTTGTTTATAATGAGAGTCAAATTGACAAATGATCCTTGCGTATTCGTGTAACAGTATATCACTATAAGTTTTTTAGGATTAATAGTTGGTCTGTTTGGCGACATGCATTGTTGAGAATAAGCTTATAATAATGTTTTAGAAATTAAACTCAAATTTTGAATATGATTTGGGATTTTCACGGCCAAGAGTATTTGGGGTTATCATGCCATGTTGCGCTACCTCCCTCTTTAGCAGACTACACATCTACTACGACGATGGACAATATTACAATATTATTAATTTCCAAAAAATATAAATCAATTAATAAAGTGATCCCATACAAAGGTACACCTAAATATTCAATACGATAAGAGGAAAGTACTAACATTTTTTTATAGAACGTTCAATGTCCGCAAATCGTACAGGTACAAAACAACGTAAAAAGTGGTTAGTCTCCATCCTCCCCCTTCTCACGTATAGAATTTTCGAAGGCTTTCGTTGGGTATAAAGCCTTGCCCGAAAAAGCTAAACAGCCCGATAAAGCCCGACAGCAATTTGAAAAATATTTATAATAAAATGAAATTTTGTGATTTTTTCATTAATTATTTTTACATGAAACGAAAAAAAGTGAGTTGAAGATGTAACTTTACTGATGTATGAACATATTTGTTAATTAAATGAAAAGAAATAACTTTGTAAAAACACCCCTTTATTATCAATATTATCAACATGTTTCGAAAACAAAGTTTAAGAATTATGTAAGATAAGATTGATATTAATATTAATATTTGTTTTCATTTAAACAAAATGATGCCACAAAGTGTATTTGAAAAGTTTGAACAACCTGTTTGTGTTGGCTTGATTGACGACTAACTGATGTATTTGTTCGTTTCATGAAAAAATAAGAAAAGGTAAAATTGAATTAATTGGTTTAATGCAAGTTATAAAAAAAATCACAAGAACAATAAATGTATGAACATGGAATAGAATAAAACCACCCGTTGTGGTCTTGTTACAAATCATTTAATTAAGTGATATACTGAAATGATTAACATGATAACAAATCAGATTGGTACACAAACTTTTTATTTTAGAATGTTCATCGCCCGCAAATAATATAGGTACAAAACGGTGTTGGCCAGTCTCAATCCTCCCTCCCCCTTCTCAAAAACACTATTTTCGAAGGCTTTTGCTGTGTATAAAGCCTCGCGTTCTCTCCCCACACAGCACAAGCAGTTTTCCTCTTAGAAAAGGCTCACCACACAATCAACATGAACGCTCTGGTAAGTTGGTGCAATATGCTTTGAAGGACAATCTGTGATACATAATATGTGAATTACGTAGTGACAAGTGATAAGTGATAATAAAAAAACAAATTCGTTTCCGATCGGCATCAAAGCTTAGGAGTGTAAAATAACCGAGAGTTTTATAAATTTCATTGTACCACTTGTGCCAATAAAACAAATGTATAACAATTTTATAAACTACAAAGAAATGATTCTGATTGTTTTCTTTATTTTCTAGTTTTTCGCAACTCTGGTGTGTGTCGGAGCCGTAGTCGCTGCCAATCCATGGGGACACCATGAAGATGGACAATGGAAGGGAGAAGGTCTGGCCGAGAGCCAGGATCATGGACAGTGGGGAGTAGCCGCCCATGGCGTCTATGGTGCCGGAGCTTATAGTGCTCATGGTGCCTGGGCTCATGGTGCCTGGGCTCATGGAGCCGCCCCCATCGGTCATGATGGACGCGTTGTAGACACACCCGAGGTTGCCCACGCCAAGGCCGCCCACTTCTCTGCTATCGCTGCTGCTTCTCATGGAGCTCATGGTGTCTATGGCGCACATGCTCATGGTTATGGAGTTCCCTCCGTCTATGGTGCCCATGGCGTGTACGCTCATGGACTCGCTCCTCTGGCCCATGATGGTGTTGTCGTAGATACCCCCGAGGTTGCCCACGCTAAGATCGCCCACTCCTCCGCTGTTGCCCGTCTTTCCCACGGAATCGCTGGATCCCACGGAGTCTATGGAGGACTCGCCCATGGAGTCTATGGAGCCCCCTCTGTCTATGGTGCTCATGGTGCCTGGGCTCACGGAGCCGCCCCCATCGGTCATGATGGTCGCGTAGTAGACACCCCCGAGGTTGCCCACGCCAAGGCAGCTCACTACTCCGCTGTCGCCGCTGCTTCTCATGGTGCCCACCATGGAGCTCATCATTATGCTTCCCACGGACAGTGGTAATTCATGACCCCGAGAAGTGATAGCCCAACGTTTATGTTAATATAATTTTAAGTCTGTGTAAATAATTTTCATAATCTCACCTTCCTCCCATTTCTAAAAAGACTTTTTCAGATCTATCTCCCTTATTTGCTGGACCTATGTTGATACTCGATATCACTCTTCAAAAAAGCAAACGAATAAATCGAATTAAAAACATGTTTTTTCCTCTTATTTATATAACTTTCATTAAAAATATTGTTAATGGTTTTGTTTGATGACACCGTAGAGTCGAGTCTAACTTTGGAGGTGGATGTAGAAAACAGCCAGGGGTTTATTCATTGGATAACCAACGCTTCTGCGGTAGGTCACTCCAAGCGTTGGCTACGCATGGTCACTAAGCAGGGGTGTCCGGGTTCATGGAGTGAGATTTGTTCAGGTCTACCCACCAGCTTTCAACCCATCGTCTTGCACGGTAGTGGAAGAGATGAATTCATGGAAATTATTTTACTTACGCCGACTTAAGAGAGTTTAACCAGCCAGCGGCCGAAAATCCACATTTCGTCGAAAGTTGTTCTTACGATCGTGCAGGGCAGTAACAATGAAAAAGATTAATTATTCTTCGTACCAGATTTTTAAAATTATAACTCAATATCGATTTTATTTCATTCCAAATTTGCTTTAATTTATACCTACTTCCAAAAATGCTGAAAGGCGTCATGATAAAACTATTAAAATAATGTACTTTTTGTAATTATTTTTTGATTATAAGTATTTATCATTTTTCAATAATGTCTAAGTTAAATAAGAATGTTTAATTTTTTTAAATAAATTATTTTTTAAGTGCGCAAATAAATACACAACCGGACCAATTTTCGTCAAGAAACACATGTACGTATGTTTTTTAGTGATTTTAATTAAACTAAAATTAAAATTCTAAAACATGCGGTACCCAGATAATGTATTTATTTATTTTACTGCATGATTATATAATTTGTAATGGGTGTGGTATAATACAAAATCTTTTTTGAAAATTTAACAAATCTGCCAACGACCTGTGGTATAACCTTATTTTACTAAAAATTAAAAAAAATTCTCAAAATATAAAACATGCGAAAGCTAGATAAAATAACAATCTTTCGAAATCCATTTTTAATTTTTTGTGGAAAAGAGTAAATACGTCTAAAATCTGATTTAAATATGACACATTTCTGGTTTTCTCTAGTAATACCCTCTTAATGTTAATATTAAAAAAGGTTCCACCGCACACGCGCCGAACTTAAAAAAAATATTCGGGAACCATTTACTGGATAACCAACACCTCTGTCACAGGTCTCCTCAAGCAGTTCGCTATGTTTGGTGACTAGCAGGATTGCCCGGGTTCATGTGGTGGGGTTTGTCAGGATGTTGGCGACGGATGCGTTTTCCCACCAACTGCGTGGCGTGCCGGATCGGGAGAGATTAGTTGAAGGAGAACTCATGACCTCTCCAGCCGGACTGTCTCGACCCATCGACTTGCACTGTAGTGAAAGGAATAGTTATTAGTCCATCACTCCTGGACATACTGACCCCCCAGATTCCTTCCCACCCCTCACACCCTTTTCCTTCCCTTTACTTCCTCTCCTTCCTTCCCTAAACAGAGCCTCTAGTTTCTAAAGATGACATGGCCATGAGGGTGCAGAGATGATGTAAACGAAGTCCCAACAGCTCCCAACCATCAGGAGTCAGATAAACCATGACTTAAGAAATAGGGAAGACGTAGCCTGTGACCTGACTACTCAGATCTGATCTCCTAATATGGCCAATGCCATTTCAAGCAACGTTTCTATTCAGAATGCTGGTGTTTCACCAGGTCAATACTTTCACTCTGTAGCGTGCCGTAAGTATGCTGTACATTATTTATTAATAAATTATAAAATAACTCAAATTAATGATTCGAACCCACTACCTCCGGAACCTTAGCCGAGGTGTCACTATCACTCCATCCAATCGTTGTCACCCAACCACCCAACAACCCTCGGAGGCCGTCAAAATTGATTTAACTGGTTCTAATTTTAAAACTGTTATTAATTCATGGTGGATATGTTTCACTGATAAAAAGCTATGTACATAAGTTAAAAGGGTTTTTGAAATAATAAATAAATTAATTTAACTGGTATAATGAAGCATATTTTCAGCCCAAAACGGTGATTATCTTCATTTTTTTCAAAATATTTAAAGAAAGTGAAGATTTTGTGATAAATGACCGAATCGGATATCGACACCTTGGCGCAGTGGTTAGCGCAGCGGTCTGGAAAGCCGAAGGTCCTAGGTTGAGTCCCAGAGGTGCCAATATCTTTTTATGATTTTTCTGTTTCCAGATTTTCGATTGAGTTTCGCTAATATTGTCTTCATTTAAATGAATATTTTTTCCACTCACATAAATTTCGAAGACATGATTTTTCTTTAGTAAATAGATAAATAACTTTTCATGTAGTGTAGATAACAGATTTAATAATTAAATCATATCGAAACACCTCCCGAAATAAGTGCACTTTGCTCCCGGACACATCGACTTGAAAAAAAAAACTTTTTTTTCGGTAATTATTTAGAGATTTATGACAGTGCTAATTTTGATCCCGAAAAGTTACAACATCCTCATTTAAAAATAAACGTGGACTAAAAAAAAATGGAAACTATAAAAATAAATACGTACCTGCACAGCCTGAATACGATTCAAAAAGGAATCATAAAGACCATATTGAAAGTACCAATTAGAACGCCTTCAATTGAAATGTTCAATAACTTTGACGTATCAAATGTACAACATGCCAAAAATATATTATTGAAGCTCTTCAAAAATAATGAATCCTCTAGATCAAATAAAAATGATATAAAAAATATTCCAAGTTATAAAACCACATTTGGACAAAGAAACTATACATACTTTGCAAAAAAACTCCATAACATCCTTCCCCAAGACATAAAACTAATAAAAAATCCAATTGAATACAAATCAAGAATAAAAATATGGCTTAAAGAGGTCAATGAGAATACCCTAGCGAAGACGCTAAAAACGACATAGAAGACAAATGAACTGTATTTAAAGAACTTTAGTCCGCCTCGGCACAGGACCCCCTAGTGAGGAGGACTAAGAAATACAATATTTCATACTTAATTTCACATTGCATTTTGTAAGTAATTTTTTTTTTATATAGTCGCTATAATAAAAAAAAAATTTAAAAAAAAGCTCTAACAAAAATTAATGCTTTAAATAATAACAATACGCTATTATTAGTTGGGGATCCGCGTATAAATGTAACCTTCTTCCAATAGAAATTGTACAAAGAACAATTATTAAAATTATATTAAAAAAAACCTTAGACTACCCAACAGAACGCCTGTTTGAAGAATTTCAAGTACCCACATTTAAAGATTTATATATTAAAAATTCATTAATTCAAATTATAAAAGAAAAATATAAATATCCATTTTAAATGAAAACAGAACTCGACTTAAACATATTTTTCTAGCCCAAAACTAAATACGTCTTTTGCACAGCATCATTACACTTACCAGGGAAGAACTTTTGTCAATCGACTACCAGAAGAAATCAGAAGCATTAATGATAAAACCCGAATACTGTTCTCTGTCAAAAGACATTTTAAAAATATTCTTAAGAAAAAAAAACAGTGTCACTTAATTAATCTTACAAAAATCCTTAGTTGTCGATTACATTCTTTCTTTTTTTAAATACACACTGTAATCAAAATAAATACTGCAGCTCAAACATATTTATGTACAATGAATTATTTAAGTTAGTTCTAACTAATAACATTAATGTACATTCCCCTTCCATACACAAGCACATGCTTTCAATGGAAGGGTAGTAAAAAAAAAACCTGAGATGTATAATTATCATACAAATACCATGTAAAACATAATATTAAAAATAAAACATTATTATGTCTCTGCAAAAAAATAAAATCCATTTTATAAGGGTTGTTGATAGTATTTTTTTTTATATGGGGGGAAGGAGGCGGGGAGAGGAAGATGGGAAAGTATCTGGCTTTTCAGATCTGGTCACCAAACACGGCTAAGGCCATTTCAAGCAATGTTTCAATTCTGAATGGTGGTCTTACACCAGGGCGATGCTAAGAGTATCTTCCACTCTGGTGGAAGTATCTTTATTAGTACAAACGATCAGTCATTACCTATGAAGTCTTCTAGAATAAATAGTTTGTCTGCTATGTCGACTTTAGGAGACACGCATGGGTACCCCCGCCCCGGTAACCATTTATTGGATAACCAACACCTCTCCCATAATTCACCCCAAATGATTCGCTACGTTTGGTAACTGGAGTGTCCGGATTTAAGGGGGGAGATTTGTCTAGGTCTTGACGGCGTCTGCCAACTTACTGCATGGTGGGCTGGATTGGGAGAGACTGGATGATGAGTGAGACGAATTGGCCTTTCCAGCAGGTCTCCCTCGATCCATCGCCTGATGGATTCACAGGTCCGTTACTCATGGACCCACTGATTCCTACCCACCTCTCATTCCCTCACCCCTCGATCCAGAGTGGAAGATACTGTCAGTATCGCCCTGGTGTAAGACCACCATTCAGAATTGAAACGTCGCGCGTCGCTTGAAATGGCATTAGCCGTGTTTGGTGACCAGATCTGAATAGCCAGGTACTTCCCCTCCTTCCTCTTCCCCATCTCCTTCCCCTCCCCACTACCCTTCAGCCTCACAACATACCCCAATTGGGGATGCCATAGTCTCACTGACTTCAGACGGGAGCAGTTGGGACTCTTGTGCGGTATTCATATATAATACCTTTACCTTTCCAGAACTTCCTATCCTTCCTTTCCTTTAAAGACCCAACACATAACATTCAAAAAGATGACATTGGCCCTGTGTGAAATTATTTTCTTTTGGGCCTTCTATGTGGAGCAATTATAAAAAAAGTAGATTATTTAAAAGAATCAAAAGTACAACTACTTTATGGAAGAGAATAGAACCTTCTGAAATATAATAAGGTTCTATTCGATCCATTTTGGACAGAAAAACCAGTATAATATTGTTGTGGTCTTGTTACATGGTTTTAGAAAGTACAAAATAAATAAAAAATCAATTAATAAAGTGATACATCACATAGGTGTACTTAAATATTGAACATAAAAAACAACTCGTATGTACAATTTTTTTTTTGTTCAATGCCCGCTGTTGGTTAGCAAAACAGAATTATACTCGTAAATGGTAAGTATCCTTCCTCCCACTTACAAAAATAGTATTTTCGAAGGCTTTTGTCGAGTATAAAGCCTCGCGTTCTCTCCCCACACGACACAAGCAGTTTTCCTCTCAGAAAAGGCTCACCACACAATCAAAATGAACGCTCTGGTAAGTTGGTACAATATGCTTTGAAGGACAAACTGTGATAAAATGTGATTTACGAAGTGACTAGTGACAAGTGATAAAAAAATAAAATCGTTTCCGATCGGCTTCGAAGTTTAAGAGTGTAATGGGTGTAACATTAAAAAAATAATAGAGAGTTGCATAAATCTCATTGTGTGCCAATCAAACAATTTATAAAACTTTTAAAAGGTACGAAATAATTCTGATTTTTTCTTTATTTTCTAGTTTTTCGCAACTCTGGTGTGTGTCGGAGCCGTAGTCGCTGCCAATCCCTGGGGACACCATGAAGATGGACAATGGAGGGGAGAAGGTCTGGCCGAGAGCCAGGATCATGGACAGTGGGGAGTAGCCGCCCATGGCGTCTATGCCGGAGCTTACGGTGCTCATGGTGCCTGGGCTCATGGAGCCGCCCCCATCGGTCATGATGGACGCGTCGTAGACACCCCTGAAGTTGCCCACGCTAAGGCCGCCCACTTCTCCGCTATCGCCGCTGCTTCTCATGGAGCTCATGGAGTCTATGGCGCTCACGCTCATGGTTATGGAGTTCCCTCTGTATATGGTGCCCATGGCGTGTATGCTCATGGACTCGCTCCTCTGGCCCACGATGGTGTTGTCGTAGATACCCCCGAGGTTGCCCACGCTAAGATCGCCCACTCCTCCGCTGTTGCCCGTCTTTCCCACGGAATCGCTGGATCCCACGGAGTCTATGGAGGACTCGCCCATGGAGTCTATGGAGCCCCCTCTGTCTATGGTGCCCATGGTGCCTGGGCTCATGGAGCCGCCCCCATCGGTCATGATGGTCGCGTAGTAGACACCCCCGAGGTTGCCCACGCCAAGGCAGCTCACTACTCCGCTGTCGCCGCTGCTTCTCATGGTGCCCACCATGGAGCTCATCATTATGCTTCCCACGGACAGTGGTAATTCATATCCCCCAGATGTGATAACTCAGCCTTCATTTAAGTGTAGTTGTAAGAATTGTTCCTTTGTATATATTCGTTACATTTACATTCCGCCTTCTTCACTTAGTTTTTTAGCGTTTGTTTTATTTTCGCCATATTATTTGTTTAAGTTTACTTGCTTTCATAATATGATTTCCTTCCAATAAAAAAAGATAGTTGAAATACAAAAATAACAGCATTTTATTAATAATATTGTTTAAAACCTCTTCTTTTGACATGTATCTTTGTTTTTGCAGTTTCACGACAAAAAGAATAAATAGAGAATTTCCATGATTAAATTGCTTCAAATTTAGTTGTACTTTACACAACCTTCCTCAATATGACGTGTAACCTGTGCGGATGTAGGCACAATGATTCTATTTTATTCTATAAATAATTATTTATGAAAATATTATTTATGGACGTACTTAGCTAACCAATTGATTAAGATGCCTTAAAAAGGAAACCATTTTTATCGATGCTTAAATGAACTTTGCTGAAGAAACTTGGCAACAACGTTTGCAAAAAATACAAGTCCATAGTACTCTTCATCAAAGTAATTTGAGGGCAAGTGAAAAAATCAAACTTGAATGTGTGCGAAAAAATTAACAGAGTTTTGAGCTGTAACGATCTCATTATCACGGTCACCTTGCGCATGTTTCTATCCTCAGATGCCACTGGACACTGTTTAGTAACCGCCCAAGTCCCGCCACGATCCGAACTGTCTAATACATACAATTTTTTTTGTTTATTTTATTTTTTTAAACTTTATGTGTAAAATCTCAAATTATAATATTTAATTAAATGAAGACAATATTAGCGAAACACAATCGAAAATCTGGAAGCAGAAAAATCAGAAAAATATATTGACTCCGCTGGGACTCGAACCCAGGATACATTGCTTACATGGCAAGTGCTCTACCATGTAAGCAAAGGATCCTGGGTTCGAGTCCCAGCGGAGCCAATATATTTTTCTGATTTTTCTGTCTCCAGATTTTCGATAGAGTTTCGCTAATATTTGCTTTATTTATTTAATTTTTTTTTTGTTTTTGGGCGAAAAAAAGGTCGGAGGACGAAGGTGGCGGGCACGGGTACCGCCGCCCCGGGAACCATTTATTGTATAACCAACACCTTTGCCATGTAAGGGGCCATCCATAAATTACGTCTCACGAATTTCATGATTTTTGACCCCCCCCCCGCCCCTGTCACACATCGTCACTATTGTGAGATCCCCGTTGACGTCACATATTTTGCAATTTTAACCCCACTCCCCCTTAAGGTGTGATGTAATTTATGGATGGCCCCTAATACATTAACAACTATATACAAACTTAAAAATAATATGCTCCCAAATTATCTGCAGTAATATAATGTTTCAAGAAAATGTTCACAATTATCCTACGAGAAGACGCGGAGACTTTAGGCTTCCCAAAACTGAACTTGCGTTCACACAAAATAGCGCGTTTATAAAGGGCAAAAACTTTATAACAGTCTGCCAAATGCCGTAAAGGAAGCCTCAAATCTCAGCATTTTTCGTAGGATATGTGCATTTTATGTAAAAAATATTTTTTGATTACTTACCAATATTATTCTTTTATGTTGCCATAGGTCACCCCAAGTGTTTCGCTACGTTTGGTGATTTAGCAGGGGTGCCCGGGTTTATGGGGTGAGGTTTGTCTAGGTCTTGGAGGTGGATGACCAAGACACACTGAACCCCAGATTCCTACCCACCCCTTAAACTCTTTTCCTTCCCAAAACTCTCCCCTACTTCCTTTTCCTAAAAAAACCCTCCACACAGCATCCCCAAAGATGACATAGGCCCTGAGAAAAAATATTTTCCTCAGCGCCTCCTGTGTGGAGCTCATGTAAAAAAAAAAATGTATTCTTATATAATGTATTTATGTCTGGTTATCTTTTTTTATTTAGTATCCTTTTTTAAATGTATTTGTAAATGTTACTGTACTACGTAAATTGTATTTTTTAAAAATATTTTCTTACTAAATAAAAATTTCAAATACAACAAATAGGTCACCGAAAATCTCTCTAAACAGTGAAGTCCATTGGCCCACCACATCGTGCGATTTGACTCCTTTGGACTTCTTCCTTTGGGGTTATCTCAAAGTAGAGCAAGGTCTATGCACACAATCCAACATCAATTCAACGGCTGGAGGATTAGATAATAAGGCATATTGGTGAGATCGAGGAGCAATTATGCAAAGCTGTTACAAAAAAATTTGACCATCGAGGGGAGGTAGGCCGCTTAAGCCTTGGCGAATATTTGGGTGATATTATCTTTCACACATAATTGCCATGTGCCAAATAACATGATTGAATGATTGTATTTTTTTAACAAATAACATTCGCATATTCACTGTTAACATAGATCCGTCTTATTGAAACACTTTCAAACATTAAATTTCACGTCCTCCGTGGTCGAGGTGTAAGGCTCTCAACTAGCAAGTCGGAAGTCGCCAATTCAAATGCTTGCGCAATTATATTGTATTTGATTTAAAAAAAAAAAAAATATTCCAGTTAAAAGAAAATTACATTTTCACTAATTTAACTAGAAATAATTATACACATTAAAATAAAGTAAATATTTCAATACAGCGCTATTCAATATCATTATTTTGTTTATCAAGAATAAATATTAATAATTTTTTTTTTATTTACCCAAGTTCTTTTCGTTTTCAATGTCGTTTGGGAGGCAATTATATAAGTTTCCCCCCTCACCCTAACCAATGGATGTTTACCATAGTTAGTGTGGATGGTGTTTAAATGTATGTTATCTTGTTGTCTTGCAAAGTGTTTGTGTATTTGGGACGTTTTAGTGAATTCTGTGTTTGTGTGTACTTGTTTATTGTTTATTTTGTATATAAGGAGACATGTATTGTATTCATATTGTTTTCTTAATGTTAATAGTTTTGTTTCCATGTATAATTTTTGTGGATGTTCTGGGCTTGTAGTTAAATAGTTTTTTGATTACTTTATTTTGTATACCTTGTTGGCGTCAGCGGTCGGCATACGGCGCCAGTGTCGGCATACCGCAGGCCTACAGCCTCTAGCCAAACCAACCCTGGAAAGGACATGCAGTAATTAATGGGCCAAGATGCTAGCTCACAGTCGGCGCGAGCAAGATCCTCCTAAAACCAGGGCGAGTGTTTGTGGTTCGCTGGGTATTTCTCTTCCTCCTCTCCTCAAAATCTCCGGGGTCTCCCTCCTCAATCAGAACACAGTATTGCACGTAAAGGGTTTATTCAATAGTAGGAGGCAGGGTTATTATAATCGCCATTTGGGCACACTTCACATGAACATGGATAGCACTAAAATACCCTAACCTAACAGGGACTGTTTCTCTCAATCTCTCCACACGCGTTATTGGCTTTAAGAGCGGGACATGGCACACAAAGGAGGGTAAGTGTTCATTCTACTCACTGTAGCAGGAAATGCAGTAGCCAGCAGCTTCTGGTTGCACAATTCACAATATGAAATACATCGCGAGTTTTTAGGTTCTCGAACGCGCGTCGGAGCGCTCTCTTTGGACACTGCTGTCTTGCCGGCTGGCAGCCGATGAGTGGGTGCTCGCGCCGGGCTTCGGGGGAGACCTGCGCGAGTCGACGCGGCGTAGTGCGGGAATCTACCGAAGCTATTCTTGCGTAAAACGGGGCGACCGTGAATCTAGGGGGTAACCTTGCTACTTTGCAACGTAACACTTCCCCCCTCGCCGCAAAAAAGGCGACGTGGTAATGAAGCAGTAGGGCTAAGAAATCCTCTTACCCTTCTAGCACTTGTGCCAAAAACAATTTTTTTTTTTTAAGAAAAAAGAGGAGAGAGCGAGAGAGAAAAGTTGCTAGCTACACAATAGTAGAAAACAAAAACAAAAGAGAAAAAGCATGGTGAACAAAGAGTTAACTCTAAATGTACATGAAAGAGCAGTGACATACATAAATGTGAACAAGGACCTGCTGAAGAAAGGTACAAGGGTTATGCAGTGATAGAAAAAAAAATGACTCTAAATTGTATCATTGGTCTGTGAGCTATGTTTGCGTAGCGTGGTTTTTGCGTAGGATGTCTGGGGTATTTGGACGTTAAACTGAAGTTACACGGTTACTTTGTCACAGTAACCTGGCCCGTTTGAGATTACACTCAAGGAACACTAGGGCCTTAAAGGAGACACGAAGAAGAGAACGCAGGATGAGGCTTCTTGATGGTGGAGAGGGTTCTACCTGTCACAGAGGTCAAAAAGGTAGCTGCTTCCGGGTCCTGTGGGTGGGCCAGTATGACATCATTGAGGTACTGGAGAGTGGAATTGTAATTGGTGGTTTGTCCTTTTGTAGAGGAGGCGGTTTGTGTGCATGACAGCCGTTGTTGTGATGGTGGTTGGTACACTGGTTTGTATACAGTGGGATTGTTGTGTGAACAATTGTTGGTATTGTTATTTGCGCAAGGGCACAGGAGCATTGGCATGATGGCAACAGAGCATTTGCAAGGTGCAGCTGGAACATTTGCAAAATGGCAACATTTGCAAGATGCCGCAAGAACGTTTGCACCAAGGCAACAGGAACATTTGCAAGATGCCGCAGGAACGTTTGCACAATGGCAACAGGAACATTTGCAAGATGCCGCAGGAACATTTGCACAATGGAAGCAGGAACATTTGCAAGATGCCGCAGGAACGTTTGCACAATGGCAACAGGAATATTTGCAAGATGCCGCAGGAACATTTGCACAATGGCAACAGGAACATTTGCAAGATGCCGCAGGAACGTTTGCACAATGGCAACAGGAACATTTGCAAGATGCCGCAGGAACGTTTGCACAATGGCAACAGGAACATTGAACCAACCTAGAGATGACGTGCTCGGGTTTGTTTGAGTGATGATACAATTCGCAACTACACGCACGCACTAGGTTAATTTAGGTGCGGTCGGGTGCTTTTGGTACGCAGGGTTTTGAAGACATGGGATCTCCGTGACGGTAGTGAAGGCAGCATGAAGGGAGGCGCAGGTGTAGATAGGGTGAAGAGCTGCGGGTCTTCTTATTAATCCGGGGAAAAATTATTATTAGGAACAAAATTCTTGAGGTTTACCTGCCTAGTAGACCAATGATGAAAAGGTTTGGAGAGAAACAAGGTGTGTATGTTGAGAAAGATTGGATTTGGCGTGTAGAGAGAGAGAGACGGAGAGAGAGTTAGCTAAATGCAACTACGGACTTATACATATTACAGGTACGTATTCAAGGAAGGTTCCGTTTAACCCATTTAGTTTTTTTTGAAACTAAATACATTTCCAAGAACACGTGGGTAAGGGTTTGTACGTATGACAAAATGCCCCGTTCGAAAGAAGTTGGTCTTCCATGACCTATGCTCACGTCTATACGGTAGCATTTTTTCTACTTTCGAAGAACAAAACATTGAGTACAAATAAGTTATGAAAAGTGGGAAAGGAGTAGGAAGTTGAAAGGATCCGTGTATGAAGGTTGTCCCATTTGACAAACGAAACGCCATGTGCGTAACGCATATATCCCCATTCACGGATAATTTCGAGGAAGGGAAAGGGTGACAATTGGGAACATTTGAACGAAGAAAACTGCTGAGGATTCGGCTATTTCCGAAATTCGACCTCTGAGTGGAGGTGAAACAAGGTCTACAGCAGTTATCCTGGCACATTACAAAAAGGAATACACTGAAATAAAAGAGTCTAATCCTCCACGTGTATTGGTAGAAGATTAGAGGGTCGTTTTATTCTCCTACTAGTTTGCGAGAAATGACAGACCCTTGCTCAAGTCTCACAAACCTGGGGGTTTTCTTATTCGTCTCCCAGACAACGAGTTAGGTGTTTTTTGTGTCCATCAACTTAACTCCTACGATACGATGCCCCATAATCATGAGTGAAGCGTATGATTAGTCCTTTTGAGGTAATGGATAGTTCCTGGGTTCTTGTGACAGGAAGTCCATGGGCATGTTAATGAGTATTCTGCTGCAAAAGCAATAATTTTCTGATAACAGAAAAATAAAAGGCGTGTGATCTACACTTGGTAGGTCACACAAACATGGGGGTAGATATTATTTCGTTCGCACGACTCGTGGTGAATATTGTCACGTTTTCACGTCTCACGTGACAGGAATGAACGATTTACAACAAATTTTGCCCAGTATTGAAAGACAGTAGCCCAATAGGTATTTAAAACAATTTAATGAGATAAATCACCCTCTCGATCAACAACCCTGTGTTGACGAGCAAACAATGAGTAGTTATGACGGACTCCCCGTGACGTGTAAAAACACAAAGATATTATAAGATTCGCATCCATAGCAGTGGATATTGTAAGGTTCACACCTATAATGGTAGATATTGTAAGGCTCGCGCCTATAGCAGTGGATATTGTAAGGTTCACACCTATAATGTTACAAAAGTTTACGTTCGAAAATGTGGGTCCCCATTCAATACAGACGGCGGGTTGCAATGATGTAATTAATACGGCACTACTGTAGCTTAATAAATTCATATTAGCATACGTTACAAGACTTGCCAAAAGGCGATAAACACACATTTTTATTGAAGATCTGGCGAAGATTTTAAACTTCAACCAAGAATAATGGTACAATAAGGGACAAAAGAAACTGATGTCATGATAAAATATTGTACCTCATAATGAAGTTGTATGTACACGGAACAATGTTAATGAAGGGACAAAACGTATTGTCACTTTTATAACAAGAAAATTTTTTTTTCTCAGAATTCGACAAAAATGCGATTCTGGAAAAAAATAGAGCAATTGGGTTGAGCGCCATTCTAATTTTTTGGAAAAAAGAAGAAAAAAAAACACAAGTAGCAACGAGGTTGCTCCTGAATAGTTTCGAATCCAGCGAATGTGACCTGATAGGTGTGTTCATTTGGTGTATTCGAGACGATCCCCAATATACAACATTATTATGAATGTGTAGGATGGGGTGAGGAGGAACAAGAAAGGGTAAGAAGAAAAAAAAACGGGAGGATTTCCTATTATAACAGAAATCGTCGCGGCATTCTTACAATATGGTACTGTGACCATAGTAGCGAGCTGCGGCAATGGTCTGAAACCAATGGTTATTATACAGACTTGCACTTATGATTTTTATTTACAACATTAGGGTAGGGACGTACTGGTACGACAAAAACCCGACAGAAAAAACAATTAAAAAAGGGTGATATGACAAGATGAGACGATGAGGTGGGAAAAAAAACGCGCGGATGCTGCAAGAGTTGTGAAAAGGAAAGCGACGTCTTGGAGCAAGAGTTTTCCGGAACCGTTGATGGTAGGAGGAAAAGGAGGCGCTTTCCGGAAGTGATCAATTTCAGGAAGAGGATGCATACAAGTTATGAAAACGGTGCCCCAAGAGGTGTTCTTGTGGTACAGCAGGCAAAGCACGCAGGATGTACAAGAACATATAAAATTATGCAAAAAGAAAAGAGTGTACAGGAGTTAGGCTACCGTTGACATTGATATGCCTTCGGGTGTAAGGATTACCTTACAAATGCCCGTATGGGTGATTATTTACATTTAATATTTACAAGTAACTCACGTCATTTATGACAAGAATTATAAGACTTCTAAATAGACCACGTTGCACTGATTGACGACTGGCCAAGAGAGGTCAGGGGGGTAATAATGATCTCCGAGGTGACTTCTGGTTGAAATTGCAACCTCCTGATGTATCTTTGTTGTAGAAAGAGGCATATAGGGACAGGCATTTTTGGATTTATTCCTAGGAGAAATCTTTCTATTTCTCAGGGCCTGTAGTAGTTCTTCCTTTCTTGAAGTAAAAATGTGCGGGATTATACCCAGCGTGACTTGAGGAACTTCCATGGTGTATAGGAACGTGTCAGAGTGACCTTATGTTGGAAAAAGTGGGAACTAGACTCGCAATTGGAAAGAAATTGACCAGAGATTGACCACTTAGGCGTATTTTTGCAAAAAAGAACGCGTTTTTTTTTTTTTTTTAAGTGTTTGGATTATTTGGAAATTTGGGCAGGGGTTTGCCTCAAATAACGTGTTTTTGAGAAAAAATCCAGACGTTTTGGAATTTTGTTGAAAAAATTTTTTCAGAGTCCCAAAAATGAAAAAAAAAAAATGGGCAGGGATTTGCCTCAAAAAACGTGTTTTTGAGAAAAAATCCAGACGTTTTGGAAATTTGTTGAAAAAATTTTTAAAGTCCAAAAACAGGAAAAAAATTGGTCAGCGGTTTGCCTCAAAAAACGTGATTTTGTGAAAAAATCCAGATGTTTTGGAAATTTGTTGAAAAATTTCTCAAGTCCAAAAACGGGAAAAAATTGGGCAGCGATTGCCTCAAAAAACGTGATTTTGTGAAAAAATCCAGATGTTTTGGAAATTTGTTGAAAAATTTCTTAAGTCCAAAAGTCCAAAAACGAAAATTTCACGGGCCAGGATTGACCTTAATGGAACACGTTTTTAGAATTTATTCCGATGTTTTTGAAAAACATTTGTAAATTTGTGAAGGTCCGGTGAATAAAAAACGGAACGAGGTTCGCCTTAAACGAACATGTTTTTTGGAATATTTCCATTTGCTTTCCAAAGGGGAATTCTTCAGAAAAGAAAGAAATATTTTTTCTTTTATACGAGTTTTCGTGGAAGTATTTGTTTGAAGATTCAACAATGTCTTGGGGAATGGTTTTTTAATTTACGTGGCTAGGTCTGTAGCCTGATTTGAACATCACCAATTATTGGTATTTATCCGCCAAATTCCTTTCGTCGAAACAAGTTATTATATACAGATGTATGTATACGGATTTAATGTTTGTTTTCAGGGAATCAACGTCAACGCGAATTAGGCATTTTTGAATTTATGTCGTATGTTTCTTTTTATGAGAAACGGACGGCAAAAGTAGAAAAATGCCCTATTGTCAAATGGCAGAAAGAATTTAATCCACCTGTTTCCCTAGGCTGCAAAATATGTCGTAGAACAGACCAGTACTTTGCGAAATTGGTTTATTATAATATAATATGTTAATTAACCTTCGGGAAACGAAGCGGTTAGTCGGTTATCATATGCAGGATTTTGATTGTTGAATAACGTTGTTTTAAATATTTTTGTTCATTTTCACTATTAACTTGTACTTGAAACTAGAAAATTTAGTCGGTCGACACTTGTAGACACTGTGTTATTTGCGGCGACAACTTTCTTGGCTGAGCATCTTGCGTAGGAATACCGGTGATAATGTTTTTGTCGAGTGACGACTCGAAAATGAAGGAATCGTGCCCGTGATAATTTAAATTGCGATTCGAAGTTACGTACGCGCCGGTGTTTTTGTTGAAATGCTAGACGGAATAGGAATAACACAAAACATTCATTATAGGTTATAAGTTTAAACAATAGCTGATTGAAAAATGAGACTGTGGGACCGTGAAGAGGGGGGGGGGGGGGGGGGGGAAATGAGCCTCACGTTGAAGCCAGTGTTGGCGTCAGCGGTCGGCATACGGCGCCAGTGTCGGCATACCGCAGGCCTACGGCCTCTAGCCAAACCAACCCTGGAAAGGACATGCAGTAATTAATGGGCCAAGATGCTAGCTCACAGTCGGCGCGAGCAAGATCCTCCTAAAACCAGGGCGAGTGTTTGTGGTTCGCTGGGTATTTCTCTTCCTCCTCTCCTCAAAATCTCCGGGGTCTCCCTCCTCAATCAGAACACAGTATTGCACGTAAAGGGTTTATTCAATAGTAGGAGGCAGGGTTATTACAATCGCCATTTGGGCACACTTCACATGAACATGGATAGCACTAAAATACCCTAACCTAACAGGGACTGTTTCTCTCAATCTCTCCACACGCGTTATTGGCTTTAAGAGCGGGACATGGCACACAAAGGAGGGTAAGTGTTCATTCTACTCACTGTAGCAGGAAATGCAGTAGCCAGCAGCTTCTGGTTGCACAATTCACAATATGAAATACATCGCGAGTTTTTAGGTTCTCGAACGCGCGTCGGAGCGCTCTCTTTGGACACTGCTGTCTTGCCGGCTGGCAGCCGATGAGTGGGTGCTCGCGCCGGGCTCCGGGGGAGACCTGCGCGAGTCGACGCGGCGTAGTGCGGGAATCTACCGAAGCTATTCTTGCGTAAAACGGGGCGACCGTGAATCTAGGGGGTAACCTTGCTACTTTGCAACGTAACAACCTGTAATTCATTTATGTATGTTTCACATGCGTTTCCCCAGATTTCAATCAAATAATTTAAACGTGAGTGTACGAGACTATAATATAAACCTTTTAAAAATTTATTTTGCAATAGATATGATATTCGGCTTAATACGCTGATTAAGGGGATGATTTTATATTTTTGAATGTAGCTATTACTTTGTGGTTATCCATTATAGAAAAAGGAAAAATATAACTTTGTATAAACCACTTATATAATTTGATGATTATATAAGTGGTTTATAAGTGGTTTTTTTTAATATAATTTGGATGATTTTATCTTTAATGCCTTGTTTATGTTGTTTAATTCGTGTTATTTCACAAATTACTAATTAAAAATAATATTTAGTACATTTGCGGCATGTTCTAGAGTGGAAGAAACTCTCAGTATCGTCCTGATGTAAGACTATCTTTCAGAATTGAATTGTTGATTAAAATTACTTCGGCTGTGTTTTGGTGACCAGATCTGAACCAACACGTCTGTTCTGCATGTGGAATACACAGAAGATTGCAGTCCCTGAGAGTAGTTTTATTTTATTTTATTTTATTTATTTTGGAAAATCAACAGATATTTTACATTTGTAATAATAAAATTAATAATATACATAATACCCAATGATAGATTTTCACATAATTAAAAAGTAAAACAAAAAGTAAGGGTCCTGTACTCATAAGAACTTAACAAAAATATAACCCTAAAAATTATTAAAAAAAAAAGATATAAAAACACAATATAAACTGTAATAATCTGCTTACAAAATTTCAAATATGAAGTAGGAGTCAGAAATTTGTTCTCACTTCACAACACCAATAATAATAATATGTACATTGTACATACCTACAACTGAGTAAATACAATAGTAAGTCGAATGACAAGTATGCAACTGACTGGAAAGGATTCAAAGCAATAACATGGTAACTTGCAATACGGTCAAAAAATTATTTAATGTTGACTATGACATACTTTTTTAAGGTACTTAAATTACATGAGAATATGTCTATATCATTAAAATTCTTATCAAATACATTACATGTTCTGAATATAAAAGCATTTTGTCTGAGATTAGTAGAACATTTTCGAAGATGAAAAATTGATTTTTCTCTGGTTCTAACGGAGGGGACTCTAAAATTAATCTCAGCCAAAAGGGGTGAACAATCAATAAAACCATTGATAATTTTATGAAGATATATTATATCTGCGGAGTCTCTTCTAATTTTTAATGATTTAAGTCCATAAGGGTCCTGCAAGCTGTTAATGTTATGATAACCAATATTAAACTTGAAATTTAAATGATGAACAAATTTTCTTTGGATGGCTTCAATGCGTTTAATATAAATATTATATTGAGGATTCCATATTTGAGAAGCGAATTCAAGATGACTGCGAACATATGAAAAATACAATATTTTAAGTGTTTGGATGTTCTTGAATTCTTTTCCAATACGGAATAAGAATCCTAACATTCTAAGGGCTTTCTTCACAATCATATTAATATGTGACTCGAATGTAAGTTTACTATCAAGTAGAACACCTAAATCACGAATTTGAGTAACCCTTTTGAGTGATTGGCTGGCTATATGGTAGTTATGGTCAAATTTAATTTTATTTCTAGTGAAGGTAATCACATAACATTTAGAAGTGAGTTTATTAATTATATGTTGAGTTTATTAATTATACAATAGTCATTAAGCCTATAAAGATCTTCTTGTAATTTAATGCAGTCAATGATAGAGTTAATCGGAAGATATATTTTCATATCATCAGCGAAGAGTAGAACATTTGCATAATTAAAGCATTTTATAATGTCGTTGATGAAAATTGTGAATAGTAACGGTCCCAGGTGAGATCCTTGGGGTACACCAGAAGGTATATTTACGAACTCAGAGATGAAGCCATTAATTGTTACTCCTTGAGTGCGCCCATTAAGATAAGAGACTAACCATTGATACAAATCTCCGTGAATTCCTAAAGCTAGTAATTTGGATAAAAGAAGACTGTGATCAATTTTATCAAACGCTTTCGAGAAATCTGTATAGATTACGTCAACTTGGATTTGATCATCCATTGATTTCGTAATATTTTCAATGAATATGGCAAGATTAGAGACAACCGATCTTTTTTTCATAAAGCCATGTTGGTTCACGAGTATTACAGACTGGACGCAGTTATAAAGTTGTTCGTGAACAATTTTTTCAAAAAATTTACTGAAGATTGGTAACTTAGATATTGGACGATAGTTCTGGACATCATTTTTAGGCCCAGACTTAAATACTGGTGTGATAAGAGCACACTTCCAACGATTCGGAAAGATGCCTTCTTTCAATGAGGATTGAAAGAGCAATAATAGGGGCTTCGAGATTACCTTGCTACACATTTTGATAAAGAATGCTGGAATTTTATCACTACCTGCACCCAATGAGTTAGAAATAGTATCGATTATTTTTCTATTTTTTTCTTTTGAAACTGATACCGAAGAGATGTTAACTTGATTATTTATATTATGATGGTTGGTAGAGTGTACATCGGAGGTAGTATTATAATTAAAGGTGGAGACGAAGTGCTGTGAGAACAGGTTGCATATTGCAAAAGGATTAACAGCAGTAACGTCGCCCAGTTTCATTACATGAGGTAAACTAGAATTATTTTTTTTTCCTTTAACATAAGACCAGAATTTTTTGGGATCACGGGATATATTAAGTTCAGCGTTTGTTATAAATTGTTTGAGACATTCCCTAGACATTCTCTTCTGCCTTGTTCTAAGGGTACAAAATTCATGGTAGTCTAAAGGATTGGACCATTTTTTCCAAGTTTTGAACACTTTATATTTTTCTTTAGTCAGTTTTATCAGAGCTGGACTGAACCAATAGGGATAAGAGTTGTTGATATGAACATCCTTTGATGGGACGTTTAAACGAATGATTTCATATAATATAACATAAAAACGATCAATGGCATTATTAGTTGATAAATTTAAGAATTCAGCGTCCCAATCAATACTATCGAGAATGTTATTTATTGTTTCAAAATTAGCTTTCCTAAAGAGATTGATTGTCCGTTTATTGTTCACCATAGGGGTTTCAAGAGCTATGTTTATGTCAAAGAGAATGGCTTTATGATGTTTACATTCCGGGATGAGATACTGGTCAGTATTTGATACATTTACAGGGGTCGAACTAAAAGTTGTTTGGTACATCGGAGGGAAGGACAATGTATCAAAATTTTATTAATTTTATACGCTGTAGAGTTTTTTAGGGCCCTAGTCCTTTTTGACTAGAGACTTTGACAGCATATAATATCAGTTACAAGTACGACCATTCTGGAAGAGCTAGGCATCTATAATAGACTTTCAACTATATACCTGCAACGTGACGCAAGATACTTTTGCCAAACTGAGGACTACAACTTGGAGAAACTCATAGTCACTGGCTGCAGTTTTTGGCAGACGAAGCAGAGGAAGACCACCGCAGCGCTGGAGTGACCAAGTATCACTGGCGTCCGGTACATCGGTGTCCGCAGTTCTCCATGCAGCGCAGGACCACTAGGAGGAGGAGCCTAGTCTACCAATAACGTCTCTTTTTGCTCATCAATTATTTAGAAATCTTTCTTTCAGACCTGTATTCGGTGATTTGACTCTGTGGGAGCAACCAATCAATGGTTAACGTTAAAAGTAGGTACACTTAAATATATGTGTCGGCAATATTAAAACAATGAAAATGTTTTTGAACTTTTATATTCAATGGTTTGTTTGGTAATGCTGCAGGCAAGTACTGAACAAATAATGGGTAAGTAACTTGACAACAGGTAACAAAACCTCATTGTTATGATTACACCAAGGCGTCAAATGGTTCAGGTGGATTATTAGGCAAGTTATTTTATTAGATTACTCCCTACACCAACTATTTACAATTTCAATCACATTACGCACTAAGATCACAATGGTGGTGACGACTTAGTAGTGGGATGCGCGGGACACGGCGGCCAAATGGGCGGCCTTGGCGTGAGCTACCTCGGGGGTATCTACGACGCGTCCGTCAATTCCGATGGGGGCAGCTCCATGGGCGTAAGATCCATAGACGGCAGGGGAAGAGTAAGCTCCATAGATAGCAGGGGAAGCGTAAGCTCCATAGGCGGCAGGGGCGGCAACTCCGCTGGACAGACGCGCAACAGCGGACTTGTGGGCGATCTTAGCGTGGGCAACCTCGGGGGTATCTACGACAACACCATCCTGTGCCAGGGGAGCGAGTCCATGAGCGTAAGCTCCGTAGACAGCGGGGGAAGCGTAAGCTCCATAGACGGCAGGGGAAGCGTAAGCTCCATAGACGGCAGGGGAAGCATAAGCTCCGTAGATGGCGGGGGCAGCAACTCCGCTGGACAGACGAGCAACAGCGGACTTGTGGGCGATCTTAGCGTGGGCAACCTCGGGGGTATCTACGACAACACCATCCTGGGCCAGGGGAGCGAGTCCATGAGCGTAAGCTCCATAGACAGCGGTGGAAGCATAAGCTCCGTAAACGGCAGGGGAAGCGACGTAGGACAGGGGCGAGTAAGCTCCAAGAACGGCTCCATTGGAAGCAGCAGCCTTGGCGGCGTAGTGGGCGGCCTTGGCATGAGCTACCTCAGGGGTGTCTACGACACGTCCGTCAATTCCGATGGGGGCGGCACCATGAGCGTAAGCTCCGGAGTAGGCTCCAGCGTAGTTGTAAGCACCGTTGTAGCCACCATATCCATAGTCGTACTGTCCATTGTCCTGGCTCTCGGCCAGACCCTCTCCCTTCCATTGTCCATCATCATTGCTGATGTAGTTAGCGGAGACCACGGCTCCCATGCACAGGAATGCGAAAATCTGCAAAAATGAACATAAATTAATTAGACACTATAAAATTATTTTTTTATCTCCCTCCTTGTTAATATTGTGTACTGTCGGAATAAAATTTAAAATAAGTCATTTGTGCATTCAAAATTTGTAATGACATCATTTCAACTTGATTAATCTGAGGCCTTCAATTATAAACTTATAACTTACCAGAGCGTTCATGTTGATTGTGTGGTGAGCCTTTTCTGAGAGGAAAACTGCTTATGATGTGTGGATAGAGAATGCGAGGCTTTATACTAGCCGAAAGCTTCCCGAGAGAAAGGAGTGGGGCGCGGCACGGTGACGAGTATAAGAAGGTTTTCATACACGTAACATTTTTTAACTTTATTGCCATGATATCTCCATACGGATATTCTCTTTGCAATATTATATTGAATATGAAAGATATAATTCCATGTAATATTGTTATGGAATCATTTAGGTGAAAACATTGAATTTTGGTGAACGCTTTACTTAAAGACAATAGTCCTTTTATGCCTGTAAAAAATAATATTCTGTGTATCAAGACAAGATCATAATTTACCTATTTTTATTAGGTATTTTTAGACAATCTTAATATTTTTTATAAAATGATCGAATTCTTGGTTATGCATCTAAATAATTTTGTATTTTTTGTACAAATAAATATTGTTGGTATTTTGGCAGGCGGGTGTGGGTACGTCAACCTGGGAACCATAACCAAATCTCCTGCCATAGGTCAACCCAAGTGGTTCGCTGCGTTTCGTGACTTCGCAGGAGTGCCCGGATTCATGAGGTAAAGTTTGTCTAGGTCTTGGCAGCGGATGCGTTTGCCTACCTAGAAGAGACTGGTTGAGAGTGTCCTTTTGACCTCCTCCTCTCCTTTTTCGTTATTTGTTTTTGGGGTGTTATGCCGTGTTGCGCTACCTCCTTCTTTAGCCAACGTTTCGGACATCGTTGCAGTGTCCATCATCAGGGCAGATCCGGCAGATCCGGTAGATGTACCGGATCTGCCGGATCTGCCGGATCTGCCGGATCTGCCCTGATGATGGACACTGCAACGATGTCCGAAACGTTGGCTAAAGAAGGAGGTAGCGCAACACGGCATAACACCCCAAAAACAAATAACGAAAATGCTTTTGGCCGTGAAAATCTTAAAACTTATCTCCTCCTCTCCTTCTTTTTTTCTTAAAAGACCCTCCACACACCATTCCCAAAGATGCCATGGTCATTAAGGGATTTTTCCTTAATTAAAATAAAAAACGATATAATCTCAGCACGATATTTTTTAAACGATCACACGTTTAGGTGTTTCTCAAAGTATTGGGTTGAATTCTTTAAACATTGTAGTTTTATGTTTATTTTTTAGAACTCAAAAAAAAAACTTTTTAATGCTAAACATTACTAAATACGGAGCATAAGAAATACAACACAATTAGAACTGATTTTTTTTTTTTTTACCTTTTTAGTGAAACTTCACATTGTAATGTTTAAGGCTCTGCAACCGGGACCGACAAGAAGAAGATGGAGAGCTACGAAATTACGAATGTTAGAGGAGAGCGCTAACATTTACAGCGACAAAATCGATGCAAAAATTGCGAAAATTTTTAATAAAACACGACTCGTTTAAAATATAGCAAAAATCTCGCGAGCATTATCTTAAACAGCATTTAAAGAAACACTGTGATTTTTTTCATACATATAACTTGTAAAATAACTGAAACAAACGTGTTAATAATAATTTTTGGAGCATACTTTGCGATTTTTTTCTATCGAGGGAATTTCATACAATTTGCGTTTCGGCGCGGGCAAAGTCTAGATATTATCTTCAAAATAACATTTTTTTTTTGAGAGCTTTAAAACTTTCCGTGTTTAAGGGAAATATATAATAAATCGGTACAAATCCGGGATGCGGGCCCTTAATTAAATAATGATAACATTAGCGAAACTCAATAAAAAATCTGGGAACAGAAAATTCAGAAAAAGATATTGGCACCTCTGGAACTCGACCCAGGACCTTTGGCTTTTCGGACTTGCAAAAAAGTCAATAGATGTGTCATATTAAAAATAAAATGTATACAAATTTATCCAGATACTATCTAGATAGCATTGAGTTCGGGTTTGAATCTTGCAATCATACATAAAGATAGCAGGTAATAAAATATGCATTAAGAAAATTAAGATAATGTTGGTGGTTCTTAGTCAAAGTGTGATACAGTTAAAAATGACCGAATTGGATAAGGACACCTTAGCGCAGTTGATAGAGCAGCGGACCGGAAAGCCGAAGGTCCTGGGTTCGAGTCCCAGAGGTGCCAATATCTTTTTCTGATTTTTCTGTTTCCAGATTTTTGATTGAGTTTTGCTAATATTGTCATAATTTAATTAAATATTACAATGTGAGGTTTTACTCGCAAAGTAATTTAGTTAAATATTAAAATCAGAATTTTAGAAGGAATTTAAAAAAATGATGTAACATAGCTGATGATTAATTAGTTCTACGGAGTACCTTAAGTTATCTACAGACTTAATCTGTTGAGTATTTTAGAACTTAAGACGATTAGAAAAAATTTTTTGAAAAGTTACCGGGATTTAATTTTGGGTTAATATGCCGTGTTGCGCTACCTCCTTCTTTTGTAATCTCTCCTGATGTGTAATCGTATTTCACGAATTACATAAATATTAATCACATTAAAAAAACTTTAAAGAGGTTTTCGAAGTACTAATAATATGATTTTAGATTTTCACAGCCAAAAGTATTTTCCTTATTTTTTTGGGGTGTTATGCCGTGTTGCGCTACCTTCTTATTTAGCCAATATTTCGGGCAGCGTTACAGTGTCCATCATCAGGGCAGATGTATCATTACACAAATATCGAAAAAAAGGGTTTTCAAAGTTTTTAAACTTAATGTTAAATTTTTATGAATTTTCAAGTATTAAAATTTTGGTATTTGATAATTATTTTGAGGTTTTGATTTTATTTAAATTGCTTTGGCGTTTTTAAGTATTTTTTTAAATTATATATTTTAGAATTCAAGAATTTTTTCACTCTCGTACTAGTTTACTGATGTTTGCCGTTTACATCGATAATAAGTACAATTTTAATAATCAATAAACTGTATGCAAATGGATATGTCTTTAGATTTTCAAGGCCAAAAGTATTTTTGTTTTTTAGTTTTTGGGTTGTTATGCCGTGTTGCGCTACCTCCTTCTTTAGGCAACGTTTCGGACAGCGTTGCAGTGTCCATCATCAGGGCAGATCCGGTAGATCTACCGGATTTTCCGAATCTGCCCTGGTGATGCACACTACAACGCTGTCCGAAACGTTGGCTAAAGAAGGAGGTAGCGCAACACGGCATAACACCCCAAAAACAAATAACGTATGAAAATAGGTCAGTAGTAGTCTTTTGTGTGTAATGTTTTTGATAAAGTGTTTTTTTTTTTTTTTTACAGTGAAGAATCTCAACTGCTCCCGTCTGGAGCCAGTGAGACTATGGTATCCCCAAATGGGGTATGTTGTGAGGCTAAAGGTAGCGGGGAGGGGAAGGAGGTGGGGAAGAGGAAGGTTGGGAAGTACCTGGCTATTCAGATCTGGTCACCAAACACGGCTAAAGCCATTTTCAAGCAACTTTTCAATTCTGAATGGTGGTCTTACACCAGGGCGATACTGATAGTATCTTCCACTCTGGAACATGCCGCAAATATACTATATATTATTTTAAATGAATTAATTGTGAAATAACACAAATTAATCAAATAAAATTTATTTGCGCATGCCGGGTTCAAACCCGCGACCTCCGGATTGTGAGTCAAGAGTCTTACCCACTGGACTACGGAGGTCGTGTTATTCTGCATCATGAGTCAAATCCCAGCATCTTCCTTGAGATTCTCAAGGACGACATTGTGGGTTTACCCATGGCGGCAGTGTTGTATATTCGGTTAGTAGCAGTAAAAGTTCATCACTATTTTAAATAGACACAATGTAGTAACTATATAGCGAAAAGAAAAAATAAAACGATACTACATATTATACTAAGTAAACTTATTGAACCAGTTTAAAAACGAAGACAAAAAAAAGGAAAAAAAATGAAATTTTGGTTATCCAATTTGTTTTTAATTTATATTTAATTATGGACGGACAGACGCATTATCAAAAAACCAAATGGCTGAAAACATTACCAGAAAAAGTTCGTCATTTCAATAAACGATGCGAAATAATTTGTTGCGAAATCTGAATTGGAATTCCACCACAAGACGCGACGTTCGCAGCACAATTTTGACTATAAAAATTAAACGAGTATTAATTATGAATAGTTTTATTTCAAGATCAAAATAAATAATGATAGAGTTGAACAACCGATATCAATTAATGATTGCCCCACTTCTTTTATTCAGGATGCTTTTCTGCTAGTATAAAGCCTTGCGTTCTCTCCCCACACAGCACAAGCAGTTTTCCTCTCAGAAAAGGCTCACACAACGCAATCACCATGAACGCTATGGTGAGTTCTTGCGCATTCTCATGCTTAAGATTCTGTTATTTATCTCTTAATTGTTCTGTTGGTTTTGCAAAATGGTGTGAAAGTGAATTTAAAAAAGGCTATTTTATTATTCTCACACTAAACATTATACAAATAATCTTTGGTGATTTGATTAAATTGGTTGCTAATTTGCTTTTGGTTTTCGCAGATTTTCACATTCCTGTGCATGGGAGCTGTGGTCTCCGCTAACTACGTCAGCAATGATGATGGACAGTGGAAGGGAGAGGGTCTGGCCGAGAGCCAGGACAATGGACAATACGACTATGGATATGGTGCTTACAACGGTGCCTACAACTACGCTGGAGCCTACTCCGGAGCTTACGCTCATGGAGCCGCCCCCATCGGAATTGATGGACGTGTCGTAGACACCCCCGAGGTTGCTCACGCTAAAGCCGCCCACTTCGCCGCTAAGGCCGCCGCCTCCAACGGAGCCGTCCTTGGAGCTTACTCTCCCCTGTCCTACGTCGCTTCCCCTGCCGTCTATGGAGCTTATGCTT
The DNA here is from genome assembly GCA_929108145.2 of Limnephilus rhombicus. Taxonomy (NCBI): domain Eukaryota; kingdom Metazoa; phylum Arthropoda; class Insecta; order Trichoptera; family Limnephilidae; genus Limnephilus; species Limnephilus rhombicus. The sequence continues at coordinate 42,804,630 of OV815291.1, read as the reverse complement.
CCCCAGCTGTATATGGAGCTTATGCTCATGGACTCGCTCCCTTGGCCCAGGATGGTGTCGTCGTAGATACCCCCGAGGTTGCCCACGCTAAGATCGCCCACAAGTCCGCTGTTGCTCGTCTGTCCAGCGGAGTTGCCGCCCCTGCCGTCTACGGAGCTTATGCTTCCCCTGCCGTCTACGGAGCTTATGCTTCCCCTGCCATCTATGGAGCTTATGCTTCTCCCGCTGTCTATGGAGCTTACGCTCATGGACTCGCTCCCTTGGCCCAGGATGGTGTTGTCGTAGATACTGCCGAGGTTGCCCACGCTAAGATCTCCCACAAGTCCGCTGTTGCTCGTCTGTCCAGCGGAGTGGCTGCCCCTGCCGTCTATGGAGCTTATGCTTCCCCTGCCATCTATGGAGCTTACGCTTCCCCTGCCATCTATGGATCTTATGCCCATGGTGCCGCCCCCATCGGAATTGACGGACGCGTCGTAGACACCCCCGAGGTAGCTCACGCCAAGGCCGCCCATTTCGCCGCCAAGGCTGCTGCTTCCCACTACTAATTTTCCATTTTATTAAGTCACCCATGCTCTAAGTAGTTATTAAAATACCAAATTAAATATGCCTCATCACTGTTTGAATATGTAAATATAACTCACACATACCTGAAAACATTTGATTTTTGTTCATCAACCTTCCTTCAGAAAATCTGATTTATGTTTTTGTACATGGACACATACTAATTGAAATATTTCACAACTCGGCCTTTACAATTTCATTTGTATGTTTTATATAATACGACCGGCAACCCAGGCCCGGTGAGTTAAATTTCTTGGCTTTACTATCTCCTCAATCACGACACAAGCCTCATTGACTACTTAGATGGTAGTAGGACATTTTAAAATTATTGTGGGGTTATTGGTAACACGGAAATATTTCACTGATACTTTCGGAAGGCGGAAGAGCTCTCACAAAAGAATGTTCACGAGAAAAACACAAGAAATTACACACTGTTTATTATATTTTTGTATGATAAGTGAACCACCTATTCGATAAATATATAATGAAAAAACTGTAATGTATGCCGTTAAAGTTCCGTTTATGATTAATCACTTAATTTCATTTTGAAATAATGTTAGCACCATAATTTTAACAGTATTGAATAGCAACATTAAAGCCGTTTAAACGATTCGTAAAAGAGACCCGTTTTTTTTATTACACTCTAATTTGAATAATAATAATACGTTACAGAACTTTCCGTATTTTTTTGCAGTATATTTATCACGGGCTTGTTGATTCGTTGAAATTATCACTGTTGGACGTTGAAATTATCACGAATCATGAAAAATTCCAGGGACGAAAGGAACAAAATTAGATCCTTAAACATTTTGCAAAGTACAGTGAAACATTTACATTTCCTGGTTGTAAATAGACATTTAAAGACAAATGCTTTTTTAATAATTGAAGACAAATAAGCGATTCTTTAACGAAAATTTGAAACAACAAAAACGAAAAAAGTGCGGTCGCATCTAGGAATTGAACCTAGAACCTTATCCTTGCCGGGCTCTGCTGTAACCACTGAGCTAATTCGACCCTTTCGATGATATTTCTCTTCTATAGAAGTGAAGCCGTGCTTGTGATTAAAAGAGGCGCGAGCATCGGGATGAAAGATATTTAGAATCTATAATAAATTAGATTTAAGTAAGTATGAACTTTAAAAAAATAGACGAATTAAAAATTTATATTAATTATGAAGATAATTTCATCATTTGTTATTTTCACATTGAATTGCTCTGCTTTTAATATCTTGTCATTTATGGTCTTCGATTGTCCTTATCATTTCAGATAGGCTGTTGAAGTATTTTTTTCCTTAGGTATATTATGTAAATAAGGCGTTACATTTTTATTTTGGAAAATTATGTTTTTGGCTTTCAGTTAAAAAAACTATTTTTTTCTTTTATTATTTGAATTATGATGTTTTTTCGGACTAAATTAAATTTTAATATTTTAAATTCTGAAAAAAATTAAGATGTGTTAGACTTCAACTAAGAACAACCAACCTGATTTTTATTTTCTTAACGCATATTTTTATTTATTCCTGAACATACAATATCAAAAGATTTCAGATGTTTTCATAGATATAAGTATGAGTAATATATATTTTTTTATAATCAGAAACTGCATAGTGTAGTGTTAGTAATAGTGTTTTGTAAAAACATCACTAGGAGAACCTGTGCTGAGGTTTTAGATTAGGTTTTTTTTTTTGTTTACAATAGCTCCGCACAGGAGGCCCTAAGGAAAATAATTCCACTCAGGGCCTATTTCATCTTTTAGTATGCTATGTGAGGATCTTTTTAAGGGAAGGAAGGAGAGGAAATTCTGGGAAGGTAAATGTATGAGAGGTGGGTAGGAATTTGGGGGTCAATGTATCCAGAAGTGACTGACGGATGAATCCATCCTTTCCACTGCGATGCAAGGCAATGTTTCGAGAGAGTCCTGCTGGAGAGGTCAAAAAATCTCCCTCAACTAGACTCTTCCGATCCGACCTACCACGCTGATGGCAGCAGACACATCCGCCACCAAGATTCGGACACACCTGACCCCGTGAGCCGGGCACCCCTGCTAAGTCACCAAACGTAGAGAACCACTTTTGGTGACTTATGGCAGAGGTGTTGGTTATCCAATAAATGGTTCCCGGAGCGGCGGTACCCATACCCCCCTCCCAAATTGAGAAATTGAGGTGTTATTCTTGTTATGTCAAAACGCAGTATCGTATACAAAAAATTTAGATTAGTGGCAATTTAAGTTAGATAAATAATTAATATGGAGTAATAGGATGGGGCTCAGCAGCATCTAATCACTTAAAACAACTTAAGATAACTCAGAATTGCATAGTAAGCAGTATGCAAGTACTTACATTAACATTATACAAAAGATAAATAGAAGTAGCAGCCCGTGGAATAATTCTTCTGAAATAGGTAACATCAAAAAGAGATAATAGTGTTAGTAAAAGAAAAAGAAAAATAAAAATAACGGCTATGACCAGTCGAAGAAACCTTCTGTGAATAAAATAAGTAATGAGGAAAAAACAGTTATATGATTATGTTATAATGTAAGTAATTACTATAGTAGCGGAAATAAAATAAAATATATTAAAAAAAAAAAAAAAGCCAGAGAAAGTATTCCATAGACCACCGGGCAGTCCCAATGAGAATGCGTATAGCTATCGGCCCAACCGCAGATGATGCTCGAAGTCCGCGTCCTTTAGCCGGTTCCCCGATTTTGCCTCGAAGAAATGTACTTGGGAGAGAAGGGGAAGTTTTTGAAGACCTTGAGGAAAGATGAGCGTCGGGTTACCGGAGGGGGGACGGAAGGACATCGAGACCGCACGGTTACGCCTCAGGCCAACGCATGTCGATGGGGGAGGCGCGGGCGGATCGCGGGAAGACCGCTCTGTTGTATGTTCGCCTGGCAATGTGCATGGACAGGGTCTATCCCACCCCCTTTCTATGGGGGAATGACGATACATAACATGCACAGTTCAGTTGCGCCACCAAAGAATGGAAACCAAAACTAATCAAGAAAAATAGAAAATAATAAGAGCATTTATACATGTAAAACATAATTTCAGAATCAGTACAGAGTGATAATGTATCAAGCGATACTGTCATCACTACCATCGCTCACCAAGATGACCTATCGAGGTAAAAACATAAATCATTGTTAGCAGAGACCAAAAATAGAGAAAAAAAATAGTCAAACATAATCAGCAATTTATAGGTCACATAAGTTATATTAAAGATAGTTCAAATCATATTCACTAAATAAAGAGTAATAGAGGAGGACCGAAGAAGACGGGAGCAATACGTGTAGCACCTGAAACAAAGATGAATTTAGTCTAGGTCGGCGACTCTAAGTACAGGCCATCTCTCTACCCAGGACTTGACAAACTTTTTCAAGCATTCGAAATTCTCTTTGTTCGACACAAGGTCAGCATTCCACGCTGGTCTTGTTATTCCGCGCAAACCATACAACATTTCCTCTCGTGCTTCCTTCATCAACTCGCAGTGCCACAGAATGTGCTTGGCGTCTTGGTTAGTATCACCACATGCGCAGTTTGGGTGAGGAGAGAGGGTCAAGCTATGAAGCCGACCCCTGAACTCCCCATGCCCAGAAAGCATCTGCGTCAAGTAGTGATCTAGTTTAATGTATGCCCCTTCCATTCTGAATTTAACTGAAGGAAAGAAGGAGAAAGTCCATCTGCCCTTCGTCGACCTATCCCATCGCTCTTGCCATACACTCAGCGTCCTCTCACGCATCGCTTTGAGCAAGCCAGGGAGGGCCACTACTCCTCCCGGTGTCAGCTCGACTCCCAGGTGGACAGCAGCCCTGCCTCTAATAAGTTCCTTTTTGGTCAATATTTCCCTAATTTCAAGGTCAATCGGCAGGACGCCGGCCAGAACCGGTAATGCATCTGAGGCCACAGTCCTATAAGCGCCCAAGAGCGCCAACAGAGGAGTCCGCTGACCCCGTTTAAGAGCCGAGTTTATTAAGACGTTATCCAAGCGATGCTCCCACACAGAGGCAGCATATGAGACTTGCGACACATATACCCCTCTGTACAGCAGGCGAATCGCCGGAGAACGCAATCCCCACTCGGCAGTTGAGAGTCTTCTCAGTTTCTGAAACAGGGCCTGGGCCCTGTCGGAGGCGTTCTTGACGTGGGCTAGGAACGAGGAAGATCTGTCCAAAATTACGCCTAAATACCTGGTGTTTTCTGCAAATCGGATGGGTGTGCCTCCCATTCTGATGAAGGGGTTCCTGCCTCGGCTGAGCATGCCCTTCATAAGGAGGCCCACGGTCTTGTGGGGAACGAAGTTCAGTCTATTTCTCTGTCCCCATTCAAGGATCACTTGTAAACCTTCTTCAGCCTTAGATTCCACTTCCCTTCTACTGTTCCCAGAGACCAAAAACAATTTGTCATCTACGTAGTCGACCGATATACAACCTTCAGGCAAGGGCAACCTGGAGGAGTCGTCAAACAAGATTTTCCACAGGTCGGGTCCGAGGACCGACCCCTGCGGACATCCCATGTCGACTGTTCGAGTGATTAAAACGTCCCCGTGCCCTATGATAACTGTCCTACCACTTAGGTAGTCACTAATAATCTCAAACAGTTTACGCGGGCAATTCCTGCTTTTCAGCTTGGTAAGTATCATCGGCCACCACGCGTGATCAAAGGCACCCGAGATATCCAAGAAGATGCCTATGACGTACCTCTTTTGGCATACCCTCACCCATTCAAGCGCATATTTAATGGCGTGCTCCGTGGATTTGCCGGGGACAAAGCCGAATTGAAGATCGCTAGGCGGCGTTAGGGTGAGGCGTAGACGGTGCTTGATGATGTTTTCCAATATTTTACCTAGAATTGGCAATAATGTTATAGGTCTATAAGCTCCTATGTCCGTCTTCGGCTTACCGTTGCCCTTTGGTATAATCCGGAGCACGCCCTTCTTCCATTCCGTAGGGAATTTTCCCCTACGCAAGCACGTCTCCAACACCTGGTAGAACTCCTCTTTGGCGTGGATCCAGACATTCTTCGCAATTATTCCATTCAATCTATCAAATCCCGGTGCCTTTTTTGGACCCAAACCTTTAATTATTATCTCCACTTCGATTCGACTTAACGGTGGCACGCCGTTCCCCTGGGCGGGCTCACTAGGTGGTAGCCGTGACAGATTTCTAATCTGTTTATGGTGAACACTTTCCCCTATTACTGAGTCTAACGGAACTAACTTGCCCAGAAGTGTCTCAAGAGTGGAGGTAACATCGACACTCTCAACGTTCCCGAGCACCACGCTCGACAAGTAACTTTCAGATCCTTTTCCCGTTTTTCCAACGACGCTGTGGATTTCCCACGGGTTGGCGTTACCCACTTCATTAACCCAATTATGCCAGGCAGCTCGTTTTGCCGAAAGGACACCCGAGCGATAGGCACCTCGTGCGGCCCTAAAGCGGGCTTGGAGGACAATAGCCTCTTCGGGCGAGCATAAACTCTGCCTGACCACACTTTCACTTACAGATTCCTGTAAGCGCTTTTAAATGTACCCTTCAGCAAAGTCAGCTCTTGTGTCCACCACGGCGTCCTAATAGCCTTTTTAGGGTTAGTTCTTCCCAAAGAGGCTTCTGCGGCCGATACCACCGCCGCGTTGAAAAAATTCCCCAAATTGTCCGGTTCCCTAGCTGCTACGTCGTGAAAGCCCCTTAATGATTGACGTAGCGCGTCCCCGAATTTATCCCAATCCGCCCTTGTGGTTCTGAAATTCCACGTAGACCGTGGAGCTTCTGTCTTTGGAATACCCACAGAAAAGGTTATAAGTCTATGATCAGAAACTAACGCACACTCGTGAACTTTCCACTGAGATATTTTAGTCACAACAGATCTAGAACATAGAGTGAGATCAATGTTGCTTTCGCCTCCGGCTCCTGAAAAAGTAGAAAGCATGCCCAGTTCATTGAGGATGAACAGACCTTGCGCCGCAATAAGGTCTTCGACAGCAAAGGATCTTTCCGTCCGAATTCCGTTATAGTCGAACCAGAGAGGCGATCGCGCGTTGAAGTCTCCACCGATAATTACGTTTCGACCTCTTAATTTGTGAAGCGCTCGCGTTAAGCTCAAAATATGTGGTTCAACAGGATTACCGTATTTAAAGTAAACGGAGATCACGATGATTTCCGTGTTAGCTAATTTAATGGATACACAGGTTTGGTACTCGTTTGAGAGCCCTCCCAAGAGGAGGGGTCTGATCAAGGAAGAATTGACCAGGACACCCGCACCCGGAGAGGAACCCACCTCGAGCACCGCACCCGGACTATTTATTTATTTATTTATTTATTTATTGCTTCTTCACAATTTATATACATATATTTTTAGCATGTAATTATTAACCCCACTAGGGTTCGCCTGTATCGGGGTTAATAATCTCACAATTTAATAAAAATAACACATGCAAATATCGGTCATGCAAAACAGTTAACAGTAAAAGCAAAATAATAAAATTTAAAAATAAAATGATAAACAGAGAAAATAATAAGTGATAAAAATATGAATTAATAACAAAGTGTTAAGAGATCAGACAAAATGTTCTCATTCATTATATCATTAGTTCATACCATTTTCAACAACAGATAAATTTAATTCAACAGATTAATTTAACAGATAAATTCTATTAATTCCAGGAGTTTTGCCTTGCCACACGTACTGCTCCTGAATAAGCATGATGTCTATGCCAAGGTCAGACATCACCCGCTGGGTCTCCAGGGTGGCCACCCGAGATCTTTGCAGGTTTGCCTGACCAATGGTGAGGGAATTAGCGCCCGCCATAGTCCGTCATACGTACTTGGACCTCTATAGCCGCTCTGTGGGCAGGGCAAGCACGATCTCCCGTAGAGTGGTTCGCCGGTTTTTTAAACCTTGAGCAGGTAGCGCAGACAGCGGCCAGTGCTTTTTTGGGGCAATCCTCATAGTCATGGCCGGTTGCGGCGCAGTGGCGGCATGTTGTTGTCTCCTGGGTGCAAGATTTGCTCACGTGGCCATACAAGTGGCATTTATAGCATCTCGTTGCACCCAAGTAATCCCGAACACGGCAGGCGTTCCACCCAAGGTAGCAATGTCCGCTGTCTATTAGTACCTTCCTGCAGTCAGGATGACACGTAATAATCATATTCATGGTAGGGGCATCCCTCTTACCAAAAAGTGATACCCTCCGCATGGTTCTGAGGTGGTCGTCCTTAGTGAGGGTGCAGTTCCCTGTGATATTATTTACGAAGATCTCCTCAAATAGGGCGGCATCTTTTGAGACATCACCCCTCGGGACGTCATAAAGTACAATTTTGGGTAGGCGGCCCTGTGGACTGATCATTTTTATACCACTAGCAGAGAGTTTCTCGGCAGCCTTCTGTATATTTTTCAACCCCCCGGCACTGGATGTTTGTAGGAGAAAGCCTCCTCCCTTAATACTTCTAGTGCGGACCGCTTGGAATCCGTCTGACTTTGGATCTAGGATGGAGGTGATCACTTTTTTAGTGTCCTCCGACGTTTTACCTTCCGGTACCGTGGGGTAGAACAATACTGTCGGCTGTTGAGGAGGTAAGCCGCGCTCCTGTCCATCGACAAAGATCGAGGCGCTAGGTGTCGCGCCAGCCGCACTCGCGTACGTTCTTTTGCTCGCATTTGTTTGTTTTTCGCCTGAGGGGGAGGCAGCAGTCGGTTTATGTTTGATTAAATGGTCGATTTTTTCAACTAAGCCAGCTTGAGAGGTAATGACTTCCTCGAGAGCGTTAGCCCTTGCCTTCAGCGACGCATTCTCCACAACCAGGATAACTAGGTCCCTCTTGATTATGTCGATCGCTTGAGCGACAACTTGTTTCTCCTCCTTATTCATTTTGTTCCTACCCTCCGTGACGGCACCTGTAATTTTTGCGAGATTTTCCCAAAAATTATTCAGGAAATCTTCGAAAGGTTGAACTTCCTCAGAGCGTGGGCGCTTTTTGTTTATTTGAATTGGAGACTTACCTCCCACTCCCTCATTAACATTACTGCAGAAGCCTGCCGTAAGTCGCCGAGGATCTGACTCCTGATCCTTATCGGGAGACTGCGTAATCATATCAGCAATCTGTAAGGACAAGCCCTGTGGTCTCCAGCGAACGAGCAAATTCCACAGCATCCTCATATTCCATCTCCGCCAGACGTGCCCTGTGGGCCATTTGGCGGTCTAGGTCTTCCGAGATCCGCTTTAAAATCTCATCTGCGCGGTCCATATCTTACCTCAACATAACTTACCGTAGTTTTAAGAAGTGAATTTAAATGTAGATAATAATTACACTCCGAATGCAAGATTAAAACAAATGAAATTACGGGATACGACACTTATTCCGTAGAGTTTCACAGCGCGGTTTTAATAGTATAACTGTTTCCACGATTTGTTTTCACTGGGAAAAGTTATAGGTATCTACACTTTTTTGTGAAATTTTTTTTTTAAAGTTTGAATAATGTTTTTTCAGAAAAATAAATTTGAACACCAAGTACACTTATTCGATAGAGTTTCACAGCGCGGTTTTAATGGTATAACTGTTTCCACGATTCGTTTTCACTGGGGAAAGTTATGGGTATCTACACTTTTTTGAGGAAAAAAAAATTTAAGTTTGAATAATGTTTTTCAGAAAAATAAATTTGAACATCAAGTACACTTATTCGATAGAGTTTGATAGCGCGCATTCACTGATATATTTTTTTCTGCGGTCCGTTTCCGTTCTCCAGAGTTACAGACTTCGACACTTTTTTGTGGGACGCCAAAAGGCTCCCACAGCCGGTAGGCTTCTAATGGAGTCGAATATTTTATGTTTCAACACGTTATTCAATTCGGCACTGTTATTTCACACTGTATACACACTATTACTATTTAAAATTGGGCAGAAATCTGCTCAAAGAAACGATTTAACAAGGGCGGAGCGCGGGTCGGTATGATTCGCGCAACGGAGCAATGTTAAAATAAACTGTCCCGCACGGTGACGAAACTGGACTGATTTTTAACAACATTTTGAACAAATTTTTAAACAGTTTGATGTTCCAAGCATACAGAAAATCTATGCCAAAAACATTCTAGTACATCACCACAAAACCTCACATGCTCTTAAAACCAGAGCCAAACAAAACATACATACTTAATATACCAAAGTGTAACTCTTCATTTGGTCAAAGAAGTTCTGAATTTTTTGCAGTAAAATTATAAACTCCCACTTAGTATCAAACAAATTAAAACAAAAAATAGCTACATTAAGGACATTTAATGTTGGTTGAAAGAACTATCGGAAAATGAACTTACTAGTATACTTAAAACATCGTTATAGAAGTTTCTGGAAAACCTTATCCAAACAATGAAGTTATACCATAGAAATCGCTGAAAAACTTATCCAAAGCATAGTCCCCCTCAGCACAGGATCTCCTAGTGAGGAGGACTGAGAATATATTTTCTATTTTATATATACGTCTAACTAACATGTTTCATATAAAAATGTAAAAAATATTATATAGTTACTAAATAAAAAAAATAAAAAAATAATCTTCTGAAACAGGTAGGTATATTTTTCCATTGACCACTTGTATACTATACGCCACCGTTATAAATAATATTACAGTAATATTAGCTGTCCAGAAAAAAGTTATTTTTTTAAAATAATAATAATAAAATTTAAAAGAAATATGTGGAAATATATTACGTACTTAAACTACTTACAAATAATACAGAACAAGGTTATTAGAAAACCCTGCAATTATAACCCAGAAACTCCCACAAAAAAACTATACCAGGAAATGAACCTTCTGAAAATAAGAACATTGTACGAATATAATAAATTATGCCTTTTAATCTATAAAATACAAAATGGATTTATACACACAAGCACAACGTTTATTAAAATTGTACACGAACATTATACTAGGCAACACAATAAATTGAACCCAAATACTGTCAAGACTGAAAGTGGCAAGAGAATCATTGGCCACGAGGGCGTACACATATATTATCTCCTTCTAGATAACCTAAAAATGGAGAAGAATATAAATATCTTAAAAAAAACTATTTAAATTTAAGTTGTTAAAACCAAATTAAAAATATTACTACTATACTATACACTTCTTTACATATAATATATACCTACTACTATACTATATATACTTTGTACTTAGTTAAGAAAGCGAAATATTATATTATTTCTTTTAACTTAATATAATAAAAATATATATACTAGCTGACCCGGCCACGCGTTGCTGTGGCTAATAAAACTCAACGTCATCTACTGGATAGTTATCCAACCTTTATAACCACAGCCGTCTTTTAATTTATCGCGAAGAGACAGACAGATGCTGCGGAGGACTTTATTTTATAATACGTAGAGATTTATTTATTTATTTGTTTATTAAGACATACACAGTACATTATAACACAGATTATAAGGTATGTTAAATTAAATTATTACATGGTTATGTACCTATTACGTAAGTCCATATGTCATTTGGTAATTACGCCTGAGATGGTGTGAAAGATTATAATAATGTGCACGAAATGCTTGGGGTAACTAACGTATTTAAGTTAATAAGGATTAATACTGTATCCGTCTAAATAACTTTTCAATTACCGCAATGTACGTGACCATTTTTTAAAAGATAGAATGGGTATAGTAAGCTATCCGTAAAAGATAGATATTCGCGGATTCTTTTGTAGATCTATAAAAGTGGAATATCCCACCATCCATTATTTTGTTTTATCCCAAAAGGATTAGGCAGCGTTTTCGATGAAAGCCACCAGGCGGCTTGATTTTTTCCGACACTTCTAACAATTATCGTTATGTTTCAACCAATTTACACAAATCCTTGACAAATTACATACCTAAACCTTCCTTACGAAACACACGTTGGTGAAAACCGCATGAAAATCCGTTCAGTAGTTTTCGAGTTTATCGCGAACAGACAGGCAGACGACGAGGGGGACTTTAATTTATACTATGTAGGGACTAGAGATAGAGATATAAATATATATATATATATATACAAATTATATTTACTGTTTGGATTGGGTTATGTTTGGTTAGGTTTTATAATTTTTGATCCAGGCTGTGATATGTTTTTTGTAAATAATTGTAGATATATTTCTAGTTAGTAGTTTTTTTTTTTTTTTTTTCCATTATTTCTGGCTTTCACCCTTCAAGGGTGTTCTAGGCCATCATTTATAATTACAGAAAAAGGAAAGGAGAATTTATATATTAATTTTATTTAAATGTGCAAATTTCAGAATTTTATGGAAGATTGGAGTAGAGTTCAGACTTAGAAGAGATGAGATGTTGAATGGAGGAGAGGCAATTTTTGATAACGCGTGATAGAAGAGAGGATATTTATTTAGAGAGGGACAATCAAAAAATATGTGATCTAAAGTTCCCACATCTAGACCACAGAACGTACAATCTGGGGAGTCAAGCACATGAATTTTATAAAGGTGAGAAGGAACGGAACAATGTCCGATTCTCATACGAATAAGTAAGGAAATTTCTTTTTTGGAAAAATGGGGGAATTTTTGAAACCACGGTTTTGATGGGATAGTCCTTTGTATTGAGGCGTAGCGGGCACCCTTGGATTGACTAGCAATGTTCCAATACTCTGTCCAAACATTGTGGGATCTATCTTTGATGATGGAAAAAATATCAGACAGGGGAATATGATTTACGAGGGTAACGGTAGGGTTAGACGCTCCTTGTTTTGCCAAGGAATCAGCAATATCGTTACCCACTATGCCAACATGTCCAGGAATCCAAATCAGAGTGACAGTTTTTCCAGAGCTTTGAATGGAGGTTATCAATACTCGAATAAGACATACAAAGTGATCATCAGGATGAAGAAGAGGACTTGTTTTAAGTTTTTGGAGGGAACTGAGAGAGTCAGAGAGGACAAGAGAATGTTCAAAATTATTTTTTATTATATATTTGAGAGATTCAATAATCGCAATGCACTCGGCAGAAAATATTGAAAAATGGTTTGAAATTGAATAAAATATTCTTTCATTAGAATTATTGTGATAAACGTTAATACCAATACCACAGTTAGGAGAGTCTGGAGATTTGGAGCCATCAGTAAATAAAAGAGAAGAGTTGGGCCATTTAGAAGAAATAATGTCATTGAACATATTATTGACAGTACGGGCTGGGAGATTGGAATGACTTTTAAGGATGCCGATCCCTTCTAATATCGTTGGGGATAGGGTGACGTGACTATATTTTAATTTGTACAAAGGAAGAAGATCATTTTTGATAATTTGAAGCTCTGAGAGAGAGCGAAAATTTTTACAGATGGCAGGGAGAGGTTTAGTTCGAGCTCTGACTGTAGATGAATGTGTTGAGTCGTTGAACAACGAGACTCTGGGAATAATCTGATGGCTTTTAGAATTTAAACATTTAAGAACAAATTTGTCAGCAAATAATTGACGCCTTAAATAAAGAGGAGGATCAGAACATTCTACTTGAAGGGAATTGATGGGCGACGATTGCATCGCGCCAGTTATTATTCGCAATGACTTAGATTGAATTTTGTCTAGTTTACTGAGTGCATTTTTGGATGCAGTACTAAAAAGTGGGCAGGCATAGTCGAGATGACTTCGAATAAGTGCATTGTAGAGCAACTTAATGCAGATAGGATGAGCACCCCACCAAACGCCAGTCAATGATCTGATAATATTTAAATTTTTTTCACATTTAGTAACTATATTATTAATGTGGGAAGACCATTTAAGTTTCCTATCAAATGTTACTCCCAAAAATTTAACTTCGGAAGCATTGGGGATTGGAGAGTTTTTAAATAAAATTTGAACAGGGGGGTTATTATGACGATTTGAGAAGGTAACACACTGACTCTTTTGTACTGAAAGTTCAAGACCATTTAAAGTAAGCCATGTGCAAAGGGCATCCATGGCTTCATTAAGATATTTGACGGCGGATGGAATGTTTTTGGATGATAAGAAGAAAGCTATGTCATCTGCGAACTCAACAACTTTTACTTGAGGGGGAATGGTGACATGCATATCGTGTGTGTATATATTATACAGTAAGGGGGATAATACATCGCCTTGGGGTAAACCCTTCCAAATTGACCTACTCTGAGGAGTAACATCTGGTAGCTCAATGAAAATTTTCCTATCGAGAAAAAGATTAATAATAGATTGGACAAACATGAGGGGTAAGCCAAGGCCTAAAAGTTTTTTTTTAAGAATTGGGATGGAAACATTGTCAAAGGCGCCTTCTATGTCTATAAAGACTGCAAGACATACTTCTTTGTTAGAAATGGATAAATTAATATCAGTGCTGATGATGGCAAGGTTATCTTGTGTAGATTTCTTTTTCCTAAATCCAAATTGGGATGGAGAGAGAAGATGATTACTCTCGACAAAAAATTCTAAGCGGTTTTTAATTATTTAATTAAATGAAGACAATATAAGCGAAACTCAATCGAAAATCTGAAAACAGAAAAATCAGAAAAAGATATTGACACATCTGGGACTCGAACCCAGGTTTTTAATTAATTTTTCATAAATTTTACTAAGGGTGGATGAAAGAGCAATTGGCCTATAGTTGGATCCAGAATTGGGTGATTTGTTTAATTTTAGAATTGGGATGATTATTTGAGAACTCCAGTCATCAGGTATTATGCCAGTCTGGAAGATTTTATTTAAGATGCTTAAAAAGTGATTTAGAACATTATCATTACTATTTTTGATAATGCTATAAGGTATACCATCTCTGCCTGGAGATGAGTCCTTGACTGTTGATAAACAATGTTTTAATTCAATTAAAGTGAATGGAGAGTCAAGCCAATGATCAGACATAGGAGTGTTGTGGATTGGAGTTATTTCATCTAAGTTAGGTACAGAAGGGGGGGCAATTTTGTCCAAGAACTCGTCTATCCATTTAGAATGAGAAGCTCGAGGAGATGTTGGACTGAAGGAGGATCGAAATCTTCGAATCATAGACCAAACTTCCGAAATTGGAGTGTTCGGAGATACTGAACTGCAGAAGTTGTACCACCCGGATTTTTTTTTTGACCTCAATACCCTTTTGGCATTGGCTTCGGCATTTTTGTATATGAGATAGTTCTCCATAGTCATATTGTGACGATAGGAAAGAGATTTAGCTTTCCGAATTCTCACTACTTTGGAACATTCCTCATCCCACCAGGGAGTTGGAGGGAGTTTTTTGATAGATTTGGTTTTAGGGGGAGGATTTGATTTATTGATTGCAGTTACGAGCATTGATTTGAAGTTATCGTAGTCATCTTTGACAGATAATGTATCGGTATAGGATAAATTTTGTATAAACTTATCCATATGTGAGTTAAATTCGTCCCATTTGGTGTGTTTTGTTTTAATCTTTGTCGAAATATGGGACTTGTCTGAATGGAAAGAAGTTTGATAAGTGATGGTGATCGGGAAATGATCACTGGAGCAAGGGTCGGGGGACACCACCCACGAGGAGAGAGGTGCCAGATTAGTAGAGCATATGGAGAGATCCACTGCACTGGGATTTGTGTTGGGGCGAGAGATTCTAGTAGGAGATCCGTCATTCAAAAGAAAAAGGTTGGATTCATCTAGGAAATCCATCACACTTCGACCGTCTCGATCACAGAAAGCAGAACCCCAGACGGGGGAATGGGCATTAAAATCACCCAATAAAAAGAAAGGAGGGCTTAGTTGACGGACAATTTGCAACCACGCTTGTTTATTGAAGTGCGATGTTGGGGGAAGATAGATAGAAACAAAGGAAGTGTCCTTTATTTTAGCTGCAACCATTTGAAAGTCAGCATTGGGGGGTTTGATATTATTTATTGGGAAAAACGGAAGGGATTTTTTAATAAAAAGGGCAGCACCACCGCCCGTACCTTCCGGGCGATCATCGCGGAGACAGGAGTACCCTCCCACATTAAAGTGGGTGGATGGAGTAAACCATGTCTCCGAGACAGCAGCCACAGAAACAAGGTTTGAATTTAATAGGTTAAGAAGGTTTGATTTGTTAGAAATAGCACTGCGGCTATTCCACTGAAGAATTCTGACATCTTGAAGAGCCATTTTGAATAAATGATTTTAATGTGGAAATAATAGAAGCAGCGTTGGACGGTAGATTAGTTTGAGAAGAAATTAGGTCAATTAGAAGCATAATAAGAGTTTGAATAAATGAAGAATTATCTTGGGAGAGTTGTTCAGAAAGCTTTTGATAGTTTGTTGAGGATGAATTATAATTGTTTGCGCACCCATTTGTGGCGTGTGAAAGAGGAGAACCATTGGGATTTAAGAGAAGTGAGTTGTGTTGTTGCTGATCGTATCCACGAGTCTGTTTAGAGATAGGGTTTTTGTATGTGAATTTTGTTGAACGGGAAGATGTTGAGGAGGAGGCGTGAGGGTTGGATGAAGAGTTACTGGATAAAACCTCGGAAAATGATTTTTTGACAGGCGGGAATAATTTAGAAGCCTGCAGAAAAGACAAGTTCTCAGAGGCCATAGAAATTTTTATATTTTTTTGGCGAGATTGTTCGGGGCAAGAAGAGTTAATGGCGGAATGAGCGCCTAAGCAGTTAAAACATTTAGGTGAGGAGAGAGAAGAACATTGGTCAGCCGAGTGGTTTTCTCCACATTTGAAACATCTGGGAGGGGATCTGCATGCAGCTTTGGTATGACCAAAACGGCAGCAGTTGTAACATTGAGTGGTGGGATAAGTGTACATTTCAACTGGTAAGGAGTTGAAAAATAAATAAATATGGGAGGGAAGAGATTGTCCTTCGAATGTGATGACGACAGATTGGGAGGGCTTCCAGGAAACGATGCCCTCAGAGGTGTCCTTATAATTTAGCCTCCTGGCTTTTATGGGATTGCCGATATGTTGGGGGGTTGAAAGTGAGGACAGGATTTCTGGAATGGACAGATCGGTCGAGATACCCCTGACCAGGCCCATTCGAGTGACATTGAAAGTTGGGATGTACGCCTTGAATTTAGAATTTGATGAAATAAATATATTTTTGATAAAGTTGTTGGCGGCTGAACCTGACAGGAATTCAACAGAGATTCGGAAGCGACCCTCGGCTTTAACACCTCCAGGTTTAATCGAAAGGTTCTTGTTATTTGAAAGAAATTTACCAAATTCAAGAGGATGGATGGTTTTACCTTGTTCAGTTTTTTGCGCATATACAATGTAGGGGCCACGGGAATGAGTAGAGTAAAAGATTGTTGGAGGAGGTTGAGGAAGAGCTGGAGGGGACTGAGAAGACAAAGGCGAATCATGTTTTTTTGGGGAAAGGGGACTAAATTTTCTTTTTTTAATTGAGGTTAGGATGACAGATTCATTGTCTGAAATGTTTGAATGTTCTGAAAAGTCTATTTTATCTGAAATGTCTCCATCTGGAGGGTCAGGAGGGGGATCTGGGGGCTTTGTAAGGGGTACAGGAGGGAAATCCTCCTCCATTGTTCAAAAAATTACAGCTAATATAAAAAGTGACAGAAGTAAAAAAATTATATAAATATCTGAAAATGAGCAGCAAGAAGTGACTCCTGGAAGATCAGGGGGGAGAAGATTCCAACACACTAAACTTTTTACAGCCAAAACACAATAAAAAGATTGGTTTAAGAATATTTTTTGAAAGAGCAAAACAAAAGAACTGATGACAGCCAAATGTTATTGTTGCGAGTCCTAGTTAGTAGTTAATAATAATAATTTTTATTGTAATTTGTACATTTAAGTTAACAAATTTCTAATTAATTATAATATTTCATATTCACTATATTTTTTCAAGTTTTATGTAGCTCCTACAATACATCTTGAACTTTCCAATTGGTGTGGACTTTAAAGTTTCTGGTAGTGTGTTATATAACTTCATTCCCTTGTACAGTAAACTGTTCTGCGTACTCGCTGTGTCCTTTTTTTGTAGCCTAATTTCCTTGCACGTCCTTGTGTTATATCTGTGAATGTCCTTGTTGTATACAATTTTATTTGAGAAGTATTTTGGTAACACGTTGTTCAATATTTTGTGGATAAATGTGTTGGTTCAGTGTGGTTGGCATGCAGTTATATAATTTGGTTGCTGCTATCTCTTTGATGGTAAGATTCTTCCTGAACTAAATGAAACCTATATACATATATCCATTTTTATTTAAACGTTCTGGGTATATCTATTATGGGTTTTCTTAGAAGCGATAATAATTTAAGAAGCGTGTTGTATTTTATGCTTTATTTTATAAAAATCTTTTTATTTATGTCCTACTGTTGTCTTCAATTCAAATTATTACTGTTATGTAAAGTCCGAAGAGCCTTGATAAATACATAACACTTTTTAGAGCTTTTTGTGTGACTTAACTTGAATTGCGATGTTTTAACCGAAAGAAAATTATGACACAACTTATGCAGATATAAAACTTCTTGTTTAGAATAAATACCATCATATTAGATATCACAATATGATTTTGAATGCACATGTAAGCCAAAATATCATACTAATAATAATTAATATTATTTGGATGACTTGTATAGCGCCTTTTTTGTGAAAAATCACCTCAAGGGCACTGTATAAACTTATAAAACATTTCTGCAATCTTACTTCTAACTACAAACTAGACAAACCACTATAACAACTTATGGCTAAATATTACATCCACCGGTTCATCGATCACCGATACGAAACTATATGTGTGATGATTTGACCAATGAACGCAATGCTACGTAAAAATAAGTAAGAACATATTATACAGGACCATATTTACCTCCGAGGTCAGTAGAGATTAACAGTGTTATTGTTTATTCAGAGAAATTTAGGTACCGTTCCCACGCAGAGGATATAATTGGGAACTATAATATATAATATTTATTTGTTTTATTTATTTATTTACGCCTATTTAGGCTTTTACATACATACATATAACAATATTAAAGAAATTATACTAGTAAATAGTGCAGGAAAGTACTATTTAAAACACTTGCACAAAAATAAATACAAAGTAAAAATATTATTGAATTTGAACCACACAGTACGTAGGTACAAAATATAAAAAATTCAAAATAGTTTTTTTTCTTTCAGCCGACAAAATACTGTCAATGTGTTAGTCAATTTTAATAGCTTTATCTAAATATTCCCCATTGAAATCACTAGATACCCTTAAAATAAATCCCAACATTTTCAAAGCTTTATTGGTTACTATTTCTATATGCTTGATAAAGTTGAGTTTCGTGTCAAACCAAATACCTAAGTTATTAATTTCCGAGACAGATACTAACGACACATTGTTAATGGAATAATCTAAAAATATTGAATTCTTGAAAAATTATGTCTGTAATGAGCGTATTTTGAAAACAAACGATTTGATCGGCGGTACAATAGTACAAGGATTTGATCAGAACATCTATAATAATAATATATCTTTATTGAATAAAAAAAATTAAGATTTATAACTACAAAAACAAAAAGTACATCATAGTACAATTTAAAAGTTTATGTACAAAAGTTTATAACAGAAAACAAAATACAAATATACAGTAGGTACTTAAAGAATAGAGTTTTATAATTATAAATTTAGGTAACCTGCCTCACTAGGCTAGCCTGTATTGAGGCAGTAATTTTACGTCAATTTATTATACTGTGAACATACCTACACTTATATTAAAATAAAATCACACAAGAGAATGGTTGCATTAATAATAACAATAACATTGGTACAATAAATACAGCAATGGTTCAATACTAATTTAATATAATATCAATACAATCTGTCTTCCCAAATGTGGTTCGTTCCTTGGTAAGAGAAAGATTGATGTTGTTTAAGGTATCAAATAATATTAATCCAAAAGTGTGAATAAGATATATCATAGGCAAAACAAGAATGATACTCTCAGATATGTATTTTTTAATTTAATGGTATGAGAGCCCAAAAGGGTAGGTTTTTAATTTGAACCTAAATTCTGTTGGGCTTGTTATGCATTTAAGTTCCCGAGGGAGTTTATTCCAAGCCTTAGGCCAAGACACTCCGAATGCGCGATCTCCAAATTTAGTATTTGGCTTGCGTTTAGGTTCCATTAATCTGCCTAGCTGATGATGTCGCTGATCTAAGGGTTGACTGCCTCGGACCAGTATTTTCCGGAACACACTGTTCAGAGATCATCTTATGCAAATCCATCCAAAAATAGAATATCCAGCTTTGTTTTCTTTTGTTGAACATTTAAACATTTCAATGATAATGATTAATACCTTAAAAATTGCAAATAGTGTGGGGAGAAAGGTGTAATCGTTTTGAATCTTTATAATTATAGAAATATGAATCTTAAACAAAAAATTAAATGTATATTTGAAAAATAAGTCAATAACTTCGTAAACACCACTTGTATAAATAGTGGTGTTTACAAAGTTATTGTTTTATTTTAAATTATAATGTCATATCACAAAGTATCTGCTTCATATGAACCATCAGTATTTTTTTGTTCTGGTGTGGACTAAAGAGAAGCTAAAATGAAGTGTCATCATATATTTGAGCATGCCTGGTTTTTTCCTGGTGAAACTACTATTGCTTTCGAAATATGAAGGTTTGATGAGATAAAAGAAAGAATATATATTTTTGAATGTAGCTATTACTTTGTGGTTATCCATTATAGAAAAATGAAACAATTCAACTTTGTATAAATCACTTATATGATGTGCAAATCCGACCGGTTTCGGAATAAACGTTCCTTCGTCAGGGAAAGCTTATACTAATTTGACAGTTTAGAACAATGTTTTATTGGGGTAGGGGTGGAGCCGTTGTTAGTTAATAATGTAGATTGGGTGGGTAGGTATTAGTGTAGAGTGGGTGGGTAGGGGAACAAATCCATGATTGGGCTATATGACAATATTTTTTGTTTGTTGATAATGATAAAGAATATATATTTTTAATAAATACGTATTTATTTATTTGGGTATGTGAGTATTCTGTAAAAATATAATAACAAATAATCGATATTTCCAAATATATAGAAAAATTCAACGAAATTTAACAATACATCGATAAGAGTAGTGATTAAGGATATCGGCGTTTAATAAATGTTCACTAATTTTATTACCATTTTTAAGGAATAAGAGATGAAGAATTAGAAACAATAATTACAATAACGCAGAGTTTTTCGAAGGGAAACTTAGTAGTGAGAAGAGCGGGACACGGCGGCGAAATGGGCGGCCTTGGCGTGAGCTACCTCGGGGGTGTCTACGACACGTCCGTCAATTCCGATGGGGGCGGCTCCATGGGCGTAAGATCCATAGATGGCAGGGGAAGCATAAGCTCCATAGACGGAAGGGGCGGCAACTCCACTGGACAGACGAGCGACAGCTGATTTGTGAGCGATCTTAGCGTGGGCAACCTCGGCGGTGTCTACGACAACACCATCCTGAGCCAGGGGAGCGAGTCCATGAGCGTAAGCTCCGTAGACAGCGGGGGAAGCGTAAGCTCCGTAGATGGCAGGGGAAGCATAATCTCCGTAGACGGCAGGAACGGCAACTCCGCTGGACAGACGAGCGATAGCTGATTTGTGGGCGATCTTGGCGTGGGCGACCTCGGGGGTATCTACGACAACACCATCCTGGGCCAGGGGAGCGAGTCCATGAGCATAAGCTCCATAGACAGCAGGGGAAGCATAAGCTCCATAGACGGCAGGGGAAGCGACGTAGGACAGGGGAGAGTAGGCTCCGAGGACGGCTCCGTTGGAAGCGGCGGCCTTGGCGGCGTAGTGGGCGGCCTTAGCCTGAGCTACCTCGGGGGTGTCTACGACACGTCCATCAATTCCGATGGGGGCGGCTCCATGAGCGTAATTTTCGGAGTAGGCTCCAGCGTAGTTGGAGGCACCGTTGTAGGCACCATATCCATAGTCGTACTGTCCATTGTCCTGGCTCTCGGCCAGACCCTCTCCCTTCCATTGCCCATCTTCATTGCTGATGTAGTTGGCGGAAACCACAGCTCCCATGCACAGGAATGCGAAAATCTGCGGATCAGAAAAAAAACAGTTAAAAATACAATACTTTTTTACGCAAAACAAAACTTTATTGATTCGAGTTAATAACGAGGCGCAATTTTTATATTTCGAATACTATTCGAATATTTCTGTAAAAGTAAAAAAAACGTATGAAACGCAAATAAATATGTTGAAAAGTGAAAATGCAACTCATGAAATCAATTTATTTATTTATTTATTTCTATTCGCAAACATACACTTAACAGATTATTACATTGGTTTAAGTACATAAATAATAAGTTTCAGTATAATAAAGAATATGAAAAATGTTATTGATCCGTAACTGTACGTAAATTGGTTAAAAGTAGTGTTTTGTGAACACCTCACTAGGCGAACCTGTGCTGAGGTGTTCCCATTTTTAGGATAAGTGCTCTTCTGTCGGCAAGAGTCGAAGCACAGTATCCTCCTTGATTTTGTCAAGAAGGGCACCGTGGGTCGATCCATGACGGCAGTATCCTATACATAAATTAAATATTAGTAAGGATCTATTTGCAGGTTATTTCAGGATATCTAGAATATGTATAAGATAAAAGAATTACTTGATATACAATTAGGTATAATTATTCTACAGACCTCCCGCCACTAGTATTAAATAATATTGTGGTACTTTTTTGTGGTACTTTTTGTGTCCCGAAACAATTTTTTTTTTTTTTTTTTTTTAAGTTTGGGTTGGGTCATGTTTGGTTAGGTGTTATAATCTTTTGAGTAAAGAGAATACCTTGTTGTTTGA
Source organism: Limnephilus rhombicus (assembly GCA_929108145.2). Lineage (NCBI taxonomy): Eukaryota > Metazoa > Arthropoda > Insecta > Trichoptera > Limnephilidae > Limnephilus > Limnephilus rhombicus. The sequence goes on along the minus strand of OV815291.1, from coordinate 42,782,312 downwards.
TCCAGTCTTTGATTAGTTTTTTGTGATGGATTGTTGATGTATTTGAAGTTAATAATTGCTTCAGTGTATTGGGCATGGAGTTATAAAGTTTGGTTGCATAGTACTTAAAGTTTCTCTGCCCGTGTGAGGCAAAAACATATTAAAACATATTTCCCAGAACAATCCTCAGGACTATATTTTTTTACACTTTGTCAATCCATTATCACATATAGCATACTGGCATGGGAAAGTGCAATCAACATAGCAATAGACCCAATAGAAAATACAAAAACCAACAAATAAATTTATCCTCCAAGTACCTTTCTACAGAAACTGGAATGTAATTTGCGAAACACTAGACGTCATGACAATAAGACAAAGTACTACGCAATCAAACTATTCAACTGCATGCCCATCAGAAGGAAAAACCTACCAGGTAAACCTTCACAATAAATATATCTACAATTGTTCATAAAAACACATCACAGACTAGATCAAAAAAAGATATTCACTTTACTCAAAACATTATAACACCTAACCAAACATAACCCAATCCAGACAATCAAAACTTTGTTTCAGGGCAGAAAATACTAAAACTTTGTTTCAGCGCAGAAAATACTACCTCAATATTATTTATCCCAGTGGCGTGTGGTCCATTGAAAAGTATACCTACCAACTATTTATCTGACTTTAACTGCTACTAGTCTTAAAATTATGTTTACAATACTGTCACCGTGGGCCAACCCACAGTGCCCTTCATGACAATATCAAGGAGGACACTGTGTTTTTACTTATGTCAACAAATAGCATTATATCCTAAACTTGCGAACACCTTAGCACAGGTTCTCCCAGTGAGGTGTTCACAAATTAACTAACTAACCTTTTTACATACAGATACTGAGTGTAAATATTTTTCGTACATAAATGACTGCATAATTTATAAAATGTATGTCCAAGAATAGATTTAAATAAATAAATAAAAAAAACGTAATGAAAAAAAAAACAAATTAATTACTCACCAGAGCGTTCATTTTGACTGTGTGGTGAGCCTTTTCTGAGAGGAAAACTGCTTGTGCTGTGTGGGGAGAGAACGCAAGGCTTTATACCCAACGAAAGCTTCTTAAGAGAAAGGAGTGGGGCAATCATTTGATAACGTCGGAAGTTCAACTCTGTCATTATTTAATTCGAACTTGAGATAAATTTATGTATAACCGATCTTAATCTACGACTGAAAAATGTACTTTGCGAAATTGTTTATATTTTCCTTACGATTGCGGACATTCCACCAGTTAGTTATATCGCATATAAAACTATTCACAGTTTTATTTATTGATTAACGCCCTTTTTCGGGGCGTTTACATATGAATGGTAAGAAATATACAGTATTTATTATATGTACATAACTGAACTGTCTCAGTAACAATATTTTATATTTGTTTAAAGATAAATTGAAGATGTCCACTGACTTGGTATAATTGTTTCTTTCCATTAGCATTCTGGGCAAAGAGGAATACATATGGTTGTTAGTCCCAGAATTTCTACAATGAGATGAATCCTGACTTCTAGTATTACGTAGTGGTATCCGGAAGCTTATCAATTCAAGCAATACCGGACTATCAAATAAATCATTTAGAATTTTATATAGAAGTACCAAATCAGTGGAGGTTATCCACCTCTTACCCGCCCTGGTATAAGTAACTGATGGTTACTCCTTCAAGGCTCTCGCAAGATTCTAATTTTTTTTTGTTAAACGAAGCTACACTTATTTATTTTGAACGAATCTAGACCTCCAGTATCCTTGAATACGTTGTTAGTAAGGAGTATGCAAGTGCTTAACAGGAAAAACAAAATGCATAAAAATAGGTTAGTAAGACAAAGATAAATTAAACAGGGCAAAAGAAAAACTCATTGATGAGACTCCATGAGGCGGCATTGCATCTGTAAAAAACCTGCAAGCACCTGCATAAAATAGAGAACATAAGTAATACAATAAATCTCAAATCAATTGGCAAGTACCAACAAAAAATGTGAATGGCTTTCGGTCTGACCATAAATTACACTTAGCTTCCGTGTCCCTTAGACAACCACTCAGTGAAGCCTCAAAGAATGTTAACTGAATATTTGGGGTAAAATACCCAAAGACTTAAAGAAAATTCAGCGTTGGGTAGTCAGAGGCAGGACAAAGGACAGTCAAGGTCGTCTGATCAAACCTCAAGCCTTTTTTTTTTTTTTTTACATTAACTACACACAGGAGGCCCTGAGTAAAATAATTTCCCTCAGTGCCTATGTCATCTGGGATGCTGTGTGGAGGGTCTTTTTGAGGAGAGGAAGGAATGAACATTGGTCTTGAAGAGACCCATGTTGTAGGAAGGAGGAAACACAGAGGCCGGCAAATCATTCCACAGCCGAGCTGTTGAACACAAGAACGAGTCGAAGAAACGACCCGTTCTCATGTGACAAATATCAACCATGTAAAAATGTTGGGCACGCGTTTGGCGTGTTTCCCGACTATGCACCGGTGCCGAAGGGATCAATGATGCTAGTTCCTCGAAGCATCTTCCATTGTAATACCGGTAGAACAAGGATAGCATTCTCACCCGACGCCTGTGCTCTAAAGATTGCAATCCGTCTGTTAAGATAAGCCTGCACATGTCATTGGGGGAGGCGCAGATAGATTTGAGAACGATCTGCTAAATTAATAATATAACTAAAGATGAAGCAGGCATGAGGTCCAGCACACCCCCATATGGGGATAGGGAAATAAAAAAATTTAAAAAAAAATTTGGAGTTCAGTTCATCCAGTAAAACATTGAAACAGTTAAAGACAAATAAAACAAAACAAGGAACATGGCATAAATACCAAGTCAGTGAAAATTCTTCTGCCTGACAATTTGATCAAAAATATTGCTATCTTTTCTAAAAAGATTCATTTAAGATAACCTAACTTTTACGCCACAACGAAGGTAAATCATCACCATTCTGTAGTTTAGCAAATTGCGTTTTTTTCTTGACACTTTTTTAAATATTATCTCCACACAGGAGGCCCTGAGGAAAATAATTTCCCTCAGGGCCTACGTCATCTTAGATGCTGTGTGGAGGGTCATTTTGAGTAGAGGAAGGAATGAACATTGGTCTTGAAAAGACCCATATTGTATGAAGAAGGAAACACAGAGGCCGGCATTCCACAGCCGAGCTGTTGAACACAAGAACGAGTCGAAGAAGCGACCCGTTCTCATGTGCAAATCTCAACCGTGTACAAATGTTGAGGACGCGTTTGGCGTGTTTCCCGACTATGCACCGGTGCCGAAGGGATCAATGACGCTAGTTCCTCGGAGCATCTTCCCCACATGAGCCCATGCAAAGTTACCAAACCTACTTGGGGTGACCTACGGCAGACGTGTTAGTAATGTAATGAAGAAGACGGAAGTACACATACTTGCCTCCCAAACAGATTTGCATCACACCTACAACCCAAAAATTTCGCTTCACAATACAATGAAAAACTTCTCTATCTTTTTGATTTCTCTAGGTTTTAGTTTATATCAAAAAAATGTTTGTATCTTTTTTGTTTCTCTTGGTTTTACCTTACATTCAAATATCAACGGATCAATTATTTAAGGAATTCCAAGTACCTTCTTTCAAAGATCTGTACAATAGAAATGCATTGATTAAAATTTTAAAAGAAGAAGAAAAGTATCAATTTATAACTGAAAACCGTACTAGACATAAATATATTTTTTCATGCCCAAAGTTAAACACTTCCTTCCCACAAAATTATTATACTTATCAAGAATATATCATACCGAAGATATTTAATTTATTACCTGACACTATAAAGCAATGTAATTCTATGAATAAGGTTAAATATATGGTGAAAAATTGGCTATCGGAAAAAAAAGATTTATATTGATTTTGATATGTATGAAAAAATGTTGTATTTGTAGATAGAAGATGTAAATTTTAAATTTTAAAAATGTATAAATATGTAACTAAAATATAAGCACCTGTTGACAAGCCGATTCAATTGGCTTAGCAGGACTTGTTTGTTGATTATATTATGTATTATCTATTATTTCAATAAAAAAAAAAAAAATAAAAAAAAAAAAAAAAAGGAAGACTTATTTTCAACCGATTACCGGATGAAATTAGAAAAATTAATGATAAAATCCAATTAATAAACACTGTTAAAAAATATTATAAAGATAATCTCAAAAAAAAAAGGTTCCGAATAATCTAATCTCAAGAAAAACTTATAACTCAGTTTCCAAGTAATACTCCGTTCTTCAAATAAGTTAAATTTTGTTTTGTTTTTAACAACTAATTACAATAATTCTAGATACATTATCCTAATAGTAAAATTGTTTATTAGTAGATAAATGCTTATAATTACATATCACCGAACTTACAACTTATTGTTTTTTACATTTACATTGTAATTTAAGAACTTATAACATAATATAGCATTAAAAATGTACACTACTCTTCCAGAAACAAGCTAATGCTTCTATGGAAGAGTGGTATTAACATATTTGAACATGAACATGTACGCAAATTATTACATCATCTAAATGTACATTTTATATGCTAAAATGTATCATTTTATATGCTAAAATAAAAATAATAATTATAAAATAAGTAAATAAAAATTGTTTGTCTTTTTGGTTTCTCTCGGTTTTACCTTACATTCAATCATTTTTTGTGTCTATTTTGTTTCTCTAGGTTTTACCTTATATTGACACGTTGCTTGTGTCTTTTTGGTTTCCCTAGATTTTACCTTATACCCAAAAACTGTTTGTATCTTTTTGGTTTCTCTAGGTTTTACCTTATGTCCAAAAACTGTTTGTATCTTTTTGGTTTCTCTAGGTTTTACCTTATGTCCAAAAACTGTTTGTATCTTTTTGGTTTCTCTAGGTTTTACCTTATGACCAAAAACTGTTTGTATCTTTTTGGTTTCTCTAGATTTTACCTTCTATCCAAAAACTGTTTGTATCTTTTTGGTTTCTCTAGGTTTTACCTTATGTCCAAAAACTGTTTGTATATTTTTGGTTTCATTAGGTTTTACCTTATGTCCAAAAACTGTTTATATCTTTTTGGTTTCCCTAGGTTTTACCTTATGACCAAAAACTGTTTGTATCTTTTTGGTTTCTCTAGGTTTTACCTTATGTCCAAAAAGTGTTTGAATCTTTTTGGTTTCTCTAGGTTTTACCTTATGTCCAAAAACAGTTTGTATCTTTTTGGTTTCTCTAGGTTTTACCTTATGACCAAAAACTGTTTGTATCTTTTTGGTTTCTCTAGATTTTACCTTCTATCCAAAAACTGTTTGTATCTTTTTGGTTTCTCTAGGTTTTACCTTATATCCAAAAACTGTTTGTATCTTTTCGGTTTCTCTAGGTTTTATTTTATCTAAATTATCTTTACCACACCCTTCAATTTACGTTTTTATTCCAATTATTTTACTACATTTATTGTGAAAATTGCTAAAAAAAATACTCATGAATCAGGGGATCGTGACTGTTAATTTCATTTTCTGGTCTGACGGTGACAATTGGCAGGACTATTCACAAGTGCGTAATGAATTCTTAATAGAATCTAAGAAAACGAAAGTTTTATAGCTGTGTTACTAGAAAAACTGAACTGAGGAGTCGATTTTCAGGAAATTCATCAAAGTACCAAAATTTAAAAATATATTTTTTATTAAAACCATATTTTGATATTTAGGACCGTCCTGAGTAGACCTCTTTTGGGTCATCCTGCATACGTATAATATAGACGAAGGTACAGTTTAAACCTGCTATATGTATATTATTTAAACATTTTCTTCCAGTCTGTCCTCATGCCGCGAATAGATAGAAAGTGAATCGAATTCGGTTTTACGTAAATATGAAAATGTTGACCGTCACAACTGAGAATTGAACCCAGAAACTCTGTATTACTGGGATAACACTCTCCCAGTTTTTCGGTTTCATAATTCTTTGAGATTAATTAATCTTTTTCTTTAACTTAAATTATAAATTATATGAATAAGTTTTTATGCAATCAAGGAAATGTACTTAAGTAAACAGGAGGTAAAAGTGAGAAGGCGGTTTTCATTTTATTTTGATTTATTTGCTTAAGAAAAAATACTGTAGAAAAATACAAACACGGATAGAACAGAAGATGCTAGATCTATCATTGTTCATTCGAATATAATTTTCATACTACCTATCTTTAATTTAAAACTACAATCACATTAACGCAGGAGTCTTCAAGGAGAGGGGAAACTTAGTAGTGGGAAGCGGCAGCCTTGGCGGCAAAATGAGCGGCCTTGGCGTGAGCTACCTCGGGGGTGTCTACGACACGCCCGTCAATTCCGATGGGGGCGGCTCCATGGGCGTAAGATCCATAGACGGCAGGGGAAGCGTAAGCTCCATAGATGGCAGGGGAAGCATATGCTCCATAGACCGCAGGGGCGGCAACTCCACTGGACAGACGAGCAACTGCAGACTTGTGGGCGATCTTTGCGTGGGCAACCTCGGGGGTGTCTACGACAACACCATCCTGAGCCAGGGGAGCGAGTCCATGAGCGTAAGCTCCGTAGACAGCGGGGGAAGCGTAAGATCCGTAGACGGCAGGGGAAGCGTAAGCCCCGTAGACGGCAGGGGAAGCGTAAGCTCCATAGACGGCAGGGGCGGCGACTCCGCTGGACAGACGAGCAACAGCGGACTTATGGGCGATCTTGGCGTGGGCAACCTCGGGGGTATCTACAACAACACCATCCTGGGCCAGGGGGGCGAGTCCATGAGCGTAAGCTCCATAGACAGCGGGGGAAGCGTAAGCTCCATAGACGGCAGGAGAAGCGATGTAGGACAGGGGAGAGTAAGCTCCGAGGACGGCTCCGTTGGAGGCGGCAGCCTTAGCGGCGAAGTGGGCGGCCTTGGCGTGGGCAACCTCAGGAGTATCTACGACGCGTCCATCAATTCCGATGGGGGCGGCTCCATGAGCGTAAGATCCGGAGTAAGCTCCAGCGTAGTTGGCGGAGACCACTGCTCCCATGCACAGGAATGCGAAAATCTGCAAAATAAAAAAAAATATTTATTCACTGACACAACACCAGACAATTTCCTGAAGCCCGTCAATGTGTTTGAAATTATTATTTTTTATCAAAAATATAACTAAAGTTCAAACTTCTGACACTAGAATGACACAACAAACACATGTGTAACCAAATGATTATTGAGCTGGGTAGGGCATTATAAATTTATATGGTATATTTTTAATGAATAACTCACCAGGGCGTTCATGATACTTGTGTGGTGGGCCTTTTCTGAGAGGAAAACTGCTTGTGCCATGAGGGGAGAGAACGCAAGGCTTTATACTAGCAGAAAGCATCCGGAGGAGGAGTGGGGCGATCGTTAATTGGTATCGGTTGTTCAACTCTATCATTATGCTGCTTGACCTTGAAATTATACGATTTATAATCTCTCGTCCCTTTTCTACCCGTAGCCGTAAAATAATTACGTCTCTAATATGGTATGATATGTTGAAAACATAAATTCTATTACGCAATATTTGCATCAATGTTCACATTGTCCTTTTGACCTTAGAGAATGCTAAATAACCGTTTGTAGTTTACTTGTTTGTTACGTGATGTTGATCTTTGATACTTTAGATTAATTTAATGAATATAAATCGCTTTGTATACACTACTTATTTGAATATGGGGCGAATACAAAGTGATTTCTTTTCATTTAAAAAAAAAAATTGATTCTAAGTGAATTTGCAATTATTATTATCGATAAGGATCTGACTTTGTTTTATTATTTTCTTAAAACTAGACATCTTCATTATTTGATATGATTTGAGATTTTTACGACCAAATGCATTATCGAGATTTATTTTTACGCTACCTCCCTATTTAGCTAAAATTTTGAACAGCATTTTAGTGTTCATCATCAGGGCCATAAAATAATTTCATTCAGCTTCTTTGTCATATTTGGCGATGCTGTGTTTCGATGGTTTTTTTTTCGATAGTAAATGAATGAGAGGAAGGAAAAATATTGGGTGTGGCTAGAAATCTGGGGGTCAGATCCGGCCCGCTACGTAGTTGGTGAGCAGACGCGTTGCTCCCAATACCTCCCAATACTCCCAATGGACAAACCTCACTCCAGGAAGCCGGGCGCGTATTTCCAAAACCTTTACCGGTTCGGTCGCGGTAGCAACAATTTACATTTTCAATATTAAAAATTAAAAATTTAGAAATAAAGTTATTAATTTCTATTTTTGAATGTAGCTATTACTTTGTGGTTATCCATTATAATAAAATGAAACAATGTAACTTTGTATAAACCACTTATAAAATGTGCAAATCCGACCGGTTTCGGAACAAACGTTCCTTCGTCAGGGAATGCTTATACTAATTTGACAGTTTAGAACAATGTTTTATTAGGGTAGGGGTGGAGCCGTTGTTATTTAATAATGTCAAATTAGTATAAGCCTTCCCTGACGAAGGAACGTTTGTTCCGAAACCGGTCGGATTTGCACATTTTATAAGTGGTTTATACAAAGTTACATTGTTTCATTTTATTATTAATTTCTAATAAACACATTGGAAAGATTATTTTATCTAGATTTTAATACAATTTTTTTGTTTGCAAAGTGATAAAAACGACCAATATAGAGATGTGTTTACAGTATATGGGAATAATCGAGAATTTTGCGAGCCAACCGGACGCTTGCAAAAACCTAAATTGTTTATAAATCTAGATAAAATAATAAATAATTATATTTATTTATATTTAAATTTTGATATTGAAAATGTAAATTGTCGCTACCGCTACTGAATCGTTATAGGTTTTTAGAAATACGCCACCCGGGCACCTTTGATAAGTCACCAAACATGCCGAACCACTTGGGGTGACCTATGACTAAGGTGTTGGTTATGTATCCGGGGGCGGCAATACCCATATCTGCTTCCAAAATTGAATTAATTGATGATACATCTGCCCTGATGATGGACACTGCAATGCTGTCCGAAACGTAAGTTAAAGAAAGAGAAATTAATTGCAATGACCTTGAATAAGCACGTCATTATTATTAATACTTTTATGCTTTCAGTTCTATTGTTGTTTGTAGTTTTATCACAAATGCCTGAATGATTCAATTTGCACTGCATTTAAATGTTTCTCACCAACATATGTTATTGACCAATTCGAAATTTTATTAATGTCCTCATTAGCCATTGTTATTGTCCTACAGAATTTCAATAGAAATATCTTCTAGTGTTTGTGATTTTATTATTTATTTTCAACTTTAATACATGAATTTTACATTACTTGCTTTAATTTCAATTTTGATTATCATAATTTTATTATATATTTTTTAATATTTATTATATTGTGTTAAATAAGAGATTTGATTTAATTTATTTTTATATATATATTATATTAGAGGCACTGCTGAAAACCACCTGCATTCCGAAAGAAAAATGTATGCATGTGATGACCTCTTTTGGGACACCTGCATAAGCATACATATAATATACAGTACAGTTGAAGCCTATTATAAATTCTTTTAATATAACATAAATACTATTTGAACATTTTCTTACAGTTTGCACTCAGGCAGCAAACGGATAGAAGGCGAATGAATTCGGTTTTCCGGATTTTATATCTTTCTTCGGTCTCTGAAGTTACTTAGTAGTTAAGTGAAGCTCTTCATTGGGTGAGTATATTCCAATGCTTTGTTCCATAATGACTCTATCTGTGTACCCTTCAATAAAATCCACCTTAAAATACATTCCTTTCAATCAACGCATACCCTTTGCGGTTGCTACCCAATTATACAAACGGAAAATATTAAATATCTTGGTATATACTTTGAACGTTATATAAAATGGGGTAGACATAGATTGGGTAATAGGAAAACTAAAAAAATTGTTTTTTAAAAAACGTGAAAAATATTCTTAACATACGAGTATATGATATAAAAATATATATACCTTGCACTAGCACAATCCATATTGGAATACGGCATTATTGCCTGGGGCTGTTATTTAAATACATTAAGAATTAATTAAAAAAAAACATATAAACATATATACATTATCTACGAAACTTGCTCTGCCTGTTGTGCTTTCTCGTGCCATGGGCAAAATTCCCAAGGATTGGCTTGACACCACAGTTTATCAATCACCAGCCAAGTGAGATGGCAAGCAATATTAAGTCCACTTGACTCGTAAGATATTGGGTTTTCGTTGCCTGAATATATTTATGAGGTACTGTGAAAATATATTATATTTTATTTAACTTATTGGAATAGATTTGAATTTTAAACTCATCAAGGTAACATTTAATGATGGAGGAATAATATTAACAAATCTCAACTTAATATGAAAATGCTAACTGTCACAACAGTGAATTGAACTCAAAACCCACTGTCTTACTGTGATAGCACTCTCCCGGTTATCTTTTTCAGTTTCATATTTCTTTGAGATAAATCAATCTTCTTTAAAAACTACATGAACAAGTTTTTTTGCAATCAGGCCAATGAACTTGAGAAAACACGAGGTAAAAGTGAAAAGGCGGTTTTTATTTAATTTTGATTTATTTGCTTAAGAAAAAATACTGTAAAAAAATACAACAAACAAACATGGATAAAACAGAAAATGCCAGATCTATCAATGTTTATTCGAATTTAATTTTTATACTATCTATCTTTATTTAAAACTACAATCACATTAACGCAGGAGTCTTTAAGGAGAGGGGAAACTTAGTAGTGGGAAGCGGAGGCCTTGGCGGCAAAATGAGCGGCCTTGGCGTGAGCTACCTCGGGGGTGTCTACGACACGTCCGTCAATTCCGATGGGGGCGGCTCCATGGGCGTAAGATCCGTAGATGGCAGGGGAAGCATAAGCTCCATAGATGGCAGGAGAAGCGTAAGCTCCATAGACTGCAGGGGCGGCAACTCCGCTGGACAGACGAGCAACGGCAGAATTGTGGGCGATCTTAGCGTGGGCAACCTCGGGGGTGTCTACGACAACACCATCCTGAGCCAGGGGAGCGAGTCCATGAGCGTAAGCTCCATAGACAGCGGGAGAAGCGTAAGATCCATAGAGGGCAGGGGAAGCGTAAGCTCCGTAGACGGCAGGGGAAGCGTAAGCTCCATAGACTGCAGAGGCGGCAGCTCCGCTGGACAGACGAGCAACGGCAGACTTGTGGGCGATCTTAGCGTGGGCAACCTCGGGGGTGTCTACGACAACACCATCCTGAGCCAAGGGAGCGAGTCCATGAGCGTAAGCTCCATAAACAGCAGGGGAAGCATAAGCTCCATAGACGGCAGGGGAAGCAACGTAGGACAGGGGAGAGTAAGCTCCGAGGACGGCTCCGTTGGAGGCGGCAGCTTTAGCGGCGAAGTGGGCGGCCTTGGCGTGAGCAACCTCAGGAGTGTCTACGACGCGTCCATCAATTCCGATGGGGGCGGCTCCATGGGCGTAAGCTCCGGAGTAAGCTCCAGCGTAGTTGGCGGAGACCACTGCTCCCATGCACAGGAATGCGAAAATCTGCAAAATGAAAGAAATATTTATTCACTGACACAGCTTTCAATTTCTCAACACCAGACAATCCCTAGAATTTGCTGAAGCGCGTCAATTTGTTTGATATTATTATGTTTTATAAAAAATATTACCATAGTTCAAACTTCTGGCACTAGAATGACGCAACAAACACGCGTGTAACCAAATGTTACTAAGTTGGGTAGGGTATTATAAATTTTTATAATGTTCTTTAATGAATAACTCACCAGGGCGTTCATGATGATTGTGTGGTGGGCCTTTTCTGAGATGAAAACTGCTTGTGCCGTGTGGGAAGAGAACGCAAGGCTTTATACTAGCTGTAAGCATCCCGAGGAGGAGTGGGGCAACTATTAATCGATATCGGTTGTTCAACTCTATCGTTATGCTTCTTGACCTTGAATTTCTACGATTCATAATCTCTCGTCCTTTCTTTACCCGTAGTCATAAAACAATTACGTCTCTAACAGTGGTATGTTGAAAATATTAAAGCTATTTCGCAATATTTGCAACAATGTGCACTATGTCCTTTTGATTTATAGAATGCCTAACTGTTTTAGTATTTATTTACAGTTGGTTGTGTGAATGTTGAACTATAATACTTGATGGACAGTTTTTACTTTGTCCGTTTTATTTTTTGTTAAGACTAGACTTCTTCAACTTTTTTATTTTTTCACTTACGGACAGTTTTTTATTAAATTTATTCATTTTACGAGTATTTTAAAAAAAGTTACTTTTTAACATTGGATATTTTTATCGCGGTTTTGTTCGCTTGATATTAAGGAGAAAAATTCTGACCAAAGAATTTTCCCACTGAAATTAAATATTTTAATGGGATGAAAAGTAGCTAATGTCACTTTCTGGTCCTTCAATTATCTCTACAAAAAAAAGAACATGTGCATCGATCTCACACTTTCGCATTAGTTGGGATTATATATAACAATTTGATAATCTAAAAGGCGAAACAGCTGTCATGAGTAATGATGATTACACCAAAGATTTTTTTAAATACATTTCTTTTATGTGAATACCTCACAAGAATACCAACTGCTTCCGCTGGAGCCAGTGAGATTATGGCATCCCCAGTTGGGGTATGTTGTGAGGCTGTGGGGAGGGAAATTAGATGGAGAAGATGCAGGTGGGATGAACCTGGCTATTCAGATTTGGTCACAAAACACAGCTAAGGTGCAACGTTTCAATTCTGAAATTTGGTCTTACACCAGGGCGATGCCGAAAAAATCTTCCACTTTAGAACGCGCCGCAAATATATTTCTATTATTTTAAACTAACTAGCGAGTTCCCGGTACGCGTTGCTATTCCACTTAAAGAGAAATCGTTTCTCTTTGCGTGTCCTTTCCCATTCATCCCGTTCTTCTTCCGCCTCCCTTTACTCTTCCCCTCACGCGTTCCCACTCCGCCTTCTCCGCCTTCCCTCTCCCCACTCCCCACTCCCGCTTTCCCCATCCCGCCAACCCCCTCTCCAGAGTTCCCCTCCCCCTCGCGCATTCTATACATTCAGTTTCGGTACATTCAGTATTCAAACAGCTCGCGTGCCACCTTTAGCAATTTTTCACAAATTTCATTATACCAGAGCTCACCTGCATGTATAGAAACCTTCGCGGGCATGCTCACGATAACTCGCCAAAGTTTTCTCGCAATCGGAGGAAGACTTTTAAACCTCCCCTACAGAGATGGATTCTTACGTCCGTCACACCTGGAGACATTGACCCCCAGATTCCTACCCACCGCCCGTATCTTTTTCCTTCTCAGAACTTAATCCCCTTCATTTCCTCAAAAGACCCTCAACACAGCATCCCCAAAGATGGCAAAGGCCCTTAGGGAAATTATTTTACTCGGGGCCCCCTGGATGGAGCTAATTTAAAAAAAAGTTAAATTTGCTTAGGTACTAGCCTTACCATATTTTTTCTATATATTTTAAAAGAAAGACCACAAAAAACCTGGAAATGTTTGAATTCCTTTTACTATCATCATCACAGTTGATAATTGTGGTTGTGCAATATTCGAGGACAATTAGAAGCAGGAATCGAACCCTCTATGCCTGGGTGGAAACCTGTTTGATTTGCACGCTGATGCTACTAACTGTTTCTAGGTAACTAGCGCGGTCGATCGATAAAAGATTTATCGATAATGTCGATAACTCATGCACGAGTACGAGCACGACTGAGATATTTAACGTGCAAACAACAATTCACGCCTAATAAATTAAGAACCTTAGTCATCGTAAACTGTTCTTTTTGCGTTGGCGATCTGAAGTCGTGTTCAGTAAGTATGACAAGATTTCGATGTTATCAATCGACCGTGCTGAATATTAAGTAGTCTTTTGACAAATTTCGATCACCGTGTTTTGTACAATTTTGTAATCTGTTAGAAGTATTAAAATAAATGGGAGAAGACCAAAATACAAATAAAGCAGATAAAATTTAGAAGTGAATAAAAATAACAAATTTTACATCCTTTTGAAGACCAGGGTATCTCTAGCATGGTCGATCGACATAGGTTTTAACGAAAATGGCGGTAACTTGTCGTCGCTCCCGAGGACGACTGCAGGCAGCTAACGAAGAAATAACAGTTCACGTCAAATAAATTAGGAACCCTTAGACGCTGTGAACTGTTGTTTGTTCTTTAGCGGCCGGCAGCATGCTCGGGAGCGATTGCAAGTTACCGACATTATCGATAAAACCTATATCGTTCGACCATGCTAGATACCCAGATCTACAAAAACTATTCTACTAGCAAACATTCCAGAATGTTCCGGAAGGAATGTTCTGGAATGTTGTGGAATGTTCTCGCATACTCTCGAGGGCGGAATTTCCAGCCCTAATATCTTCAAAAGCACGCCCTTCAGGTAAAACGGGAACCTTCTTCATGGATGGGATACAGATGGCTACCACAACATAAAACTCCCTTTATCGTACCGGGACTCGTTTCTGAGTTTTAGCGGCAGGACACTTTCTTTTATAATATAATACATTGATTATTTGTAGATTATTTAATGTGAAAACGGAGGTAAATTTTTGTCATCCGTTCGGATCAAATACCTGATCGGTTACGAAGTCAGCCGATGATAGCCAATCAATAGATAGATAATAAGTAAAATAAAAGTAATAATATTTCTATTTGATTTATTTGGCGAATAAAAACACATCAGAACAGTATAACAAACAAAATGACTATAACCATTATAAAAATTCAATGGTACATAATATTAGAATATAGATATGTATGGAAATGAAAACCATAATAATAATTATTATATTGTATGTTTGTTAAATGTTCATTAACAGTGTACAATTATTACGCCATTTTGATAACATTCATTCACATTAGCCAGGGGTTTTCGAAGAGGAGAAACTTAGTAGTGGGAAGCACGGGACACGGCAGCGAAATGGGCGGCCTTGGCGTGTGCTACTTCGGGGGTATCTACGACGCGTCCGTCAATTCCGATGGGGGCAGCTCCATGGGCATAAGATCCGTAGATGGCAGGGGAAGCATAAGCTCCATAGACGGCAGTGGAAGCGTAAGCTCCATAGACAGCAGGGGAAGCGTAAGCTCCATAGACAGCAGGGGAGGCTACTCCGCTGGACAGACGAGCAACAGCAGACTTGTGGGCGATCTTGGCGTGGGCGACCTCGGGGGTATCTACAACAACACCATCCTGGGCCAGGGGAGCGAGTCCATAAGCGTAAGCTCTATAGGCAGCGGGGGAAGCATAAGATCCGTAGACGGCAGGGGAAGCGACGTAGGACAGGGGAGAGTAAGCTCCAAGGACGGCTCCGTTGGAGGCGGCGGCCTTGGCGGCGTAGTGGGCGGCCTTAGCCTGGGCTACCTCGGGGGTATCTACGACACGTCCATCAATTCCGATGGGGGCGGCTCCATGAGCGTAAGCTCCGGAGTATGCTCCTGCGTAGTTGTAAGCACCGTTGTAGGCATTATATCCAAGGTTGTACTGTCCATTGTCTTGGCTCTCGGCCAGACCCTCTCCCTTCCATTGTCCATCATCATTGCTGATGTAGTTAGCGGAGACCACGGCTCCCATGCACAGGAATGCGAAAATCTGCAAATCAACAAATCAAATTAGTTACCGCCACAATTTTTATACTTAGGTTTATTTATTTGTATTATTAATAGATTTATTTGATCTAAGGTCGTAGTCTAAGGACATGATTTGGGTTACAATTTGGGAGGCGGGAATGGGTACCGCCGCCCCGGGAACCTTTATTGGATAACCAACACCTCTGCCATAGGTCACCCCAAGTGGTTCGCTACGTTTGGTGATTTAGCAGTGGTGCCCGGGTTCATGGGGTGAGGTTTGTCTAGGTCTTGGAGGCGGATGACCAAGACACACTGAACCCCAGATTTCTACCCACCCCTTAAACCCTTTTCCTTCCCAGAACTCTCCTCTCCTTCCTTTTCCTAAAAAAACCCTCCACACAGCATCCCCAAAGATGACATAGGCCCTGAGGAAAATTATTTTCCTCAGCGCCTCCTGTGTGGAGCTCATGTAAAAAAAAAAAAAAAATATGTTTATTTTTTAATTTATGCTAAGACTCCAAATTTAAGATAAATAACTTACCAGAGCGTTCATGTTGATTGTGTGGTGAGCCTTTTCTGAGAGGAAAACTGCTTGTGCCGAGAGGGGAAAGAACGCAAGGCTTTATACCTGCTGAAAACATCCCGTAGAAAAGAAGTGGGGCAACTATTAATTGAAAACGGTTGTTCAACTCTCCGCGCGACCTTGAATTTGTGATTTATAATTACTTCTCGTTTCTTTACCATGGATATAAAAACAATTAAGACTCAAACAGTTACATGGTGAAAATATAAGGGGTATTTCACAACATCTGCAACAATTGCAACAATTTGCACTACGTCTTTACGACCTCGTCCGAAGTACGCTTTAGTCACTATTATTATTAATTATGTCGTTTACAGTTAGTTGTGTGAATGCTTAATTTTATTACTGGATCGCGTAAAATACAGCTTCTGTTCATTAATTGTTCATTATTCAATTTTGACCAAATTCATTTTTGTTGTCTTTGGTATTTTAAAACATTATTTGATAATATCGTTATTTATTTTTGGGGTCTTATGCCGTGTTGCTCTACCTTCTTCTTTACCCAACGTTTCAAAAAGCATTTCAGCCTCCACCACCATGTATGATCACATATTTGCCCTGATGATGGACACTGTAACGCTGTCCCAAACGTTGCCTAAATAAGGAGGTAGCGCAACGCGGCGTAACACCCCAAAAATAAATAACGATAATAATTGGGACGGTATTGAAAATTTATAATAAAAAACTATTACTATAATAATATATACTATAATAAACTATTTTATTAAATAAAATGAAACAATGCAACTTTGTATAAACCACTTATAAAATGTGCAAATCCGACCGGTTTCGGAACAAACGTTCCTTCGTCAGGGAAAGCTTATACTAATTTGACAGTTTAGAACAATGTTTTATTAGGGTAGGGGTGGAGCCGTTGTTAGTTAATAATGTAGATTGGGTGGGTAGGTATTAGTGTAGAGTGGGTGGTAATAGCTAAGTAATAGCTACATTCAAAAATATTTTATTAAACTTTGATATATATTTGAATTATGTTTATATTGTGTAGATTTATTTTTGATACAAGTTTTATTCATTATAAATTTGAAATTTGGGTAAAATTAACATTTTTGGTCTTTTCCAAATCGTAATCTGTGTTTGAATTGTTTTTTGTTCTCAATTTTCATACGGCGTGTGAGATTTTTTAATGCTTTTATTGCCTAATATCTATTTATGGCGTTTTTGTCGAAAGCTTGTGAAACTGAAGGTAAAACGTCGTAACAATTATTATAAGCAATAATTATCAGCCTGAAACACTCATCCACATTGAAAAATCTTCCGAGAAAAAAAACATGACGCCAACGTCGTGTTAAATCGGCCGTGTACGACTCATTTTGACATTTTTCTAAAATGCTTTTCTTGAACATACATTGTAATTTATATTATATTACAAACAAAATATTAATCTTCTTAGCTGCGTGTAAAACGGTTAGTTGTAGCATTTTGTGAACACCTCGCTGGGAGAACCTGTGCTAAGGTGTTCGCTTGTTAGGATTAAGTGCTATTCTGTCAACGTAAGTAAAAACACAGTGTCCTCCTGGATGTTGTCAAGAAGGGCTCTGTGAGTCGACCCATGGCGATAGTATTGTTTATATAAATTTAAGATTAATAATAATAACAATAATTGCCTTTATTCAGACAGTAAATCACATTACATTATTTATAACATTTATAACACTTATCATGCATCGACTCCCTGTCTGTATGTCACTAGTTGACAAAGGCCTGCTCCAACTGTCGCAATTTCTCTCTATCATTAGCCACTCTTGTCCATGTACCACCTGCTAAGGCTTTGATGTCGTCAACCCACCGTCTAAATGGTCAACCCCGTTTTCTCTTCTTGTCACTTGTGAACCAATTCATGACTAATTTTGACCATTTTCCACTTCTTTCATTATTTGGCCTGACCACTTCCACCTTAGCTTTTTTATTGTTTTTATGACAACTTTTGTTCTTGTTTGTTTCTTGATAGTTTAGATTTTTATTCTATCAGACAGTCTTTTCTCTAACATACTTCTTTTTATGGAGTTTTGGCAAGTTTCGAGTTTCCTATTGTGATTTTTTGTGTTTTTTGTAATTTTTTAAGATGAGTCGCAGTTAAATTGTCATTATAATAATTATCTTTAAAAAGAGTTAGGTATTTTTTCTCTGGACCACAGGCCACTTTTGTGAATCTTTTTCTTCTTTGACTAATAAACTTATAAATTAACGGTAACACCATTTCTCGACGGTCTGCCGAGTGAGCGCTAACAACTATCTGCTGGCGCACAATTATTGCTTTATTCACATTTGTACATCATCTCAAACATACATTTTAACAATACGCAATTAAACTTTATAAATCACATACAACAAATAACTAATAAAGGCATGAAAACACTAGGATTTATAATCAGAACAATTAAAGACTTCGATTCGCTGGAAGTTATAAAAATCGTATATTTGTCACTCATACGCAGCTTGTTGGAATACAATTCCATAGTTTGGTCTCCATATTATCAAATTCATATAAGAAATATCGAAAGAGTGCAGCACAAATTTTTAAGATTTATTAACTTCAAGTTACACATACCTATTCAACACATTAACTACACATCTTTACTAAACACACTTAAATTGCATTCCCTAGAAAACAGAAGAAAAATAAATGATCTAACTTTTTTGTTTTAAATCATTCACTCCGAATTAGATTATTTCGAACCCCTGCATCTCATTGATTTTAAAGTACCTACTAGAGAAACAAGGCAAAATATATTATTCTGCAACAATAATTCTGTAACCAACTACCACACACATGCACCAATTTCACGATTACACACACTAGGGAACAAATTCACCTCAAATATCGATGTATTTAATACAAGTTTACCTTTATTCAAGAAATATCTGAACAATATTTTTATGTAGAATATTTTGATATCTAAGGAGCATCACATAGGATCTATTGCATATATTTGTGTATTTCTATATTGCATTTTGTCATGTATTTTTCATCACATTTAATTAGTCACATGTAAATTTAGTAATTACTAACATATACCTACAAGTTTATTTCTATGCCATTTACAACTTAGAAACTTTGTCTTTTATTGTAATGCACTATTTTTCCTTAAATTTATCTGTATACCTACCCTTCATATGATGTTTACTAGTTATATTTTTATAGTTTATCTTTTTTATTTAAAAACTGTCTCTGTATTATAAACTTGTCATGTAAAAGCCCATCAGTGAGTTGAAAATTAATAAATAAAATAAATAAATAAATACTTATGATACCCTGGAACCATTTATTGGATAACCAACATCTTTGCCACAGGTTACCCCAAGTGGTTTGGTGACTTAGTAGGGGTGCCCGGGTTCATGGGGTGAGATTTGTTATGGTCTTGGCGGCGGATGCGTCTGCCGCGCAGCTGCCTGGCAGGCCGGATCGAGATAGAATAGTTGAGGGAGTCGTTTTGAATTCTCCAGCCGTACTCTCTTGCCTTGCACTGCAGTGGAAGGGGTGGATTCGTACGTCCGTCACTCCTGAACACACTGACCCCCAGATTCTTACCCACCCCTCATACCCTTAACTTCCCAGAACTTCCTCTCCTTCCTTCGTAAAAAGACCCTTCCCAAATACACCATCCCCAAAGACGACATAGGCATTAAGGGGTATTATTTTACTAAGGGCCTTCTGTGTGGAGCTAATGTAAAAAAAATCTTGGTTTTCGAACATACTCAAATTTTCGTTTTTTTTTTTTTTTACCTTCCTTTGGTCTTTTTTTTTTTTTACAGTGAATACCGCACAAGAATCTCATCTGCTCCCGTCTGGATCCAGTGAGACTATGGCATCCCCAATTGGGGTATGTTGTGAGGCTGAAGGTAGTGGGGAGGGGAAGGAGGTGGGGAAGAGGAAGGTTGGGAAGTACCTGGCTATTCAGATCTGGGGTCACCAAACATGGCTAAAGAAAGTTGTCATATCCCAAGTTGTCATATCTTCAACCAGTTAACCAAACAATTTTTTTACTCAAAATCATTATTCAAAGGGTTGACTTTCATAATATGCTCGTTAACAACTGTCGACAGTAATTCAATTATTTTAAGCAAGCTATGTAATAAAAAAATATGTCGAATACTTTGTTTGCGTCGTAAACACGCAATTTGAATAATATGAATAAACAGTTTTGTCCGTATAGAACTCAATTTTTCAAGAAAGGCGTACACTAAAATATAGTTTTAGTGATTCTTTTCAATATTGCATTTGCATGCCTTTCTTGAAAGAATTGAGTTTTTATACACACAAAACTATTTATTTATACGGCATATTGCATAATACGAGAGCAAACAATAAATAAATCTTATTATCTTAGAGCATAACTTCCAAAAAAGGTTTATCCCCAAAATAATTTAATTACCTTCATCTACGAATGAAAAGATAGACTATTTGATAATAATTATTATAATTTTACCCTGAAATTATTTAATATGTACATTAACATTACATTGACTTTTTATGTTGATTTTTTTAAACTTTTTTAAAGTGGAAACTGTGTTTCATTAGATTACGAAACCCCTGTATGTAATCAGGAATAATCCATTTGTTATAATTATTTCATTATTATTAGTTAGGTATGCGTTTATCATGAAGAATTTTTCGGTTATTATGCCGTGTTACGTTAGCCAGCCTTCTTCAAGACTAATCAACACGAAAATATTCATTCCAGATTAGTTCTCAATAAGTAGTGTGGAAAGTCACCCAGGTTTTACATTAAGAGTATATTACATAAACAGCATTATTTTTTTTTAATTTGATTTATTTGGGTGAATAATTACTGCAGAAGAATACAATAAATAAACATTAATATTAACTAAAGCTTACATAATAATTCAAACATGCCTAATATTAAATATAGATACAGGTGGAAATAAGAAAAGCACATGATGTAAGATTCGTTAATATTAATATAGATTACAATTAATATTTCTATAGCATTTTGATGACATTTAAAACTAGAATCACATTAACGCAGGGGTCTTCGAGGAAAGGAGAAACTTAGTAGTGGGATGCGGCAGCCTTGGCGGCGAAGTGAGCGGCCTTGGCGTGAGCTACCTCGGGGGTGTCCACGACGCGTCCGTCAATTCCGATGGGGGCAGCTCCATGGGCATAAGATCCATAGATGGCAGGGGAAGCATAAGCTCCATAGACGGCAGGGGAAGCGTAAGCTCCATAGACGGCAGGGGAAGCGTAAGCTCCGTATACGGCAGGGGCGGCGACTCCGCTGGACAGACGAGCGACAGCGGACTTGTGGGCGATCTTAGCGTGGGCAACCTCGGGGGTATCTACGACAACACCATCCTGAGCCAGGGGAGCGAGTCCGTAACCGTAAGCTCCATAGACAGCGGGGGAAGCATAAGATCCGTAGACAGCAGGGGAAGCGACGTAGGACAGGGGAGAGTACGCTCCAAGGACGGCACCGTTGGAAGCGGCGGCCTTGGCGGCGTAGTGGGCGGCCTTAGCCTGAGCTACCTCGGGGGTGTCTACGACACGTCCGTCAATTCCGATGGGGGCGGCTCCATGAGCGTAAGCTCCGGAGTAGGCTCCAGCGTAGTTGTAAGCACCGTTGTAGGCATTATATCCAAGGTTGTACTGTCCATTGTCCTGGCTCTCGGCCAGACCCTCTCCCTTCCATTGTCCATCATCATTGCTGATGTAGTTAGCGGAGACCACGGCTCCCATGCACAGGAATGCGAAGATCTGAAAATAAGGATGAATTTGCTACTATAATTAAGAGTTTTTTTAAACTAACAATTCAAAACTGTTGTGTGTTGCTCTACAACTATTATAAATTTCTCCAAAATCAAACTCACCAGAGCGTTCATGATGATTGTGTTGTGTGAGCCTTTTCTGAGAGGAAAACTGCTAGTGCCATGAGGGGAGAGAACGCAAGGCTTTATACTAGCAGAAAGCATCCCGTAGAAAAGGAGTGGGGCAATCATTAATTGGTATCGGTTGTTCAACTCTGTCATTATGCTATTCGAACTTGAAATAATCTAATTCATGATCGTTTTTCATGGTATTTTTTACAAAGCGGTAAAACTTTTTATTACACCTTACTGTTGCATATTGAAAATATAAGCGGTATTTCGCAACAGTTGCATGCGTTTCACCACGTCCTTGTGACCTTGAATGCGCTCAATATTAAAGTATCTGCAACCGTTAATGAATTATTGCGTCAACTTCGTTTGCTCCCATTCAGGACAGCTTATTTTCTTTGTCTTATTATTTTAATGTTTCCAATTTGAGTTCAATTTATATATTTATTTCAGATATCAGAGAGAGATGTGTGGTCCCTTTAGTTCAATATTATTTTTACTTACTAACACCATCGCTCGGTTAGGCAGAGAGGACAGACCGCCAAAAAACCCTGACTTGGCCCCCACTCTTTGCCTCAATCACATTCGTAAATCGTCTCATATGTACAAGTACTCTTTTATTATTCTGACCCTTGACAAGGCCCGACACAAGTCTGCTTTACTTGATCGTGCCATGACTTTCTTGGGATCCCAGCCTTTTTATTCCAATAACTCCACACAGGTGGCCCTTAGGAAAATAATTTCCCTCGGACATTTTTCAAAATGATATGTGGAGGTTGTTTTTGAGGAGAGGAAAGAATGAACACGAGTCTTGAATGGACCTATGTCGTAGGAAGAAGGAAACGCATTGGCCTGCAAATCGTTCCACAACCGAGTTGTTGAACTCAAGAACATTCTCATGTGCCTTCTACCATTCAAATACACTCTTTTTACACTTAATTTTTTTTACGCCGCATGATATTTTTTTGTAACTCTTAGCGTTAAATGAAATTTAATAACAATCAAAAATAACAATTTGGGTGGCGGCTATAGATACTGCCGCCCAGGGAACCATTTATTGGATAAATCCACCCTTTCCACAGGTCACCCCAAGTAGTTCACTACATTTAGTGACCTAGCATGGGTTCCCATGTTCATGAGGTAAGATTTATCTCGGTCGGCGGAGCATCTGTCCACGTACTGTGTTGCGGGCCGGATTCGGAGATACGGGTTAAGGGAGACCATTTGATCTCTAGAGCAGAACTCTCTCGGAACATCCCCATGCACCGCGGTGGGAGGGATGGATTTATACGTCCGTCATTCCTGGACACATTGACCCCAGATACCAAACCACTCTTACCTGGGATGAGGTGGCAACAATGTAGATTATTCAAATGATGATTATTATGAGCAAAAACATGCCAAATACAAGGATTAGGTTCTAGTACGAAAACAAGGTATTCGAAATAAGAAAAGTATATTGTGAATTTAAAAAGGACATCCTAATTCTAAAATTGTCTGGCATAAAGGGCTTGCTTAGATAATAGGTTGATGGTGATGCCGTAAGTCGTAGTGTGGCTGAAGCGTGGCTTGTCGAAAACTCCTCGTTTTGTAGAATGAATCTCACATCGTGAGAATGGCAGTGGATCATTGGCTATAAGCCAAAAGCACCATCCAGAAGCAGGACAGGCTGATGACTTCAGAGGCCAATCATCCGCCCAGGATGATTTAAAGTCAGCTTCAAAGATGGCGAGAGTCACTTCCAACATCTATGATCTTAATCGTAGCGATTTTTAGTCGATTCGTCGTCTTTTGGTCCAGAGAATCGCCCAATGCTCTGGGCTGCAGTACAAAGAATGATGAGCTCTCTTTTCAAATCTCCTGATTTCAATTTGTCCAAGCAATTCAAAAATATTGCAGGGCTCGCAATATTACCAATGCCCAAATGTCAATGGGTAAGCACCAGAGGTGCCACACACCGAAACCATAAATAAAGTGTGTATAAGAGGGTGCGCACACCTTGTTACAAATACTTTTATGTAATAACCTTTTCTTCCTCAGAACTTCGTTTCCTTGATAAAACCATCCACACAACTTACATCTTCTCTAAAGAAGACATAGGCCCGAAGGGAAATTATTTTCCACAGAGTGGAGCTAATGTAAAAAAATATATATTGAATAATTCTTAAAAATTTGAAATCATCTGCGAAAAGCAAAATAAATTTATCATGAAATATTAACGTATATCTTGTCGGTTCCATGACAATTGATTCGCCGACTATTGGTCCCCGGCATACTTAAGTACAATATTAAGTCTGTTTAGGGAATAAACGGTATACCAATTACACAAAATATAACAAAGTGACCCCGAAGGGATGAATAGAGAGGATATATCGTCGAATAACAAAGTATAAAACATATTTTTTATTTATATGGGTCAAGGAAAAATCCACTTGTCTATATACTGTATGTACCAGCGCATATTGTGTACAAAAATGGACATCGTTTGAAATTGGTAAAAAAAAAAAAAAATTAGATGATAATAATTGGATAATTTGTAGAGCGCCGTTTTTGTGAAAAATCCCCTCTAGTATTAAATATCATTTTGGCGGGCTAACTGTGATCGGATCAACTGTCGGGTCACCATCTTGTCTCTCCTACGACGTTATTTCTTATTGTATTAGGTAAGTTGAAACGAAGTGTTATTCAAAACCCATTGGCCTCAAAGGCCGCCACTCTGTGGCCTCGGGTGTACGAGGGTATATCGTAAACTCCAACCACGCTAGCCTGGCGGGTCTGAAATATGTCGGCTTTAATCCGACAAACGGACATCCACGTCACATTTATTTTTGTTGTGTTATGGCGTGTTGAGCTACCTCCTTCTTTAGCTAACATTTCGAACTACGTTACAGTGTCTATAATCAGGGCAGATATGAATGATGGACACTGTAACACTGTCCGAAAGGTTGGCTAAAGAAGGAGGTAGTGCAACACGGCGTAACACACCAAAAATAAATGTCGATAATAAATCATATCAAACTAGTTGTATTTTTATTCCAAATCATTTTACAAATGGTAAACTTACAATAATTCATAATCCGCTGGTTTATAGATGGTAATATAATTATTTTGGAAATAAACTATTTTTGCGTGAACTTGTTTGAATATGAATAAAAAGTATTGTTCGTATAAAAGTCAATTCTTTTAAGAAAGGCATGCAAATACAATATTGAACAGGTGATTCAACAATTGTAAGAATTGGGTTTTTATTTGGACAAAACTATTTATTCATATTCATATTGCGTATGTACGGGCGTGAACAGCAATTTATCTTAATACTATACAGCGTAATTTTCAAGAGTCTATTCCTAAAATAATTAAATTGGTGCCATCTACGAACGAGCGGTTTAGGAATTATTATAATTATACCCAGAAACAATTTTATACTTAATCATTTAATTATGTTGATTTAAAAAATAAATATTTTGTGTAACCAATGAATGAACTCAGGAATAATCTGTTTGTTACTATTATTTCGCTAATATTAGTTAGGTACGTATTTATCGTGATTAATTTTTGTGTTATTATGTCAGCTAATACGGTAATCCAGCTAATCCAGACCTCCTCAAGACTATTCCAACGAAAATATTCATTTTGGACTAGTTCTCAATGAATAGTGTGGAAGGTCACCGAGGTTTAACATTATATTATATAAACAGCAATATTTTTTTATTGATTTATTTGGGTGATAAAATAATGCAGAAGAATATAATAAATAAACATAATATTAACTAAAGCCTACATAATAATTCAAACATGCCTAATATTTAATATAGATACAGGTGGATATAAGTAAGAACATGATATAAGTTTCGTCAATATTAATTTAGATTACAATTATTATTCCTACAGCATTTTGATGACATTTAAAACTAGAATCACATTAACACAGGGGTCTTCGAGGAAAGGAGAAACTTAGTAGTGGGATGCGGCAGCCTTGGCGGCGAAGTGAGCGGCCTTGGCGTGAGCTACCTCGGGGGTATCTACGACGCGTCCGTCAATTCCGATGGGGGCAGCTCCATGGGCATAAGATCCATAGATGGCAGGGGAAGCATAAGCTCCATAGACGGCAGGGGAAGCGTAAGCTCCATAGACGGCAGAGGCGGCGACTCCGCTGGACAGACGAGCGACAGCAGACTTGTGGGCGATCTTAGCGTGGGCAACCTCGGGGGTATCTACGACAACACCATCCTGAGCCAGGGGAGCGAGTCCATGAGCGTAAGCTCCATAGACAGCGGGGGAAGCATAAGCTCCGTAGACGGCAGGGGAAGCGTAAGCTCCGTAGACGGCAGGGGCAGCGACACCGCTGGACAGACGAGCGACAGCGGACTTGTGGGCGATCTTAGCGTGGGCAACCTCGGGGGTATCTACGACGACACCATCCTGAGCCAGGGGAGCGAGTCCATGAGCGTAAGCTCCATAGACAGCGGGGGAAGCATAAGATCCATAGACGGCAGGGGAAGCGACGTAGGACAGGGGAGAGTAAGCTCCAAGTACGGCTCCGTTGGAAGCGGCGGCCTTGGCGGCGTAGTGGGCGGCTTTAGCCTGAGCTACCTCGGGGGTGTCTACGACACGTCCGTCAATTCCGATGGGAGCGGCTCCATGAGCGTAAGCTCCGGAGTAGGCTCCAGCGTAGTTGTAAGCACCGTTGTAGGCATTATATCCAAGGTTGTACTGTCCATTGTCCTGGCTCTCGGCCAGACCCTCTCCCTTCCATTGTCCATCATCATTGCTGATGTAGTTAGCGGAGACCACGGCTCCCATGCATAGGAATGCGAAGATCTGAAAGGAAAGACGAAGTTATTAATACAATTAACATTTTTTTTAAACTAAAAATTAAATATTGTTGTGTGTTGTTCTACAACTGTTATTAATTTCTCCAAAATTCGAA
This sequence comes from Limnephilus rhombicus, assembly GCA_929108145.2. Classification (NCBI taxonomy): domain Eukaryota; kingdom Metazoa; phylum Arthropoda; class Insecta; order Trichoptera; family Limnephilidae; genus Limnephilus; species Limnephilus rhombicus. Next base: position 42,755,370 of record OV815291.1, on the reverse strand, counting down.
CTTACCAGAGCGTTCATGATGATTGTGTTGTGTGAGCCTTTTCTGAGAGGAAAACTGCTTGTGCCATGAGGGGAGAGAACGCAAGGCTTTATACTAGCCGAAAGCATCTCGTAGAAACGGAGTGGGGCAATCATTAAATGGTATCGGTTGTTCAACTCTGTCATTATGCTACTCGAACTTGAAATAATCTGATTCATGATCGTTTTTCATTGCATTTGTTGTATGGTGTTAAAACATTTTATTACGCCTTACTTTGTTGCACGTTGAAAATATTACCGGTATTTCGCAACAGTTGCATGCGTTTCACCACGTCCTTGTGACCTTGAGAGCGCGTAATATTAAAGTATCTGTACCACCGTTAGCGGATTATTGCGTCAACTTCGTTTGTTCCCATTCAGGACAGCTTATTTTCTTTGTGTTATAATTTTAATGTTTCCAATTTAAGTTCAATTTATTTATTTATATCAGATATCAGAGAGAGATGTGCAATTGTTTAGTCCCTTTAGTTAGTTAGTAAGCAGAGAGGACGGACCGCCAAAAAACTCTATCTTGGGACCCATTATTTGCCTCATTTGCATTCGTAAATCGTATCATATGTATTCTTCTATTATTCTGACCCTTGACAAGGCCCGACACAAGTATCTGATTTACCTGATCTTGTACCATGTCTTCCTCGGGCGTCCCTGCCCTTTTATTACGATAACTCCACACAAGAGGCCCTTAGCAAAATAATTTTCCTCCAAATTCTTTCAAAATGATATGTGGAGGTTGTTTTTGAGGAGAGTAAAGAATGAACAAGGAGTCTTGAATGGACCTATGTTGTAGGAAGAAGGAAACGCAATGGCCTGCAAATCGTTCCACAGCCGAGCTGTTGAACTCAAGAACATTTTCATGTGCCTTCCACCATTCAAATATGCGTTATATACTCTTCTTATACTCCATTTTTTTAAGCCGCATGTTATTTTTTTTTGTAACTCTTAGGTATTTTAGCATTCATTTCGCAGTATCGGCAATAAAACCTCCCTAAAGTTTTTTACGTGATATTTACAAATCAATTTTTGTTGCGAACTGCGTCATTGAGAGTTTGTCAAAATGGAGGGACTTGAAAATCTTGCAAAGTGGCCCTCCACGTCCCTGATTTCTTCGAGGACTACACACAATATTATTTTAGTTATAAGTATATGTATATATACATATACGTTAAATAAATAATTATGTCAATAAGATAGACCAATGGACAATTTTTTATAATCGAAATAATAAAAAAATGCCTTCTTTTTTCTAAAGTCAATTTTATATCCAGATTTAATCAATTGATAATTTCATGTTAAAACACAAAATATATTTTTACTTACCTTTATTCAGTACAAAAGTAAATTATAAAAAAAAAATATTACGATTAAACATGTAGTTTAAAAGTTATGTTAGATTTAATACACCACTATTTACTTAAAATGTTTGGTAAAAAAATTAATTCGATGTGAAGGACAATTTTTTAGCTTAACAATTCGGAGGTCAATGGGTTAACATTCGTATTAAGATAATGAGGTGGAAAAGAACAACTTTATCAAATTTATTCACAAAATAAAAAAACAAAATAATAAGAAAACACAGTAAAACTTTACGAATATCTTTAATAGAAAAAAGTACTCGCATGTCGTCCCTTTCTCGCAACCTTCTTTTTATGTACCATATAAGAGTCCCAACTGCTCCCACCCGCCTGGAGCCAGTGAGACCCTGGCATCTCCAATTGAGGTTCGTTGTGTGGCTGAAGGAAATAGTGAAGGGAGGGAGATGAGGAAGAATAAGGTGGCCGTCATGGTCGAGGGTTAAGGGTCTTGACTCGCAATCCGAAGGTCGCGGGATCGAATCCCGGCGTGCGCAAATAATGTTTTTGATTAATGTGTGATATTTAACAAAAAATTAATTTTGTGTATTTGCGGCAAGTTCCCGAGTGGAAGATACTCTCAGTATCGCATGGTGTAAGACCACCATTGCCAGATCTGGTCAACAACTAGGCTAGGCAAGATCAGAAACGTTGCTTGATGTGGCTTTAGCTGTGTTTGAGGATCAGATCTGAATAGCCAGGTACTTCACCACCTTCCTCTACCATCTCCTTTCCCTCCTCTCATTTTTATCTTCAGCCTCACAAGTACCCTAATTGGGGATGCCATAGTCTCACTGGCTCCAGGTGGGAGCAGCTGGGACTCTTGTGAGGAATTCACATAAAAATAATAAAAATTGCGGGGATGTACCTGCATATTCAGATCTGGTCATAAACTAGTCTAAAATAATTTCAAACAACGTTTCAATTGTGAATGGTCTTACACTTCTGGTGGTCTCACACCAGAGCGTTAAGATTTTATCTTCCACTCTGAAACATTCCGCAAACACATTATTTTATTTTAAAATGAATGAATTGTGAAATATCACAAATTAATCCACTAAAATTTATTTACGTACGCTGATTTGAACGCGAGACCTCCGGATTGCTATTCGAGATCCTTAACCATCGACCACAGAGGCCGTCTTATACTAAAGAAACTATGTATCGATCCTTTTGACTGCCACAATAGTTTAAAATCAACATTTTAAAACACAGACCGGCAACGCCTTTGTGAAAACACATTTAAAAAATATATCGCACTAGCTATATTTTGAGTCGAATCGAACCTGCAATTTTAGACTCAAGGCCAAATGCGTATACCATTACTCTCCGGAGGAGGCCGCGGTATGCGAACAAAAACTCCGTGGTCAGATCCTCGAACCGTGCTAAAGAATTCAAATTATATTTGAAATGGCTTTTTCAGCCCGGCGCTATCCGCTTACGACACTGAAGAGAAAAATAATAGAAGCGAAATGGATCAGATTCTCAAAACACTGAGGTTTTTAAAATTTACCGGAGAAAACCAGAAATATGTTATTTTTAAATAAGATTTTACACGTATTGACTCTTTTCTACAAAAAAATTTAAATGGATTTCGAAAGATTGTTCTTTTATCTAGCATTCGCATGTTTTAAATTTTGAGAAAAAATGTTTGTTTTTAGTATAATAAGGTTATACCACAGGTCGTTGGCAGATTTGTTAAATTTTCAAAAAAGATTTTGTATTATACCACACCCATTTCAAATCATATAATAATGCAGTAAAATGAATCAATACATTATCTGGGTATCGCATGTTTTAGAATTTTAATTTTAGTTTAAATAAAGTCATTAAAAACATATATACGTACAAGTGTTTCTTGACAAAAATTAGTCCGTTTGTGTATTTATTTGCGCACTTACAAACTAATATATTTCAGATTTTTTTTAACATTCTTATTTAACTTAGACATTATTGAAAAATGGTAAACACTTATAATCAAAAAATAATTACAAAAAGTACATTATTTTAATAGTTTTATCATCACGCCTTTCGGCATTTTTGGATGTAGGTATACATTAAAGCAAATTTGGAATGAAATAAAATCGATATTGAGTTATAATTTTTAAAAGCTGGTGCGAATTAATCATTCTCATTGTAACCGCCCTGCACGATCGTAAGAACAACTTTCGACGAAATGTGGATTTTCGTCCGCTGGCTGGTTAAACGCTCTTAATTGGCCTGTCTGCGACTAGGAGTCGAAAGATGTGTTTTTCCCACACATTTCGACTCCTGGATAACCAACATCTCTGCCATCTTGTCCTTCACTGCCAAGTGGCTTAGCAGGGATGCCCAAGTTCATGGGGTGAGATTTGTCCGGGTCTTGGGGGCGGATGCATCTGCCCACTAGCTGCACGGCAGGCCGGATCTGGAGAGAATGGTTGAGGGAGTCCCTTTGACTTCGCCATTCGTACTCTCTTGGAAGCACCGCTGTGGGAGGGATGGATTCATAGGTTATTGTTATTGTTAAGGTTATTGTTATTGTTAAAGTTATTGTTACAGGTATTGTTAACCTCAACACAGGCTTGTCCTAGTGAGGTAACAAATTGTATTGTAAACATTTTTACCTACAGTGTAAAGAAACAATAAATAAATAAATAAAAAAAAATAGGTCCATGACTCCTGGACACATTGACCCCCATATTCCCCAAAAGACCCCCCACACAGCATCCCCAAAGATGACATAGTCCGTGAGTGTAATTAGGCCTCCTGTGTAGAGCTAATGTAAAAATATATTGTACACTACTTAAAAGGCTCCGCAACCGGGCCCGAAAAGAAGAAGATGGAGAGATACGAAATTACGAATGTTAGAGGAGAGCGCTAACATTTAAAGCGACAAATCGTTGCGAAAATTGCGAAAAGGTTTAATAAAACACGACTCGTTTAAAATAGAGCAAAAATCTCGCGGGCATTGTCTTAGGCAGCATTTAAAGAAACACTGTGATTTTTTCATATATATAACTTGTAAAATAACTGAAACAAACTTGTTTATAATAATTTTGGAGCATACTTTGCGATTCTTTTCTATCGAGGGAATTTTATATAATTTGCGTCTAGATATTATCTTCAAGAATAACATATATTTTTTCAAGAGCTTTAAAACTTAACGTGTAGAGAGATATGTGAGAAATCGGTAGTAATTCGGGTAGCGGGCCCTTACCATTAATGTAATATATAATGTAATGTAATGTAATATATCATTCAAGAAGAAGATTACAATAATAATCTAAACGAAAACATGAAAGATAACAAGTACTATTTTTTTGCTACGAGCACCTACCCTTTTTATTGGAAACAATTATTCTAAGAATTGGTTTTGTAACCTAGATAGCGTCACGGAAAATACATTCGATTTTATTTATATGGAACTATTGACTTTTTAAACTTACTAACTAACTAACCATCACGCCGTTTCCCCGCAGGGGTAGGCAGAGAGGACGGACCGCCAAACAACTCGGTCTTGGCACACACTCTTTGCCTCACTCACATTCATACATCGTCTCATACATTCTCTTCTATTATTCTGACTTTTGACATGACCCGACTCAAGTATCTGATTCACTTGATCGTGCCATGTCTTCCTCGGGCGTCCCCGACTTTTTCTACCATTCACATTCGCGTTGTATATTCTTCTTACACTACTTCCTTCGTTCATTCGTTCTACATGCCCAAACCATCTGAGGGTCCCTTTCTTAATCTTACTCATTATGCTTACATCAGCCTTACTTTCTTTGCGGATATCCACATTTCTCACACGATCATGCATTGTTTTACCACACATACGTCTCAGGGATCTCATTTCAACAGCATTCAGTTTACTTTCATCCTTCCTCTGCCAGTTCCAGAGTTTTTGACTTTTTATAAATGCATAATATTACAAAAATGATATTGTTATCCCCTATTCCTATGAACTTCCCAAACCCCTCCCCCTTCTTTCTACCTCTTCTCCTGTTATTTAATCTGTAAAGTGCATTTCATTTGTGACTTCAGTGTACATTTACCTACTCCTGATGATGTGAACATTGTTCACGAAACATGTAGGTTGTATATAAAATATGGTGATGTAAACAAAGTTACATGTCTTATAATTGAATAAGTTTTCTTTTAATATAAAAAAGAGTATTGATCGCCTTTCTACAGATTCTTTTTTCAGTGGGTGCGTGTAAAATTCTATGAAAAAAAAACAGATTCTTAAAATTGTCCTACATCCGTTTACAAAGATATTGAACTATTTTTTGTTATTTTTAGCCAGTGTCAATAATTAGGCCTCTTTGAAAGCGGTTATTTTTTGTGTGAATCAGCTCCCAGCCGTCTGGAGCCTGTGAGACTGTGATATCCTCAATTGGGTTACGATGTGAGTCTGAAGGCAGTAGGGAGGGGAAGGAGAAGATGGGGAAGAACCTGGCTGTTTATGTCTTTTTTAACATTAGTTCCACAAAGGAGGCCCTGAAGAAAACAGTTTCCCACAAGGCCTATGTCAACTTTGAGAATGCTGTGTGGAGAATTTTTTTAAAGTATGAAACCATACCTCCTTGTGCGGTGGAAGGTGATGAATCCAGAGAGACCTGCTGGAGATGTGAAAAGGTCAACATCAAAAAGTCTCTCCAAATCTGGCCCGCCACGCAGAAGGTAGGCAGACGAATCCACCGCCAAGACTTGGACAATCCTTACCAAAGCTAAGTCAACAAACGTAGCGATCCATTTGGTGTGACCTATCGCAAAGGTTTCGGTTATCCAATAAATGGTTATTTTTTAAATAACACTAGTTATAAATTGTAAATTCTAAGATCTGATTACCAAACACGGCTAACGAACATGTTTCATTATAGACCGTGCCAAAAATAATGTCCATTATATATTTTTTAATGAATTAATTGTGAAACGACACAAATTAATTAAATACAATTGTTTTGCGAACGCCGGGAATCGAACTTGAATCGAATCTCGACCTCGCCTTACCCATCAACCACAGAGGCAGTCGTTAAAATATTTTTAAAAAACTTCTAATAACTGGTTGTCTCTAATAATGCAACCACAAGCCGTCGTAAAATCACTGAAATCCGATACATCAAAATACCAGTAAGGAAATTGTTAAGCCAACCAACAGGGTGATTACTCATAAACGTAAACTGTTCCGTGCAACTTGGTTTGTTACCCTCAGTCTTATCGGCAGGTCTATGCACTCTCATGTCAATGGTGATCCTCTCCCCTCTTTCCTTTCCCTAAAAAAACCCTCCACACAGCATCCCGAAAGATGATATAGGACCTCAGGAAATTATTTTCCTCAGTGCCTCCTGTGTGGAGCTCATGTAAAAAAAGGAGGCTCTGAGAAAAATAATTCCCCTCAGAGCCTATGTCATCTTTGGCGACGCTTTGTGGAGGGTATTTTTAGGAATCAGTATGCCCAAGAATAACGAACGTATAATCCATCCCTCCCGCTGCGGTGCAAGGCGATGTTCCGAAAGACACGGTTGTCACACAGCATCCCAAATGACATCCCTGAGGGACAAGATTTTCCTCAGGGCCTCCTGTGTGGAGTTAATGTAAAAAAAAAAGAAGAGAAGACGAAGGGATTCCTTTCCGTGGGCAGGCGCATCCGCCGCCATGACCCGGACAAACCTCATCCCATTCTAGTCACCCCGAGCACTCCTGCTAAGTCACCAAACCATAGCGAACCACTTGGAGTGACCTATAGCAGAGGTTTTAGTTATCCAATAAATTATTACCCATACCCGCCTCTCAAATCGGTCCTTCCTTTAAACTATATATTTATGCTTCAAATTAATTAATACTGATAAGTGCATGTCATATTATGAAGCATCTTGTATCTCAACATTTAATAATTGGCAATACCAATAATCGGTTGATAGATGCAAATCAATACCATACTTTAAGGATTCGATAAAAAAAGTAAGAGCAGGTGTCTGCTACACATTGGTGTTACATGCTAATTCGATTTAAAAAAACTTCTAAGCCAGTAACTCCATCTCCCAGTAGAAAAGGCCTTCGCTAGATCTTAGCGTACCATATTATTATTAATTGACTTGAGGTTTCCTAGGTAGAAAGGCTGCAAAGATTAGTTCACACAAGTTATTTTAAAATTATATCTAGTGTAAAATTTTCAGAAACTGTTTATTATTTCAGATATTTTAAGAATTAATTTCAACAATTTTAAATGAATTAAACTGTTTTAGTTTGCCTTTGTTAGAAGTCAACTTGAATACAATTCTTTCGTATGGAACCCACATTATGAAATTCGTGTGCAAGCTATTGAAATGGAGGCTATTCAGTAGAAAATAATTTTTTACGTTTTATAAATTTTAAAATTATATTCCAGCAATAATTTTTTTTTATGTATGTGAACCTCACAAGAACCTGACAACTCAGATGATGCTCCCGTCTGGAGCCAGTGAGTCTATTGCATCCCCAATTGGGGTATGTTGTGAGGCTAGTGGGGAAGGAAAGGAGATAGGGAAGAGGAAGTTGGGGAAGTACCTGGCTATTCAGATCTGGTCACCAAACACGGCTAAAGCCATTTCAATCAACGTTTCAAAGATGGTCTTATACCAGAGCGATACTGAGAGTATCTTCCACTCTGGAACGTGCCGCAAATATCTATATATTATATTAAATGAATTAATCGTGAAATAACACAAATTAATCAAATAAAATGTATTTGCACACGCCGGGATTCGATCCCGCGACCTTCCAAATGCGAGTCAAAAGCCTCACCGCTAGACCACGCCGGTCGTTGAACTACAACACTATTTTAAATTATACGAGTATGCTTAAATTCTCAGATAGAAGGATTTTTACTGACTTGGTATTTTTATATAAAATATTTAATGATGTGGGTGATAGTCCAGAATTGCTTGCAATGATTAGTTTTCGGATTCCACTGCGTAGAAGTTGGCATTTATTTCAGTCTAGAAATTCTGGGACTAACTACCGTATGAATTCCTCTTTGCCCAGAATACTAATAGAGGGAGATAATTGTTCAGTGGACATCTCCAATTTCTCAATTAACAAATATAAAATGTTGCTACTGAAGCAGTTCAATAACGTTCAATAATTACTGCATACTTTTTACTATCCATGTGTAGAAGCCCCTGAAAAGGGCGTTAATTAATGAATTAATATAATAAACTTCATTAACGCTCCGCAACCGGGCCCGAAAAGAAGAAGATGGAGATATACGAAATTACGAATGTTAGCGGAGAGCGCTAACATTTACAGCGACAAATTCGATGCGAAAATTGCGAAAATTTTATTAAAACACGACTCGTTGAAAATAGAGCAAAAATCTCACGGGCATTTGCTTAAACAGCTTTTAAAGAAACACTGTGAATTTTTCATATATATAACTTGTAAAATAACTGAAACAAACATGTTTATAATTATTTTTTAAGCATACTTTGCGATTTTTTTCTATCGAGGGAATTTTATATAATTTGCGTTTCGGCGCGGGCAATGTCTAGATATTATCTTCAAGAATAACATATTTTTTAAGAGCTTTAAAACTTAACGTGTTTAAGGGAGATAATATAGGGAGACGTAATTCGGGTAGCGGGCCCTTAGGCCGGTTGCAGTGCACGACCGACGGTCGGTGCGTATGTCGGTCGCGCTTGTCATTTGTATGAAAATTCATAAATCGTTCAGTGCAGGACCCACGGTACGCATGCGCATATCGCTACGCAGTGCGTACGAGAATCGTCGGTCGAGCGCGTGCGCATGTGGACCGTCGGTCGACCGACGAGCTAGACAGTGTTGAATCGATCGGTGGACGACGATCGGGTGTACGTGATATCTAAGTTTTCTGTTCCTAATACGTCTACGAAGATAATAAGCAGCAAATAAACTATTGTTGGTCAAGCGTGAACTGACAAGCGTACGCACCGACGCGACGGTCGGTCGGTGGTATGCGACCGTCAAGACCGACCGTCGGTCGTACACTACAACCGGCCTTAAGGTTAAACGTCACGTACGTTATAATCTACGTATTCACAAATGGCTCCAATTAAATTATTTTGGGTTTTTAATACTTTTTGCACGTTTTACTTTAAAATATTGGGTAAATTATTTGTTTGCGCCCGTACATGTTTAATATGAATATAAATAAATAGTTTTGTCCATAAACTAACCCAAATCTTTCAAGAAAGGCTGAAAAATACAATATTGGATTGAGTCACCGATACAAAATTGAATTTTTCAGCCTCTCTTGAAAGATTTGGGTTGGTTTATGGACAAAACTATTTATTTACATTCATATTATATATGTACGGGCGCAAACAATTAATCTACCTTAAAATTTTAAAGCGTTACGTGCAAAAAGTATTAAAAATCTAAAATAATTTAATTGGCGCCATCTGTGAATGCATAGATTATAACGTCCGTGACGTTTAACCTTAGTGTAAATATCACACTCAATAATTGTTAACATTTTTACAGCCATTCATAAAAAAATCACCTAAAATACATTTGTGTGAACACAGATTTACTCTCTTAGCCTACAAAGTGTTAAAACGGATTATCAGTAATTAATGGGCATGTAAGATTATATTTTAATGTTTGATTTATAGTTGTGCACGTTGGGTGAATATAGCATTGGTTATTATTGATAAGGAAAGTACGAATTATAAATGCTAAATTAAATTCCAACTAAAAAAACAAATGCCTACGATTCCAGCGACAGAGGTAATGCTAAGCAATGATTGGATCCATTTAGATATATCATATGATTTTTTTTAGTAATAAAATTAAATCGTTCAGTTCCGTAAGGAGTTTGCATTTTTTTAAACTAAAAAACTTGTTCACTGTACAACCTTGTGATTTAAAATCAAGCTGTTCGCGGGTGTTTTTTAACCGCTGAAGAAATTTTATTTATTTCTACGAGTATTTTCGTACAGTATCAATAACGGAAATTTGAAATGTAGTTAAGAATTAAATTTTAATTAATTATTATTTTTAATTGTTAAACTAACGTTTAAGACAAGATTTTTATGCATAGCACAAAGGGTAACAATTATTATGAGCAATAATTATCAGCCTGAAACACTCATCCACATTGAAAAATCTTCCGAGAAAAAATACATGACGCCAACGGGACTTGAACCCGTGCCCTTCTGATTGCCGGTCAGCTGCTCTCCCAATTGAGCTATGGCGGCTTATCTTATACCAGCCAAATGATTCAATATATTCAATATGTCCCGTTGGCGTCATGTATTTTTTCTCTGAAGATTTTTCAATGTGGATGAGTGTTTCAGGCTGATAATTATTGCTTATAATAATTGTTACCCTTTGTGCTATGCATAAAAATCTTGTCTTAAACGTAAGTTTAACAATTAAAAATAATAATTAATATTTGAAAAGTTTAAGTATATCCCCAATAAATGAAGACATAATTTGTCTCGACGCCACCTAGCGACGGATTTAACACTAACAGTGTCTCTCTCGCAAAAATAAAGTTGGTTATTTTCAGGTGGAAAAAATATAATAAGCAGTAATTGATGAATGAAACACTAGTATATATTGAATCATTTGGCGGGTATAAGATAAGCCGCCATAGCTCAATTGGGAGAGCAGCTGACCGGCAATCAGAAGGGCACGGGTTCAAGTCCCGTTGGCGTCATGTATTTTTTCTCGGAAGATTTTTCAATGTGGATGAGTGTTTCAGGCTGATAATTATTGCTTATAATAATTAAATTTTAATTGTTCAGAAGAACGAAAGGAAAGTTTTCTTTATAATTTAAAATCCTTTCTTTTGTTTTTGTAGACTTAAAATTATATCGTTTATTATAAAATACTTTCAGAATTCTTAATTTTTTTTTTTTTGTAAAATCTCAAATTAAAATATTTAATTAAATGAAGACAATATTAGCGAAACCCAATCGAAAATCTGGAGACAGAAAAATCAGAAAAAGTAAATAAATCTGAACTTCATGACTTCACGTATTAGACATATGTATTACTTATAGGTGTACTTTAACAAGGAAAAAAGAAACATGCCACATTGGTTGGTTGGAGCGGCGGTACCCATACCAGCCTCTCAAATAATAAGTGTGTGAATGCAAAAAATAGATAAATATTATTCGTCGGTTAAGCATTCAAAAGCAAAATATGACAACGATGCACCATAAGTGTACCTAAACGAAATAAATATTGCTATTTTTAACAATTATTATAAGCAATAATTATCAGCCTGAAACACTCATCAACATTGAAAAATCTTCCGAGAAAAGATACTTGCCGCCAACGGGACTTGAACCCGTGTCCTTCTGATTGCCGGTCAGCTGCTCTTGACCACTGGGCTATGAGGGATTATCAAATACCCGCCAAATAATTCAATATATACTAGTGTTTCATTCAACTATTACTGCTTATTATATTTTTTCCACCTGAAAACAACCAACTTTATTTTTGCGAGAGAGACATTGTAAGTATTAAATCCCTCGCTAGGTGGCGTCGAGACAAATTATGACTAAATTTATTGGGGAAATACTTAAACTTGTCAAATATTAATTATTATTTTTAATTTATAAACTAACGTTTAGACAAGATTTTTATGCATAGCACAAAGAGTAACAATTATTATAAGCAATAATTATCAGCCTGAAACACTCATCAACATTGAAAAATCTTCCGAGAAAAGATACTTGCCGCCAACGGGACTTGAGCCCGTGTTCTTCTGATTGCCGGTCAGCTGCTCTTGACCACTGAGCTATGGGGGCTTATCAAATGGCTTATCAGTTGGCGGCAAGTATCTTTTCTCGGAAAAGTTTTAAAAATTGCTCAACTAACATTTTTTCTAACTAAAATAACTGACAACGAAAAAATTAGAAACACGTACACGTTTTTTCAGACACATGTATTATAAAGGTTATTAACACCTCACTTTTTTGTCTTTCCACGTAAAAATAAAATTAATAAAAATTTCCCAAAGTTTCAAAATTTATTTTAAAAATTGCGATCCGAAACTTTGGTTTTATTAACTTGCACATTTTACTTCTTTTGTGGGGGAATTTTATATTTCTCGATATGATAGTAAGAAAGACAGCGATTTCTACGAGATCTACTACAGAAAAGCGAAAAAATTAGCTTTAGTAGTAAAAAATCGTCGTGAAGATATATGAGCACAAATCAATAATTTATTTAAACGCACGTTCATCAAAAATCGCCGAACATTCCCGAAAGTTAAAAAAAGGTCTAATAGTAATAAAGCTAGGCATTGGAAAAAGCGGTTCGAAATATTTGAAGACAAAAAATGGACAGCGTGACACATAAAAACTTTTATATCGTGGACGAATTAAAGCAACATGGACACCGCTTGATTTCATTATTATCTAAAAATAGTTTATTGTAATTATTTACGCTTTATAATATAATTTTATAATGTTTGCCTCATTAAGTGGCTTAGCCTTGCTGAGACCCTCATTTTCAAGACAAAAATTCAATAAGATGAACTACATAATACATTTTAATAAAATGTATCAAGTCGGTAATGAATAAAAATCGTTTATATACAACATGAATTGTGTGAGTGAACGATGTAATAATAATAATAACGTAGTATTTATATAGCGCAGTTTTGTGATGTTTCACTTCAAGTGCGCTTAATTATAATAAACTTAAAATTAACCTACAGTGTTCCTTACGAGTCCTTAAAAAATTAATTAAATAATGTGAAATAACGAATATACAAAAATGTGTGTTTTATAATGGTATTGTGTATTACGTGTATATGTTTTAATCTGTTTTATTATCTATTAATACGAAAAATAGCTAAACCACCTTTTTATTTACCACCTTTTTATTTTTATATGAACACCGCAAGAGTCTCAACTGCTCCCGTGTGGAGCCAGTGAGACTATGGCACTCTGAATTGGGGTATGTTGATATGGATGAAGGTTAGCGGGGGGGGGGAGAAGGGAAAGTAGAAAGGTGGGGAAGTACCTGGCTATTCAGATCTACTCACCAAACACAGCTAAAGCCATTTCAAGCAACTTTTCAATTCTTTCACAAGGGCGAATACTGAGAGTACATTATAGCAAATACTGTACATTATTTTATAAAAATGAATTCCGAAATGACAAAAAAAAATGTATTTAATTAAGATTTGAACCCGCGATCTTCAGATCGCTACTAAGGCCTGATTCCTCGACCACGGATACCGTTAAAATTGACCAACCTGGAAGAAAATGAGCCAGTTTTTGTTACTGTATGTTTTTCAACAACAAAAAATGGCTATTAATACGAGCTTGTGACTAATCTGCCAGACGAAAATCATGTAAAAATAAACATTACATATTGGTAAAAAGCACTAACTTTGTGGCTCGCCATAATATAGAATAAAAAACACATAAATTTGTTTAAGACCACTTTTATCATTATTATTTTAAAAGTGGTCTTAAACAAATTTATGTGTTTTTTATTATAAACATTACATACATAGATAGCGAATGATGACTCTGAACGAAACCGCTACTACCTGCAAAGTGAATTTTAACTATTGTGCCGCCATCTCCGGCTTAAATTATAATTTTTTTAAGTAAAACTTCTTTACGCACGCTTGACTTGTGGAGTAAACTGGCGAATGCGTGACGAGAGCGTTATGAAAAGCGAGGTGAACGGTAGTTGAGAGGGAGTACGCTTTGTTTATTACTGTAGGGGCAAAAGAGAGAGAGAGAGATGCGACCACACATTTTCTGTCTCTCTTTCTTTCATAGCCAGTTACGTTACACAGTGCAGGCCTATTGTCTGTATCACACTGTATGAGCAAGAGAGAGCAGTGCGCGCGCACATTTTCTTTCTCTCTCCCTATCATATAGATGGAGCAGAAGTTTTACTTTAGTTGGTCTAAAGCACAATCGTTTTTTTTTTAAATAATTTTTCATTTCCCATGAAAAAACAACTTTTGGAACTATCTGCTATTCTTGAAATGGTTCCATGTCAACTCATAGTGAATCCAATTCAGAACTACCTCAGAAAGGTCATTCAAAGCTATGAAAAAATAATTTTTAAATTACCCGTAACCCTAAACTTAACCTATTTAACCAATTTTTTAAATATTTTTTTATCATCACTCTTAATGACCTTTCTGAGGTGCTTCTGAGTTCGTTTCATTCTTAGTCATTCTCATTCTCAGTTGTTCTCATTCTCTTAAAATATATCTAAAACGAAAAATAATTTTTTTGCTGGTCGACACCTAGGGTTAGTTATAGAGAACATGGCCGGCAGCTATGTACCTGGTCCTCGCAAGAGATCTCCATGTCATCTTCAATAGTAAATTATCCACTTGGCGTGTTTTTTTTAAATGTGAATTTAATTAAAAATCTGGCGGATAACCTGTTCTATTGCCGGAATGAACAATTTCATCAAAGCACGCTCGCAACTTTTGCTGTTTAACAAGGTGTGTTGTCCATTGGAAGCAATTTTCTGAAAACTGCTGCAAATTCTTAGCAAACCTAAATTTCCATCAAAAATATACCTACAATATGCTTTACAGGATCATGAAAGTTTAAGTTTAGACTTACGGAATTTAATACTTCGTTTGTGTGAAAGCACTATGAAACAATACATTACTTGTCTAACTGCTATCAATCTTGAATTTCAGTTTACGATACTGCCGCCATGGGTGGACCCACAGTACCCTTCTTGATAATATCAAGGAGAATGCTGTGTTTTCACTTATGACGACAGAATAACACTTAATCTAAAGCATGCGAACACCTCAGCACATGCACAACTTATTTACATGCAGCTACTGATTATAAATATTTTTTGTATTGCTAAATCTTATTATCTATGTAAACAACTGTAATCGTTTGTAAAATATTCATTTGAGAAAATAAATAAATAAATATAAATAATAAACCAAAATAAATTTTTAATGCTAGAGTTTGCGATCTCCTCGACAGTATTCTGAACTCCGCGTAATAAATGTTCGCATTGTAAATATTTGTTGTGTTTATTTTTAAACCACTGTTTGTTGCTAGAATATCTACATGGGTGTAATGTTGGGTATCTGCAAGCAGGACCGAACCTAGAACATCAAATGCCTAACGCAGAAAGTACATTTCGACACCTCAGTTCCAAAATGTAACAACTCAAAAAAAATACCATTTTGAGTTTTGTAGAAATGTTGCAAGTGGTATTGATTGTTTTCGAATATAAGTTGTTATTATTGATCAGAATTATATATATGCATTCAATTTATTTACCACTTCCATTATTTTCTAGATCATCACAATTCGTACACAAAATCAGAAACATCATAATTACTTTAGTTCCATATCGTATGTTGCAACTACGAAAATTGTGTGAAAATCTCTGATAACTCCTAAATATATTAATAATAAGTGATATTTATAAAATTATTCACATAAAACTAAATATATTTCTTGGATTGCTAGAATTTTATCAAAATCTAAGACTAACTAACTAACTAACCATCACGCCTTTTCCCCGCAGGGATAGGCAGAGAGGACGGACCGCCAAACAACTCGGTCTTGGCACACACTCTTTGCCTCACTCAAATTCATACATCGTCTCATACATACTCTTCTATTATTCTGACTTTTGACATGGCCCGTCTCAAGTATCTGATTCACTTGATCATGCCATGTCTTCCTGCTCGGCGGCGTCCCCGACTTCTTCTACCATTCACATTTGCATCATATATTATTTTTACACTACTTTCTTCGCTCATTCGCTCTACGTGCCCAAACCATCTGAGGGTCCCTTTCTTAATTTTGCTCATTATACTTACATAAGCCTTACATTCTTTGCGGATATCCACAGGTTTCTAACACGATCATACATGGTTTTACCACACATACGTCTCAGGGATCTCATTTCAACAGCATTCAGTTTACTTTCATCCTTCCTCTGCCAGTTCCATGCCTCACTGCCATACATCAGGGTAGGTACCAGGACTCCATTGTGGACTGCTAGCTTCGCTTTTTTTGACAGTTTTTTATGAGCGCCAAGGGCATTCAGTCCTCCATTAATGGAGTTACCGGCATTAACCCTTCTTTTAATATCTCTATCAGCCTTCCCATCTCTCGTAAACATACTACCCAGATAAACAAACTCATCCACCTGCTCCAAGTATTCACCATTCACAACTATGTCGCACACTGTTTTCGTACTCTCTCTTTCAAACACCATGACTTTAGATTTACTTACATTCATCATTAACTCATTCTTCATACATACTTCGTTCATCCTAGATACTAGAGACTGTAGATCTTCCATAGAGTTAGAAATCAGCACCGCATCATTAGCATATAACAGGCAACATACTTTCAGACTATTCAATTTCGCGCCCAATCCCACATCTTTCAATTCTTGCATACAATTATCCATGTATAGATTGAATAACCATGGTGACATTAGGCAGCCTTGCTTAACACCTTTTGTGATGTCAAACCACCTCGTAAAATCACCGTTCACCCTAACACATGCAACGCTTCCCTCGTACAGAGACGCAATTGCCTGTATGAGATTTGTATTCACTCCATACTCCACACTTCTCAGTGAGCATACGCAAGGAGAAAATCTGGTCCATGCATCTCTTCCACTCATAAAGGCACCTTGCACATCCCATATTTTATCCTTTGTTTCCGTTCTTACCCTTTCAATAAATATTCTTCCATACAGCTTGCCGACAAAACTTAGCAGGCTAATAGCCCTATGATTCCCACATTCCATGCGTGACCCTTTACCTTTGTACAACGGCATGATTACAGCCCTTCTCCAATCTAATGGCGTGTAACCCTCCTCTAAACATTGGTTAAAAAGTTTACACAACCATGTGAGAATAATATGACTATCTCCTTTAAAATATTCGGCAGCAATACTGTCGAAACCAACAGCGTTCAAAATCTACAAAAAAATAAATGCACATTAGAAAATTAAACCTGTCCAAAATTTGCTTTCCGAGTTATTCCACGTTGGAACAAAGTAATTGCTTCCCCTGCCGTCTACGGAGCTTACGGTTATGGACTAGCTCCCCTGGTCCAGGATGGTGTTGTCGTAGATACCCCCGAAGTCGCCCACGCTAAGATCGCCCACAAGTCCACCGTCGCTCGTCTGTCCAGCGGAATTGCCGCCCCTGTCATCTATGGATCTTTCGCTTCCCCTGCCATATATGGATCTTACGCTCATGAAGCCGCCCTCATCGGAATTGACGGACGCGTCGTAGACACCCCCGAGGTAGCTCACGCCAAGGCTGCTCACTTCGCCGCCAAGGCTGCCGCATCCCGCAGTTTTTCCTCCTCGAAAACCCCTGCGCTATTGTTTTAATAATTCCATGCCAACTCAGAATCAAGTCAACTCAACACTTCTTTGAAAATTCATTAAAAGCTATAAATTTACATAACCTAATCTCACCTAACCTAACCTAACCTATCCTAACGGAAACTATTTAACCAATTTTTATATACTTTTTTCGTCACTGTAAATGACTTTTCAAATGAGGTTCTAAGTTGGTTTCATTCTGAGTTATCCGGTCACCGTTTTAATAATGATTTAATTGTCTTCGATTTCCTCCCTAACGCCATGAAAACTTAAAATTACATTTGTCATAGAACACAATAATATCAACAAGATTGGTTATATCCACCTTTCCATAAGTTTAAGCCTTTTCGAGATGCCATGTCTTCGCTCTAGGCCAGGAGAAGAGCCAATTTGTCAAAGAAACAGGAAAACAAACATATCAGAGTGGGGGGGGGGGGGGGGGTTGTAATCTTACCGCGGTAAATGATAATTACGATTTGCTTAGTGTTATCTGCAATCTTATAACACTTCTGCCCATTTAAATGTTTCTATAAACAGACTCATGCACACATTCTTTATTAAATTAAAACCAGTACCAAAAACATTTCCAGTTGCGGATTCATCTGCTAACGTATTTAAAGAGAAACCATTTTCATGTTCCGAGTAAAATTATAAAATTCTAGTTACAGATACAATACAGAAAAATTCGGAGGGAAACCATTTACTTGTTCCGCATGCAACAATAATTTAATCTTGTGGACTCTTACGCAGAATCTCCGTTAAGCTTAAACCTTAAACCAGCCTTGTGTTCCGAAAGTTCCGAAACCATTTTCATACTTCAGAAGACTTGTTCAATAAATCTGAGTTCAGAGCTGAGTTGGTAACACCGATGCTGATCGAGTCAAAATTCGTTCGGCGACTACATCTAATAAGGCTGCTTGAGTAGAGGTGAAATTGAAATTGATGTCTGAAGAGCCGTAGACACCTATGCAAAGAGCCGCGAATTCCGACTCCTGCGCTAGACGAAGGGGTGACAATGAATTCGTTTACGAGATAAAGCTGTAAAAATTGCAAGCCACACTCATAATGCACTTTATGTTTTATACAATTTTTGAAGTAAAACTTCTTTTCGCACGCTCGACTTGGGGGATAAGCTGGTGAATGCGTTACAAAAAGTGGTGATTGTTACGAAAAATGTTATGCGAAGGGTAATCGATGCGAACGGTGACCGATTGCTAGGCGAACGGTCGGGCCTTTACGCACGCTTGACTTGGGGAGTGATAACGATAAGGATAAGGGATAAGGATGGTCACCTCAAGGTCGTAGGTCACCCCAAGGTCGTAGGTCACCCAAAGCTCGTAGGTCACCCCAAGGACGTAGGTCACCCCAATGTCGTAGGTCACCCCAATGTCGTAGGTCACCCCATGGTCATAAGTCACCCCAAGGTCGTAGGTCACCCCAAGGTCGTAGGTAACCCCATGGTCATATTTCACCCCAATTTCATATGTCACCCCTCGGTTATAGGTCACCCCGTTCGCTACGTTTGGTAACTTAGCAGGGATAACTGGATTCATTGAGCGAGGTTTGTCTTGTAGTTTTACTTCAATCGTGTGGTCTAAAGCACACTATTTTTTTTTTCAAATATGTTTATTCAGTTTTTAATTTTACAACATTTTATCTAACAAATCTTACAAAACTAATCAATCAGTTTGATTGTAAGGTTAGTTAGACGGCAAAATTAGATATTTCCACACATATTTCCATAAAAGGTCCGGCTCTGTATCTGCTTGCGTCGAGCCAGACTATGTCAAACCCGCCAGTAATTATTACGCCTAGCAACACAAGCCCAGAAAACGTCCTTGAATATAATTCCGTTTATCATTTATCTATTATAACGCCGACTGATCGAATGAGATTTCATCATAATGAATTCAATTGAAATTTTAAATAACTATCAATTAGGAAGCTTGCATTACATAAGTAGGTATTATTTGCGTTGTTAGGTGAGCATTTGATTGCTATCTAGAAAAAAGTTCAATACTTTTTGAATGTGCAAATTTGTCGATACGTATAAAATAAAACGCATTTTACCTAGTGACGAGGTGTAATATTCGACTTTAAGATGAAGCCATACTAAATAATGGAAAATTATGCAAAATCATATGTTTTTATTTTGTAAATTTGATCGCTTACAAGTATTATAGATGCTTAAATACATACTGCGTATAGAACATACCTTGGCCATTAAAATATAGGTCATTTTTTTATAAGTCTATTAAAAAATAAAGTATAAGGCCTATAAAAAACACTTTCAAGTCCAAACTCTCCTATTTATAAACCCCTTTACGGATATGGTTTTATTGTGTAATTTTATGTTTATTTATTTGGGAGACCAACAGTTTACATTAATAACAGAGTATATAATAACGGAGTACAATAATTGAACCATTTAACCCGTTTAATCACAGGAGACCAGATTTGTCCCAACGCACATAGGTCTCACATAAGACGCCGTAACTCCTTTACTATCATAGTTAGAAATATGTTCTAATCGGTGTTAGAAAGGAAAAACATCATGCTTTATATTCCAATCTAAAAAATAGCCACCAAAAAAATAAAATGTACACTTTTATGTACACAAAATTTTGAATCGCAAATTGAAAAAAGAATTTGAAACTTCGGGAATTTTTTAAAAAAAAATTTCATAGAGCGACAAAAAATTGAGGTTACAATAATGTGTTTGTTATACATTTGTCTAATAAAATGTGCATCTGTTTTTATTTTTTTTTATTATCAGTAACTTTAGTTAGAAAAAACATAAGGTGACCCATTTTGAAAACTTTTTTATGTTTGTATGCAAAAATTTTATAATTTAAAAAAAAAATATTTTTTTCGAATTCTATAATTTGAAAGCGTATTTCATCACCATTCTAAAACAGTTTTTGGTTTTTGAATGTGTTCAGAAATATTCCAAATATTTGCATTTTATTGTAAAGCGAAAATATTTTGATGATCCGAAAAAAAAGCCAAATTTTTGAAGGGTTAAAGGTTTCCACATGGGTATTGTATACAAGTAGTGTAGTGATTCCAGAGATATTTACTAATAAAAAATTACATTTCAAGAGATGAGTTATTTAGGTGGGAATAGGAAGGGGTTAGGATGGGGGGGATCGGTTAAGTTGAGGTATAGTAATAAAAATATGCGTGACAAAAAATTAAAAGAGAGAAAAAAAGGAAGTTTATAGAGTGGTGGTTGTATTAGAGAGTATCTATAAGTATGGTTATGATTTTAAGGAGTGTGGTGCAGAGTAAAAAATGTCAAATTGTGTATGGTGTGTTTTGAAAGTGTTGGATGCACGATAGATGAAAGAGTTCTGCTTAAAATTAGTGTTGCACCGAGGGAGGCTAAGAATCATGTCTGATCTTGTTCGTCTGTTAGGAACTCGTATCTGTATTCTTTCTAGGAGTTCTGGACAATCTACGACGGATCTGGCTATTTTATGAAGAAAAAGTACATCGGCCGAGCTTCTTCGAACTTCTAATGATAGTATATTGAAGTACGCGGCTGAATTTTGGTGACTTGGGTGTGGGCGGTAGCTGCGGAAATCTGAGTATCGTAGAAAACGATTTTGAACACGTTCTAGATTTTCCACATATGATTTGTATTGCGGATTCCAAACTTGTGATGCGTATTCTAGTAAGTTGCGGACATAAGAAAAATATAGGATTTTCATTGTTCTAAAGTTATTGAATTTTTTGAATCCAAACATTTTCGAGGCTTTTGATGTGACTGATGTGGAAAATTCAGTTTCTTTTATAATAATCGCAAAAAATTGATATTTACTTATTTAATGCGGCAAATTCAGTTTCTTTTATAATAATCGCAAAAAAATGATATTCACTCCCGAACTTACCAAATTAAAATAAAGTATGCATTTTCGCTTTGGTTTTTCAAAGTGAACCCTATGCCATTCACCGAAGAACTACTCACCACGCCACACCTATTTCATATCACTTACGCCCCGGCTGGAGCGGGAAATAGACGTGTGGCTCCGCGTCGCTTGATTTCGTGAAATCAATTTTAAATTTCCGTTTTATTACAATGAACGATGCGTAAAAATGGAGTTAATGTTTTTTACGAAATCCACCTGTAAAACAAAATTCTCAAATACCCTTTCCAATTTTTCCAAGAGCTTTTTCTCAAGTATTTTCAAACTCCTCCCTTAAAAGGGCGTGAATTCCGATTTCAATTTTTTTCTGAACTATTGGATCGCCGGAGATGCACTATTAAGCAATGCAAATGCATGTGTTTTGTTTTTAAATTAGATCACCATGTTAATTAGATAATATTATTTTAATAAATTTAAATATTTTTTGAATTAGATAATATTGTAATAGTACTGAATACTGCCAGTAGATTAGATTTTTTCATTTTTTTAATAAGAAAACTAACTTTTTATAACTTTTGAAAGTTATTCCCATCGATGTAAAATATCATTGAAGAAGAAGATAACAATAATTATCTAAATGAAAATATGAAAGAGAATAAGACACAGAAAAATAGAAAAATATAATGGTCGCAATTGGGACTTGAACCCAGAACCTCTCGTCTAACCAGGACGTGCGCGTTTTTTTTCCGCCTTTGCCACATTCTGTCAAACCGTCATATTTATCAATCTCATATTTCAAATTTTAGAACTAACAATATTATATCCAATCAATTTTTAACTCCCAGAACCTTTCGTCTCACCGATTAGATGAGAGGTTCTGGGTTCGAGTCCCAGTTGCAACCATTGTATTTTTCTATCTTTCTGTGTCTTGTTCAATTCATATTATGATTTAGATTGATCTTCTTCTTCAATGACATATTTTTCCTTTATCGAGTATTTCTTTATTAGTCTTTTTATAATCCCAGATAAAAATAAAGTAAAAGTCCTATAAAAACTACTTTAATGTTAAAAATCTCTTATTTATGAATCTCTTTCCAATTATGGTTCTGCCATATAATGTGGGAAATTAAATTCCAAAAAAAACGATGGTAAAACATTTAAATATTTGTACCTGAGCTTTGCAAAATAAAATAGGCAGATGATGTTCGTTCGTACCTTATTGCCATGTACACAAGAAGTATGACTACCACTAATTGTGAATGACACAATTAACAATAATAGTGACTAACGCATACTTCGACCGAGGTGTAAGGACGTTGCAAATTGTTGCAAAATAAATATTGGAGAAGTCCAGTTTTAACAAAATAAGAAAAGCAACAAAGTCAAAACTGTCCATCAAGAATTATAGTTCAAAATTCACGCAACGAACTGGAAATAAGTATGACGATATTAAAAGGACATGGTGCTCATTGTAGTAAATATTGCGAAATATCACTTATATTTTCACCATTTAACTGTTTAAGATGTAATTGTTTTTATATCCATGGTAAAGAAACAATAAATGATCATGAATCACGAATTCACGGTCGATCAGAGAGTTAACACAACCGATACCAATTAATGGTTGCCCCACTTCTTTCTTTTCTTCAGGATGTTTTCAGCAGGTATAAAGCCTTGCGTTCTTTCCCCTCTCGGCACAAGCAGTTTTCCTCTCAGAAAAGGCTCACCACACATCAACATGAACGCTCTGGTAAGTTATTTATCTTACATTTGGAGCCTTGGCAAAACTCGTATCATTTAATTCTAAAACAAACATCATGTATTTACGTTATTTGTTTTTGGGGTGCTATGCCGTGTTGCGCAACATCCTTCTTTTGCCAACGTTTCATTTACTTTTGACCGTGAAAATCTCAAAAACGTTTCATGTATTTAGACTACTACCAAAGATTAAAAAAAATGTATTATAAAAGTAGTCCAACATTATGGAGTAAGAATGTTTTAAAAATTTTGGTGGTAACCAATTTGATTTGTTGATTTGCAGATTTTCGCATTCCTGTGCATGGGAGCCGTGGTCTCCGCTAACTACATCAGCAATGATGATGGACAATGGAAGGGAGAAGGTCTGGCTGAGAGCCAGGACAACGGACAGTACAACAATGCTTACAACGGTGCCTACAACTACGCTGGAGCCTACTCCGGAGCTTACGCTCATGGAGCCGCCCCCATCGGAATTGACGGACGTGTCGTAGACACACCCGAGGTAGCTCAGACTAAGGCCGCCCACTACGCCGCCAAGGCTGCCGCTTCCAACGGAGCCGTCCTTGGAGCTTACTCTCCCCTGTCCTACGTCGCTTCCCCTGCCGTCTATGGAGCTTATGCTTCCCCCGCTGTATATGGAGCTTACGCTCATGGACTCGCTCCCCTGGCCCAGGATGGTGTTGTCGTAGATACCCCCGAAGTTGCCCACGCCAAGATCGCCCATAAGTCTGCTGTTGCTCGTCTGTCCAGCGGAGTCGCTGCCCCTGCCGTCTACGGAGCTTATGCTTCCCCTGCCGTCTATGGAGCTTATGCTTCCCCCGCTGTCTACGGAGCTTACGCTCATGGACTCGCTCCCCTGGCTCAGGATGGTGTTGTCGTAGATACCCCCGAGGTTGCCCACGCTAAGATCGCCCACAAGTCTGCCGTCGCTCGTCTGTCCAGCGGAGTTGCCGCCCCTGCCGTCTATGGAGCTTACGCTTCCCCTGCCGTCTATGGAGCTTATGCTTCCCCTGCCATTTATGGATCTTACGCTTATGGAGCCGCCCCCATCGGAATTGACGGACGCGTCGTAGACACCCCCGAGGTAGCCCACGCCAAGGCCGCTCACTTCGCCGCCAAGGCTACCGCATCCCACTACTAAGTTTCTACTCCTCAAAAACCCCTGCGCTAATGTAATTGTAGTTTTGAATGTCAACAAAATGGTGTAATAATTGCACTCCTAAAATGAATATAACAGACATGCAATGTAATAATTATTATGGCTATCTTTCCACATGGATCTATATTCTATTAGATATCATTTAATTTTTATAATTGTTGTAGTCATTTAGTTTGTTATTCTGTTCTGCCGTATTTTTACTTACCCAAATAAATCGAATAGAAATATTATTGCTTTTATTTAACTTATTCCCGTAGGGATAAAGTCATACGTGTGTGATTTAATAATCTTATCTTATTAATTTAAAATGGTGGCTTATTCGTAATGAATAGTTTTGAAGGGAGTGGTCGCTGAAATGCCGAAAAATATGTGATTCCTATTCACCTTTGAATCTTAAGTGCTTTATAGTTTGTTAGAATAGTATATTGGTCTTCTTACATTTGTTTTTATGCTTCTAACCGATTTTAAAATTCAGATCGCCAATTATACCTAACATGGTTGTCAAAATACTACCTAACATTCTTCATTCATGAATGTCGTCTACGACCGATCGTTTAAGCGATAATGACCGCAGAGAGCCAACAAACCAACAGTTGAACAGTTTATAATATGTGAGGCAGGTACGGGTACCACCACCCCGGAAATTAAAGAGTAATTGTAGAAGTTTATATTTTGTTTAAAAAATAATAATATTGCCTACTATTACATAATTTAAACCCCAATCTAGGAGGTCGCGGGATAAAATTTTCGAGTAGCAATCCAAAAGTAGCGGGTTCAAATACCGGCGTGCGTTTAGTACCTATAGTTTTGCAATAAGTTCACTTCAAGAACATCATGTTAAAGTATATTTGCTGCACGTTCCACATTCGAAGATGCTCTCAGTATCGCCTTGGTGAAAGACCACGATTCAGAAGTGAAGCTTTGCTTAAAATAGCTTAAGCCGTGTTTGATGACCAGAACTCAACAGCAAGGTACTTCCCCACCATCCTCTTCCTCATTTTCTTTCCCTGCCCCCCACCATCAGTCTCTCAGAATTCCCAATAACTTGAAATTTGCTGGAAGGCTGAATTTCACGTACGGTTGGGGGCAGTTGGAATTCTTGGGCGAAAGCAGAGAATGGTTTGATAGGGAGATATGTAAATACGAATGTTAGCGGGAGCGCGCTTATGTTGAAAACTATTATAAGTAAGAGAAAATGTGAACAATCTTTCGAAATCCATTTATTATTTGTTGTGGAAAAGAGTCAATACGTCTAAAATCTGATTTAAAAATAACATATTTCTGGTTTTCTCTGGTAATACCCTGGTGTTTTAAGTGTTTTAACTTTCGACAGCGAGTTGTGCCAAAGATAAGGATTGCATTTTGAACTTTTCGGCAATTTCCGTGTAAAGGACAATATTTAGCTACCGTACTTGACTGTCTAGGGATTTACCAAGTTTTAAATCTGTATTTAAAAAAAAATATAGCTTTTATTATATATTCGTCTGTTCAAGGAGACTTTATTAAACCGGCCTTTGCTTTCGATTTGTTCCTGAGAAGACCCAAAACGCATCGAGCACATTAAATTGTGGAGGCTGTTGAAATCCACAAAATAACCATTAAAATTAACAGAGATGACGGGCTGAACTGTAAATCCAGTACTTGATGGCTACACCAAGACTAAACAACGAAAACCATATTAATTTATTATACCGAAATCGGTTCTGTCGATGAACACTGTAACGGTGAAAAATTCAAAAACTCAAAAATTAATCGCGATAATTCCTTTGTTTGTTTTAGCGGTATTTACACTTAAGGTTTTTTGATGAACTAGTTTCTATTTGAACGCTGCATATTTGGGAGATAAAAAAAAACTCATAAATTTATATAAATCTGGGTATAATTTCGATAAGCCAGAGGCAAACCACATGACCATATTTTTGCACTAGGACGGTTCGAGAATGTGTTGAATAAATAACCGTAACTTATGTCATATAGTAACCACCGAAGAGCGGACATAACTATAACCAGACCCTGCGCAGAAAAGTAAAGTCCGCTAAAACAAGGGAAAGGTTTGCAGCGCAGTCCATCAGAGACTTTTCTGCGCAGGATCTTATTGTTCATTTTTGAACGAATCGCCTGGCGTGATATAGCGCGACGGTCACGCCGCACAGTGATTCGTTTCATACAAGCTAGACGCTAATAAGTCACTTTTGAATTCCCAAACAATGACGTAATGGCGACATTACCAGATAGACTGGATAATAAATACATGCTTAATTGGGGTGATTAGTGCACGCATTGGCTCATACCAGAGGTCTAAAGTCGAGTAATGTGTTTTGAAATTATAATTTGCATTTATTCGCTCGTCGCAGCTCGACGTTTAAAATTGTTTGAAAAGTGTTATTTTTCGGTTCTATAAAATGGTGGCTACTTTGGAAGGTATGTTTTAAAGTTTTTTTTTAATACTTTAGTGAAAATAATTTTAGTGGTTTTTTTATATAATAAATAAGTTTTTTGTTTTTTTTGCCTAAAAAATATTTAATTTATAACTTCCCGAGAGTTTATCTCAGAGAGTATATCAAAATCGCACGATAATTTTCTTTTTTAAAATAGTGCAACTAATATTCTATTCATATCAGTTTCGATATTAACCCACACGAAACCACATTATTATTATTTTTTCATTTTACAGGAAACACATACGAGATTTCCAGGCTGGAATTGTTCGTGACATGGAAGAGTTTGCCGAAGAAAGAAAGGCTTGAGGGAATGTTTAACAAAAATTTAAGTACATTTGAACTTGATAAGCTCAGTGCAAGTGGTGAAAAAAGTTAAAAAATCAAATAAGGCTTATATCTTTGAATATAAGCAGAAAATGGACCGTAATGTTAGCAATTTATCACACTCAAAATACACATTTTTTACTTTTTAGATATAATTGTTTTATTATAAACCTCAAATACTATACTAACACATTATTTAAAAATTATTAAAAAAAAAAACGATAGGTAAAAAAATATATTTATCACTTTTAACACTAATTTTCATAAAATTTTTTATTTTTATTTATTTATTTATTTATTTATTGTTTGTTTGTAAATATTACATAATACAATATAATGAACTTAAAATGTCAAACTAGGCAATTGCCCGTTTTAGGACATTCCAATATGATAATGTTTATACATGTAAATTATAGTAAGTTATAGTGTTGACTATTCTGTTGGTAAAATAATACATATGTTTATTCATATTCTAGAATATTTTCAATATACCATGACATTTTTTTACTATTGTTTAGCTGACATAATAAACTAAAGTAATATTAATAGATAAAACAAGAAAAATGAATTTGAAAATAAAAATGAATGAAGAAATTCTGTTGGTAAAATAATACACACATATATATATATATATATATATTCATAAAACTAGTATACTTTCAGTTATACCACGACATTTTTTTTACTATTGTTTAGTTGACATAATAAACTAAAGAAGTGTTAAA
Organism: Limnephilus rhombicus; assembly: GCA_929108145.2. Lineage (NCBI taxonomy): Eukaryota > Metazoa > Arthropoda > Insecta > Trichoptera > Limnephilidae > Limnephilus > Limnephilus rhombicus. The sequence continues at coordinate 42,727,372 of OV815291.1, read as the reverse complement.
AGATAAAACAAGAAAAATGAAAAATAAAAACTGAAAGTAAAGAAGGAACTTTTCCTTTAAGGAAAAATATCACGCAGAATTGAGCAATTTTCGAACTTACTTTATGTAAAAATACAGTTACTTTAATGCTAATAAATACCAATATAAATTGAAATGTAAAGAAAAACAAAAATTACAATTCAATTAATGTTGTTTAGCATATTCTCGCATTCAGCTCTCCCCAAGACCAGAAGCCAATTATTTACCTGCATACGCAGAATGTTAGTACTCTTTGCCTTCCATGCATCAGGTATGAGATTGAGAAATTTAGGGCCTAAGTATGAGAATTGTCTCTGTGCTAAAGATGAGGAAGTGGTGGACGGAACTATTGTTTTTTTTTTTTGCATGTCTTGTATTATGACAGTGGTTTACGGAAGCATATTGGTGCCTCTGTTTTTGAGTATGTACTATGATTTTCCTCATGTATAATTGTCTTACATCAAGAACACGAAATTCTGCGAACAATGAGTCGCTGGGGTACCTGAAAGGTTTTTTCAGTATGACTCTTATAGGCGATTTCTGGGATTTAGCTAAGGGATCGAGTATAGTTTTAGCACAACCGCCCCAACCTAAGGAAGCATAGTCTAATATGGAATTACACATTGCAAAGTAAATTCGTTTCAAATCATTTACGCATAGAATATTTCTTATTGCTATAAACAGATGTGTAAGTTTCCTGACCTTTGTGGAAGTAAATGCTATATATTTGTCCCATCTCAGAAATTTATCAATGATAATTCCTAGGTATCTTATATTGTCCACACATTCTAAGGTGTTGCATTTACATGTAATAATGTCGTTGCAATGGTGTATTCTAATGTTAAGGATTTCTTGTGGTTGACCCGCTTGAGTTGAACTGAAGCAGATGAATTTCGTTTTATCTGAGTTTAGAGTGAGAAGATTACTATCTAGCCACTGTTTAACTTTGTTTATGCCAAATTCAGCTTTACAGCAAGACTCATTCCAGGTTTTGCCTTCAAATAAAAGTACTGTATCGTCAGCAAATGTAATAATGTGGTCTGCAAAGGAAGTATTACATAAGTCATTTAAATAAACATTAAACAATATGGGAACTAGAATACTTCCTTGCGGTACGCCATATTTAATATTGGCTGGATCACTTAGAGTACCGTTAATATCCACTCTTTGGCTCCTGTTTTCTAGGTAACTAACCAACCATTTGAAAATTTGACCCTGTATCCCAATTCGCTGTAGTTTATTCAGCAGAATTTTGTGCGAGATAGTGTCAAATGCTACACCACAATAGAGGGTTAAAAATAATTAAATCATGTGTAAGAGTTTTTAGCGTCTAGCATATATGAAACGAATCACTGTGCGCCGCCTCCCGCGCTTCGCCCCACGTGGTTTGTTCCCCTCTACCTGATTGACTCGTCTATTAATTTGAATGACTATGCTTGTTACCAAGATCGTAACTTGTTGACATTTGGGGAGTACGAACGGTTTGTTTTTACGAATTATTTTTATACCCTCCTTTCAGCATGACTTTGCGTCGACCTCCAAGCATTTGTGTTTCGCCCCTTATACGACATTGATCGCAGGAAGACACAAATTAACTTATTTTCTTCAAAAGAATCCTCACTTATGACAAAGGTCCTTTTTGGCAGTAATGCTTAAGTCACATGGTTCACTCGGATGAAGGTTTACTCGATGAAATGTTCCGGCGGTTCCTTCGAAGGAAGAGTTCACTCGACATTCTCGCTACGAAGTCGTCGAGCGTAGTCGCGGCGCGCATTGGAATTCGTGCGGCGCTGACGGCTAAGTTCGGGAATATTTACGATTTTTATTTATTTATTTATTTTTTTTTTTTTTATTAGAGATAATATATTACAAAATTATTACATAAAATTTATAATACATTACTCCCAATGAGTTTAATAAAACTCATTTTGGGAAGGACAACATTATACATCTAAAGGAAAATTATTTTTACATAAGAACACGGAAATCAATGAACAATACATAGATTTTTAAATGGACTAGACACACTTGATACAGGTAATTGAAGAATATACAAGAGTTACAAAGGAAGACAGATAAATTCGTCACTGGTTAATAAAGTTGCTGAGAAAATATCCTTTTAGAGTCTTTGCCAATATTTTTTTGTTTGATTCTGGTAGTTTTAGGACATTAGGTAATGCGTTGTATTGCGTATGTGCGATGTATTGTAAGGAGTTAATTCCAAATTTAGTTGTGTGTGTAGATGACGATAGGTGTATTTGATTTTGTGATCGTGTTTTGTGCTGGTGTATAGCGGAATTAAAGGCTGGTTTAGTGGTGGTGTGTGACGAGTGTTGAATTATTTGTAGGATGGCAGTGGTGATGCTATATTTTGGCAGAATGGTAAAGGGAAGAATTTGTGTCAGTGAGTATATGTCTTTGACATGCGTATCCCATGGTAGATGGTATATATTTCTTATGGCTCTATTTTGGATTACTTGTATTTCAGATATTTGTTTCTTAGTAATGGTGCCCCAGATACTAACCAGATAACTTAGGTGAGAGTGGATCAAAGCATAATATGTGGCACGCAGTAAAGCTGTGGGGATCACATCTTGAAGTCGATAGAGTACACCAGTTATCGGGGAAATTTTGGATTTAACATATTCAACATGGAAGTTCCAGGATAGGTTAGAATCTATGAATAACCCTAAATATTTCGTTACTTGTACATTTTGGAGCTTTTCATTTCCAAGAGTAATATTCATTGTCATATAATCTTTTTTCCCGAAAGTGAGATAGTGAGATATTTCAGTGAGATATTTCAATTGACATTTCCGATAACGTCGACCTAAATTACGAGAAATTGGCGATTCTTGTAAACAGTAAATAAATTTCAGCACCATAAAATGAACATATGGATAATAACTTAAAAACTGATATCTACCAGTATTTTTGCACCATGAAAATTTTTTTATTCCAAAATAGGCCTCGGCTTGCAATAAAATCCATATAAATGGAATATTTATTAACGTATCCAAAAACTAAAAACTGTTTTGGAGAGTTGATAAAATATGCTTCCAAAATTTGTTATTAGAAATAACCACGTAATTTTTTAAATAGAATAATTTTTAATCTAAACTTTAAAAGTAAAAAAAATGGCTCTCCTTGCTTTTATTCTAACTAAAATTACTGGTAACAAAAAAAATACAAACACATACTTATTTTGTTAGACCAATAAATTATGAACGTTTCTGTCACCTCACTTTTTTGTCGTTTCATATAAAAATAATTCATAAAAAATTCACACATGTTTCATAAATTTTTTTTCAAATTCGATCTGAAACTTTGGTTCCATAAAAGTGTACATTCGTATTATTTTGTGTTTAATTGTTATATTGAATATATAGAGCATTATTTTTTCTTTTCAATACCGTTTAGATCATATTTTTCACTATGATAGTAAGGGAGAAACAACGATTTCTATAAGACGTGTAGGAGTTATTTCGAAAAGCGAACTAAATGGAGCATTTTGACGTTTAAGCCGCTGCGGCTACTCGTCCTCACGCCAGAACATTCTCGGCCGACTAATTCGCGAGTGAAAGACTGTTCACTTGAGTGTTCACACACATCATTCGCGTCACGTGATGTTAAATTCCGGTTGTGAGTGAACAGTGCCGAAGTAAGCATTCCAACATTGTTGGAATGCTTCATTCGGTACTGTCTCTCTTCACTTTCGTGTTCATACGGTTCATTTCGAGGGAAAGACGCGGAATGAAATCACGAAATGAAAGATAAATGAACCATGTGAATGGGCTATACGAAGCACGTATGAGTTCATCCCTCCCTCTGTAAGGAGTTGGGTCGAGAGAGTCCTGCTAATTGTTTTTTTTTTTTAATTCCTTGAGGTGGAGATCCTCAATAAATGGAATTATAATTGAAATTTTTTTAAAAAAAATGTTTTCATAAGATACCTAACGTACAGGGTGTAACACTACTTACCCGCAGGGTTTTAACCAGCAGTTCTAGAGCATATTTGGAATACAAAAGGTAGATGTCTTTTTACTGTCCGCTGATATTTTTTTCTACTTTATTTTTTTAAATTTTTTTTTTTATTTTTTTATTTATTTTTTTTTTTTTAATTTTTTTTTTATTGAAATAATAGATAATACATAATATAATCAACAAACAAGTCCTGCTAAGCCAATTGAATCGGCTTGTCAACAGGTGCTTATATTTTAGTTGCATATTTATACATTTTTAAAATTTAAAATTTACATCTTATATCTACAGATTCAACATTTTTTCATACATATCAAAATCAATAATATACGTATTTTTCAACCACATTTCGCCACTGACCCTACTTCTTTCGCGATGGGATGCGCGATAAGCGTGCTGTTTCGTGTAATTGTCATGTCATCTTTGGGTATGCTGTTAGGAGGGTCTTTTTATTGAAAGGAAGGAGAGGAAGTTCTGGGAAGGAGAAAATTATGATGTGTGGGTAGTGACGGACGGCAGACAATGTGACTAGGAGAGACGGACGTATGAATCAATGCCTCCCAATGACGGACGTATGAATCTACCCTCCCCAATGACGGACGTATGAATCAACCCCTCCCAATGCGGTATAAGGTGATGGATCAAAAGAGTCACAACTAGAGAGGTCAAAACGACTCCCTCATCGAGTCTCTCCCGATTTGGCCCGCTACGCGATAGTTGGGCAACCGCATTCACTGTCAAGACCTATACAAACCCCACCCCATGAACCCAGCACCCCTTTTCAGTTACCAAACGTAGCGACCACTTGGGGCGACCTATGGCAGGGGTGTTGGTAATCCAATAAATGGTTTCCGCGGCGGTGATACCTATACCCGCCTTCCAAATTGATTCAGCTGGAACAAGGCGGAGTGCTTATCACGCGACCCGCTGCTAGTCTATACCCAACTACTCGGTTGCAACGTGTGATGGAAAAATATTTTTATTGTTTTTAATTGAAAAAAAAATCATCGATCAGCAAAGTGTGAGAAGGTATTTTGAAAGTATAAATATGAAAGGAGTCTACCTCACAGATAATACGGAACGTTCGTGTTGTCGAAGTTTGATGCACGGATAATACGGAATATTCTCTTTTCAACTAATAGACAAATACGAAATTTGTCGGAAGTACCAATCTTATAAAAACTCTTGTCAAAATGAAAATAAAAAGTACCTACTTCGAATTATTGGATTGAAGTTCAAACTACGAAATCTGCGTGTCATCATAATTTAGATATACATCCAAGGTTTTGAATGGTTTGTTTGACAAAGCAGGGTTTGTCTAGCTGGTATGTATAATTATTCTAATACATTTATTTCCATGTTCTGCTGTTATAAATACAGGTACAAACTTGTCAATAATGCATTCACGCATTAACGTAAATAAATTGGTTTTTTACATGGCATTAATATTGTTATAATTTGGTAATTTAGCAGAAAGACTTCAAGAAAAACATCTGGCTTCAAGGAGAAATTCTTCTCGTTTATTCACGGCACATTACAAATACTTTTTATTTGTTCCCGACCCGAACAAAAACACTGAATTTGGCCACTTCGACCACTTGCTAGATAATGCTAGCTGTTTACAGGAGATCCACGTATTAAGAGAGTGTTTTTAACTAAAAATTGTTAACCACATTTATAACCACATTTTCATATACTAACATAAAAACAAAACCAACCACCATTGTTAATCTATAAATACGATACAGATTCCAGAAATCTACTTTATCGTCTAGCCCTTAAAACAGTCAAGCTACAAAAATATTCCGCTAGATGGCAGTAGCCTTCACTTTTTGAACAAATATTTTTTCTATGATGTTAAATAAAAACGATAAATATAAAAATGGCGTTACCGCGTAAGTGAATTAATATTAACAAAATTAAAATGTAAAATGGATGTTTATTGCATGTTTTTTTTGTCTCCCCCGACATAAATACTCACTTTTCGTAATAATAAAGCTAAATCTAACTATTTCAATAAAAAACATTCCGTATTAACGAGTAGTTCAATGCATAAATATTTTTGGAAGTTTCAAATATTTCCTATGCTTAATATGGCAATACACTAATCACTAATCCCCAAACACATTTTGATTTTTATAGATATATATTTTGAAAGTGTAGACGATTTCCCCGACATATGCATGGCAACTGGCAACCTGTAGCGGGTATGGTTTGGAATACTAATTGAGTTCAATACCCACAGCGGGCACCGACTTACTTCTAGCTCCACACAAATTTAGCATTGTGTATGTACATCTCCTAACCCTACGGAAAGATATTTGTAGTTTCTTTAAGTCAGTAACATAGTAGTCCTAAATATCGGAATCCAACTTTTCGTGGGGTCCAATTATTCTTCACCATCAATTGATACCCAGAACAATTGATCCCTCTGCCAGTTGATCTCCCGGACTGAGTGCAAGGCTGATATCAGCGAAATGGTTAAGATTAAAAAGGACACCAAAAATGGTTTGGGCATGGTGAATGGTGAGCGAACGAACGAAGAAAAGAGTACATGGGCATGGAAGAAGGGCAATACGACGCGAAAGTTAATGGTAGAAAAGTCGGGGACGTCCGAGGAAGACACGGCATGATCAAGTGATATAAAAGAAGCACTTATTTTCATAGAAATACTAGCTGGTCCCCGGCATGCGTTGCTATTCCATTTAATACATAAATTGTTTCTCTCTGAGTGTCCTTTCCCATTCGTCCTGTTCCCCTTCCAACTCCTCTTCTTCTCCTGCGTCCTCTTCCCCTCTCGCGTTCCCACTCCATCACCTCCGCCTTCCCTCTCCCCACTCTACTCCCCCACCCCCCCTTCCACCGTCCCGCGAACCTCCCTTCCGAGTTCCCCTCCCCCCTCCCAGGTACCCCTCCCCCCTCCCAGGTTCCTCTCCCCCTCCCTGGTTCAACTCCCCCATCTCTCCCTCCCTCCCGCTTTCCATAGCAATAGCCGCTTCCTCGCGTGCCATCAATAGCAATTTTTTTATACAAATTTCATAATGCCAGAGCTCACCGGAAGTTTCATAAAAACCTTGTCCTGATAATAATGAACACACAAAATAAGAATTATCTAATTTGGTGCCGTCGTTCGAAAGTTATGCGCTTAGCAACACATTCAGCGATTCATTTTTATATTATAGACTAGCTGGTCCCGGCATGCGTTGCTATGCCATTTAATAAAGAAATTGTTTCTCCCTGAGTGTCCTTTCCCATTCGTCCCGTTCCCCTTCTGCAGCCCCTTCTTCTTCTGCATCCTCTTCTTCCCCTCTCGCATTCTCTCTCCGTCACCTCCACCTTCCCTCTCTCCTCTCCACTCCCCCCTCCCCCTATCCCCGTCCCGCGAACCCCCCTACCGAGTTCACCTCCCCCCTCACACGTCCCCTTCCCCTCCCGCGTTCCCCTTCCACCATCCCTGCCTTCACTCTTCCCTTTCCCGCTCCCTCGTCCCACCAACCCTCCTCCCGCGTTCCATATATCCCAGTACATTCAGTTTTTAAACAGCCCGCGTGCCACTTTTTACAATTTTTATTCAAATTTCCATTTTCATGTATATTTAATTTGGTACCTAACATAGGTACCTATTTAAAATATCTAAAATTCTTGATTCGATTTAAACTATTAGGGGGTACCTACTTTAAATAAATTTATCAACTTAAAGATTTTCAAAAATAGAATCCTGATTTAACATTTTGCAAAATGTCATTCTCAAACATGCGAACTGTCAAACGTACGATAGTCGTTAGGTTTTGTGAAATCATCCTACTTTCTGCGCAATTTTCTTAATTTTTCTCTCCGTAAGAACCATCCTCGTACTTCAAGGAATATTCTAAAAAAAGAATTAGCGAAATCGGTTCAGCTGCTCTCGAGATTTGCGCTTAGCAACACATTTATCGATTCATTTTTTTATATAAGATTTCACGACGTAGATCGAAAGAAAAAAAATGACAAATTTAACTCACTTTTTGATTTACTAATCCTTAACAGCATTTCAAATTTCAGTTATCGATATGATTGTACATGAAGCAAAGTCGAGGTTCCGAGACAAAGCTGTATGGCTGTCTGCCTAGAAACAGCATGATAGCTATTTATTTAAAAAGTAGGTAAAATAGAGCTATTCGCCATTTGCAGCATATTAATTCGAGCATAATATTGAATCATCATCATTACATAGTATAAAACGAAGTCGCTCAAAATGTATGTGCGCGTTAATCTTTTAAACTACGCAATGGATTTTCACACGGTTTTCACCAACAGATAGAGTGATTGAAGAAGAATGTTTATATGTTTACTACATGTAAATTATATTAGGGAAAAGCCGAGAAATTCAAAGAAAACATATTTTTGTGTGATTTAAAACGGCTGGCGGGCCGTACTATAGTCACTTTTGAAATTCGTTCTACGGATTTAATTGGAAAATAGATGTCCTAGAGTAAGTATGTATTTGATTTTCCCTTTTCAAATATCTAGTGTTGCATTGCAAGCATTGTATAATTAGTGGCGAGTTTTAGTAGAGAAAAGCCGATAAATTCAAATATTCAATTCAGGCAGCGGGCAGCGGGCAGCTGGCAAGCGGGTGGTGTGGATTTTATAAAGATTGGGTAATGGCATTGTGTTTCGTTAGCTACAGCAACTTGTGGCAGGGTCTGCTAGTTAAATTTATAAATAACAAATATGGCACTATTTGCTTCCAATTATGGCAAATTTTCCCTTATAAGTAGAAGTTTACGATTTCATAATATTTATAAATCCTACGAATATGAGATAATCAACAAAAGATAGGTGAATTTGTTGACTATATAGAACTATAATCAGTTTGTATGTCTCCATATTAAAATTCGGAAGTATGATTTTTTTAATGTGGGCCGAAAGTATTCAAAATTATTAACAAAAAATCTCGAGCAATCGAAGAAAAAAGTTTTAAAATGCGCTGTCGCTCCAGAAGGATAATGTTTTCAAGCACAATAGCAATAAAAATAAATATAAATATAACATATATAAACATATATAAATATAATATATGTAATTGATTTCTTGCTTTTTTGTTCTTGCTTTTGTTTTTGTCTGATGATTTTCCATTATGTTATATATAGTATTATTAATTTACCGTATGTGTATCAATGATACAAATCATTGTTTAAACTAATCTACTCAATTATGTACATAATACATTCATTAATATTAATGTAATGCATCGGCTATTGTTTTAAAGACATTAAGTCAGTAATAATATTATATGTTAAATCATGCAACGTATTGATAGCACTGGTCAACAGTGGCTTTGGTGCCAAGTATCTGTATTTTTTTTTAACTGAAGACCTTTTACTGAATACAATAATAGCAAAAATTTTGGATTCCTACTTGTAGTTTATTAGATTTTGACTTGTACATATACTTGTACTTATACATTTATAAATAAAATTACGTAAAAAACAGCATTTATTATGGACATTATTATGGACTTAAAAACTTTCTTTATCGCGATTTTCCTGAATGAGGTATAGTGGGACAATCACGTTGCACCCCCCAACAGTAACCAGCCATCATATGCTGATCCCATCGGCCTTGGTACCTTTCTTCCGTAGTTTGTAGGTCCTGGTAAAATCGCTCCCCTTGTTCTTCACTACGGGATCCAAAAATCTCTGGAAATTGATCATGATGACTGTGTAGGTAGTGCACTTCAATGAACTTACTACATCCTAAGTTTTTAAAGTTATCTAACAAGTCATTTTCAATTTCAGTGTAGTTACATCCGCGATGGTTGGCTTCATCAAATCTACTGTTAAGGACACTGGTGTAGGCTCAAAGCCGTGGTTCAGTCGACAATGCGCTCAAGCAGTGTGACGAAAAAACGCGGCTTCGCGAGCCTACAACACATCTAGAACATCCGAAGACAGAACAGCTTACAGCAATTATTCAATTTGGGAGGCGGGAATGGTACCGCCGCCCCGGGAACCTTTATTGGATAACCAACACCTCTGCCATAGGTCACCCCAAGTTTTTTTAAATATTTTTTTTTTATTCCAGTTAAAAGAAAATTACATTTACACTCATTTAACTAGAAATAATTATACAAATTAAAATAAAGTAAATATTTCAATACAGCGCTATTCAACATCATTATTTTGTTTATCAAGAATAAATATTAATAATTTTTTTTTAAATTTACCCAGCTTCTTTTCGTTTTTAATGTCGTTTGGGAGGCAATTATATAAGTTGCCTCCCTCGTAACCAATGGATTGTTTACCATAGTTAGTGTGGATGGTGTTTAAATGTATGTTATCGTGTTGTCTCGTAAAGTGTTTGTGTACTTGGGACGTTTTAATGAATTCTGTGTTTGTGTGTACGAGTTTATTGTTTATTTTGTATATAAGGAGACATGTATTGTATTCATATAGTTTTCTTAATGTTAGTAGTTTTGTTTCCATATATATTTTTTTTGTGGGTGTTCTGGGCTTGTAGTTAAATAGTTTTTTGATTACCTTGTTTTGTATTACCTGTAATTCATTTATGTATGTTTCACATGCGTTTCCCCAGATTTCTATCAAGTAATTTAAATGTGAGTGTACGAGACTATAATATAAACCTTTTTTTAATTTATTTGGCAACAGATATGATATCCGGCTAAATACGCTAATTAAGGGGATGATTTTATCTTTAATACCTTGTATATGTTGTTTAAATGTCAAATGCTGATCAATGCACAGCCCAAGATATTTTTCCTGGATCAGGATTTGAAGTTCATTGTTTTCAATTTTTAAGAGTACATGAGGAGGAACTATTTTACGGGGTGAGTTTATGATCATGTATCCTGTTTTTTTTAACATTCATTGTTAACATATTTGATTGGAGCCAACTGTTGATTTTTTCTAGATCTGTTTGTGCATTTTCTAGTAAAATATCTAAATCTTTACCCAAGTAAAAAATTGCTGTATCATCTGCATATAAAAAGATTTCACCATTTAAAATTAATTGCGAAATATCATTTATGTAAATTTGGAACAGTAGTGGACCTAGTATGGACCCCTGCGGAACTCCATAGTTTATTGGAACGTATTTGCTATTTTGATTGTTAATGCTAACAAATTGCTTTCTATTGCTAAGATATGATTTGAGTAGATTAAGAGCAGGACCAACTACACCAATTTTCTTGAGTTTCTTGAGAAGTATGTCGTGACTAACTGTATCAAAGGCTTTTTGAAGGTCAACTAATATAGATAAAATATAATTTCCACCATCAATGCCGCTTCTAAGTTTACTGATTAAGTCATTTATTGCTCCTAGTGTGTTCGATTTTTTCCTAAAACCGTATTGTTTTTTATATAAGAATGGTTTTTTAACAGAAAATTGTTCAATCTTTCGTAAATTACACGTTCAAAATTTTTTGATAAAATTGGTAAGATTGAGATGGGTCTGTAGTTTGAGGTATCTGTTTTGGACCCACCTTTGTGAATTGGTATCACCTTAGCAGTTTTACAGCTATCGGGAAAAGTTCCTTCTTTGAAACATTGATTGATTAATTTTGTTAGAGTAGGAATCAATTCTGTGGAGATACTTAGCACTGTTTTATATATGAGTGAATCGTAACCTGCACTTGCATTTGGTTTTAGAGATTTTAATATTTGACTTATTTCTAACTCCGTAGTGGGCTGAAGATATAAAGATTCAATGCTGTCATGCACAAACGTTATTTCATTGGCTGGATTGTGTTTGACTTTACCACGTATATTATCGGCTAGGGAGGAGCCAATGTTGCAAAAGAAATTATTAAATTGGTCGCATATCTCTACATTGTCAGTGATTATTTCATTATTAATGATTAATTTATTACAAAAATTTCTTGTGGTGTAAGATTGGTTCTTAAGAATATTATTAATTAAGTTCCAAGATTTTTTACTGTTATTTTCGCATTTTTTAAAGAGATTACTGTAGTGTGTTTGTTTTAAGTTTCGTTTTTTTGTACTGATATTATTTCTTATTTTTAAAAATTCTGCTTTTAGTAATGTGCTATTTGGTTGTTTTTTTAGTTTCAGATGTAATTTATTTCTTTTATTGATTAATTTTATAAGGTCTTTGGTTATCCAGTCTGGGTTATTTATGTTTTTGGTTTTAATTTTTGTGGTACTATTAGAATTAATTTTTGTTGTCAGGTAGTTTACAAGATTATCATAATTTAACATCGAGTTGTCATTCAAATTTAAATGAAAGGGATTTTGCATGACATCATTCTTTAGATTATCAAGATTAATATGTGTGTATTTTTGCGACGATTTTAAAGATGTGTTTTTAACATTTGTGTGAATTACATCAAGGAGTAGTATATTGTGATCAGATATGGAATTATCACAATTCGTAAGTGAATATGATAGTTTTGTATCTGATTGTGTTTGTATTTTCTGTGATGCATGTGACATGTTTTTTGTTTATTTTGTTCAAAATAGTGTAATTATTAAATCTAATTGTATTAGTATATTTACAAGTATGTGCGTTGGTTGAGTCAAGCAGATTTATGTTGAAGTCTCCAAATACAATACCTCTTTTATACGATTCGAGATGAGAGGACAGTGTTTCCAGGAAGTCTTTGAAAACAGTATTTGGTTTTTTATACACTAAACCTATTTTTAAATTGAGTTTGCTTACATGAAGCCTTAGAAAGTTGTTGTCGGGGTCACTAGTGTTATTAATCACATTGTATTCCAGAGAATCTTTTATAAATATAGAGACTCCGCCACCAGCTCCCTGCGGCCGGCAAGATGCTTCGTGTTTGTATCCTTCTAGGTTGACGTACTTTAGGTCCGCTTCTTTGAGCCAGGTCTCACACAGGAGGATAATGTTGAAGTGCGATATCGTGGATTTTAGTAGGCATTTGATGTCATCTAGTTTACCTTTCAAGCTTCTCACATTTAGGTACATAAAGGACATTGAGGTTTTTCCTTTTGACGTGCTCGGATGTTTGTGACGTGATATATTTTTTATTCTAATGTGTTTTTGTAGTTTTTCTGCAATATTTTTATGATCAAAAAGATTCTGGGTATGATTAAAGATTCCCACTTCTGTGTCAATCAGGTCCTGGAATTGTGTTTGTAGTCCTCGTACATTTTGATAATATGTAAAATTTTTAGTGTTTAGTTTTTTGAGTGTGTTTTAACAATTGTAGGATTGTTGTTTAGGTATTTAATTGTGATGTCCGCTTCACCAAAAGACTTTCTTTTTTCTAATTCATCTCTGAAGTCAGTTAATTGTTTGCGTTGTAGAAAAGTCTGGTCTTGGTACATTCGGATATTGTTTTTCAATGTATTTTTCTTGTTTAGTAGTATTTTCGGCCATTTTGCTTCCGGAAATTCAACTTTTATACCTCTCGGCTTGTCGGCTTTTCTATTACCCAATCTGTAGATTTTTAAGTCGAGGTTTGTTGTTGAGATATCCATATCGGAGATAATTTTTTTAACTGATGCGATGTCACTATTTAATGATTCAGTTTGAGATGTTGACGTATTCTCTGGAATGTTGAAAATTATCAGATTTTTGTCTCTGTAACTCTGTTGCTCTGTTGACAGTTTGGGTTTGGGCTTGTGGGGAGCACACATTTGGAGTTGCATTTTTAAGAACCGTTAACTCGCCCTCAAGGTTTGCCATTTTTACTGCCATTTGGGCGATGGTTCCTAATATGTCGTTAGTTCGCGGTATTATTTTCGCGATCTGCTCTTTAGTAAATTTATTATTAGGCTCCATTATCATATTGGTCAGTAAGTTGACTGCGTCCTTCGCTAAAGATATGTATGCCTGAGCATCCATATTTATTAGAAAGTTGTAAAATGTTACTTGCAGTTGATGTGGCTGGTGGGACTGCCTGGAGTGGTTCGCTACGTTTGGTGATTTAGCAGGGGTGCCCGGGTTCATGGGGTGAGGTTTGTCTAGGTTTTGGAGGCGGATGACCAGGATATACTAAACCCTAGATTCCTACCCATCCCTTAAACCCTATTCCTTCCCAGAACTCTCTTTCCTTCCTTTCCTTAAAAAAAACCCTCCTCACATCATCCTCAAAGATGACATAGGCCCTGAGGGAAATTATTTTCCTCAGGGCCTCCTCAGGGCTCATGTAAAACAAAAAAAAAACAAGACGGTAATGAAACCAAGAGAATCATAAATATGTCAAAATTCGAGCACGACCAGCAGATCAGCAGAAAGCTGGCTGCATGCCCGCATGGCAGCTGACAATTCTGGTCGCTTGTGGGCTCAATAGGTCGCAATTTCTGCAAATCCAGTCTGTCTCCTCTTACCAGACCTGACGGCTCACCAGCAAACACCGCCACCGAAAAGGCTAACTTATTAGGTAAAATGTTTGCGGATAACTCAACCCTCGATGACCAAGGTGCTGTCCCGACGTCGGTTCCTCACTGTAGTTTTCGTATGAAAAAGCTGAGGATCCGGCATCGGGAAGTACTCCATGTTTTACGGGGGCTTGATGTTAATAAAGCTAGTGGGCCTGACGGAATACTGCCCTGGTACTGCAGAGGTGCGCTGCAGAAATAGCCCCAATTTTGACGAAGCTTTTAAAATGTCCCTGAAGACTGGCTCTGTGCCCTCTATTCCAAAGAAGGGTGACCGCTCCAACCCGGCCAACTACCGCCCCATAGCGATCACATCAGTTCTGTCTAAGGTGATGGAACGTGTGATCAACGACAAACTGCTCACATACCTCGAGAAGAACAAAATTATTAACGATCTTGTGTACGTGGATTGCCGACTTTTTGAGGGAGAGGTCTATTCAGACGGTAGCCGATGGATTTACCTCTTCCTCACACTCGATAAATGCTGGCGTCCCACAGGGATCGGTTCTGTCTCCGACTTTGTTTTCGTTGCACATCAACGACCTTTTGTCATGTGCACCAATTCATTGTTACGCGGATGACAGTACAGTCAATGATAGCTTTTTGTTTGACAAGCCCCCAAAGGGCTCACAAACTCCAACGGCTCGGAGGGCTTTGAAAAAAAGAATGGACGGTTATCTCGAAAGTGTTTTCTCTTGGGGTAAAAATAATCTCGTTGAATTTAATGTTTCAAAGACCCAATCTTGTCTGATTACGTCTAAAAGGGATCGAAATGAAAATGTAGTATCTTTCAACGGTAGCAATCTTCCGAACAGGCCCTCCATTGATATGCTTGGTGTAATCCTAAGTGACCAGCTCAGATATGGGGGCTCCATCGAAGCCAAAAACTGGGCGTACTGTACAGGGCCCCCAGATACTTTAATAGTACATAACTGCTAACCCTGTACAAATCACAAGTGCGCCCAACTCTGGTCTCTTCAAGATCAATGTTCATTCCTTCCTCTCCTCAAAAAAACCCTCCACACAGCATCCCAGATGACATAGGCCCTGAGGGAAATTATTTTGCTCAGGGCCTTCTGTGTGGAGTTAATATAAAAAAAAAAAGTTACTTGACTTGTGATTTCCAAGAAATTTTTTTGTAACTTCTCAAACGAAATCCACGCAGGTCGTTCCACATCGTTCATTGAACTTATGAAGTATTAATATTCTTATTTGTGGGCCATCGAAAATACCCGCTTTAACAAAAAAAAGTTGTGGTTTTTTCAAACTATTTTTTTGTAACAGTCGTTGTAGTGATTTTTTTGTTCTTTTCATTGCATAGGTACTCCGAACCTCATACGACTTATTTGACCACTGACACACTGTCTCAGGTGTTCATGGCACATTTTACAAACAATCTGCGGTATACACGGCTTGAATTCATCCACAATTTTCAACTTAAAATACGAAAAATTGGCACTTTTTATAAATTCTGTTATGGATTTCCAGATTTTTTCTACTGTATATTCACCGCAAATATAACAAAACACCTTTGGATCATTGAGACAACTTCTACGCGATAAAGATATTATATGAAAATAAATTTATTTATATAAATGTACTGATAGGATTGCAAAATGCACACACGAAAGTGCTAATTGCAGCCAATTCTCAAAACAGAGTGTAGATCAAAAACTACACGTAAGAAAAAAATAAATTATTTAGTGTTGACAATGTACACCTAAATACAAATCTATCATCGGTATTTCGGCACCAAATTTAAAAAAAAATTTGTTGACCAGTGTAGTAGGTGCATCAAAGTTAAAAAAAAAAAACAAGGAAATTTGTAATTGTGTAATAATACCGATCTTTTCGTGTCAGGGTTTATGAAAATATTGTGAAAAAAATCAACTTATTAAAACAAAGTTCATGTTGACATTTATTTATAATTTTGTTTTAACTTGACGAAAATGGTTCCATGACAAGTTGAACGGAAGTTAGCCCCCGGCATAGTTATATACAATATGCAGTCGGTTTAGGGATAATATGGTTTACCTACTTACAGAAAATATAATAAAATTTTTATTTAAGGTATTTTCGAAGTCGATTTTAGGTTTCAAATTGGTAAATAATCCACAAAAATATAAACCTATGGTAATTTTAATTTTGGGTGGCCAAATGTGGGATCAACTGTCGGTTGTCTAAAATAAGTGAATACCGTCAATGACGCTGACATCTGAGCCAAATCCCAATTGGATGGGACCGAGATATATTTCGTATATTAACTATAATATAATGGTATAAATTTAAAAAAAGGTCATATAATTTCCGATGCATGCGGTGTATTGTATCGTCATAGACAACGAGTCTTTTTGCCAAGTTTCAGCTCGATCGGATGTCGGAAAGTAGGTAAATTAACACTCTATTCCTTACTTCCAATTTAGGAGATTCCACTCGACGAAACCGGATTACTTCGTGTCCTGTCAGATTTTTCCCTTGCCATAGAGTCAGGTAATTTAGCACTGCTTTCACTTTTAGATATGAGCGCCGCATTTGACACCATTGACCATGACTTTCTCATTGAGAGACTAGAAGTAACATTTGGTTTAGATTCTAAATGTTCACAATTCTATCTAAAGCCTCGATGACACACGGCGAGTTACAAGCTACTATCTACTAAGTTTTAAAAGCGGGTAAATCGGCGAGTGAGATTGTCATGATGACAATCTGCTAGTTGCTGCTAGTTAGCAAGTGACACAATGACACTGGGCGAGTTTACTACCAGATAGTGAATTTCCCAGATAGTTGCTTGTAAACTAGCCCTGTGTCATCGGCGCTTAACCAATCGCTCACAAGCAGTGAGGGTTGGAAATAAACAGTCTAACTTCACAAAACTCTCTTCAGGGGTACCTCAGGGATCTGTTTTGGGTTCACTTCTCTTCAATCTTTTCACAAATGATTTCGCAAAAATTATCGAATCATCAGGTCTCCTATCTTTCTGTTATGCCGACGATCAGCAAGTTCACCTTTATTGCATACCAAATGAATTGCTTCTAAAAAACTCACTTTTTCAGATACTCATTTCCATAAATTTGTCATTCTATTTTAACTTTACATTTTTTACTCTGCTTGTTTATAGTCTAAAAATAATTGTTGATCTCCATAAATACATGTATTATTTTCTTTTTCAATTCTTTGCAACTACTCATGATGAGGTCAAAGTGCTATTTATTTACAATGTTGGTGGCAACCTAACACCTTAATCTGTTTCGTGTTGAGTGATGAATCATTTTAATTCGGTAAATATCGACTATTAATTTCATAATTTATTTAAGATATCTATATCTTCCCGTAAACCCAGTTAACTCATTAAGATCATTTTTGCACCCGTGTTCTTAAATTGAAATATTATGTAAAAACTTCTTACTTCTTATTGTTGTATACGTATATATGTATGTTATTAAGTCACTAGGTTTAGGTCAGCATTTATATGTCAGTCATAAGTCACTAGCTATAAGTCTTAGATGTAAGTATCTAGTTATAATTGTAAATCTTAGTTGTAAGCCAGTAATATAAATCACTAGCCATAAGTCTTAGATGTAAGTCTGTAGGTATAATTGTAAATCTTAGTTTTAAGCCAGTAACATCAATTCTTTTATTTATTTATTTGTACAGCGCCCTTGTGGTGATTTTTCACTGAAACGGCGCTATATAAATTAGCCAAATATTATTATTATTATTTACTCGTACATTCATTGAATCAAGAAAACAAAAGTGAATTTTAAATAGTCGTATTTAAAAAAGAGATTAAAAATAACTCTTTTATTTACAAAAAAACACCCCGTTGTCAAGGGCAACAGGGTGACTAGCAGTGATGGTCGCCGCGGACGTCGCGTTTCAGTTGCCATATTCTATCTTCCGGCCTGCAGGACTAACTTGCCCAATGGTCATGCCGGTCGGGAGAGCAATCTTGCTTTTGAATAGAATTAATTCGGATATCAACATATTTAGCGTTAGTGAAGCTGTTTTAAAAAGGCAAGCTATATTAATGCTTGTATAGTTTTTAGCCTACCATTCTACCATTTATGTTTAATGTAATACTGTTACAATTGTATTTTAAAAACACATTAAAAATTTTAATTTTGTAATGTTTTTGAAAGAATAAATAATTTGAATTGAAGTGGACGTAGGAGAAACAATTTCTTTATTAAATGGTATAGCAACGCATACCGCTAATTCGATATAATAATACAGATGGAGCGGCCAATCAATTTCATTTTTTAAATAGAGATAATTGGAAGACTGGGAAATGACATGGACTTAGGCTCTGAGGAAAATAATTTCCCTCAGGGCCTATGTCATCTTTGAAGATGCTGTGTGGAGGGTCTTTTTGAGGAAAGGAAGGAGTGAACACAGGTCTTGAAGAGACCCATGTTGTATGAGGGAGGAAACACAGAGGTCGGCAAATCGTTCCACAGCCGAACCGTTGAACTCAAGAACGAGTCATAGAAACGACCCGTTCTCATGTGACTAATGTCAACCGTGTACAAATGTTGGGCGCTTGTTTGGCGTGTTTCCCGACTATGCACCGGTGCCGAGGGGATCAATGACGCTAGTTACTCGGAGCATCTTCCATTGTAATACCGGTAGAACAAGGACAGCATTCCCACCTGACGCCTGTGCTCTAAAGTTTGCAGTCCGTCTGTTAAGATGGGAGAATCTATCAAACGGACCGCCCGTTTCTGCACAGAGTCAAGGTTTTTTTTTTTAGGTATTTTGGAGCTCCAGACCAGAGGTGGCTGCCAAATTCAACCGTGGGGTGCACTTGCGATTTGTACAGGGTTAGCAGTTGTGTACTATTAAAGTATCCACTACTACTGCTACTTTTTATCGCGGAAAAAACATTTCATTCACGTGGGAAAATTCTTTATACAGTAATTTCACCCTAATACCAGCAATTTACCTAATTAAAGGCAATGCAGAGAGTGGCAAGGTGTATTATTTTGCATATAGACGATGAAGGGAGCTTTGGCTGAAGTCGGGTATAGGGAAAGTGGAGGAACGATTGTCTCTATGGGAACTGAAATCTGTGAAGAATCGGTTTTCGAAAGATCGCATGCTTTCCTGCTTTTTGGAGTAGAGGATGGAATTTGTAGGTCTGAAATCTCTACACCACTAACAATGTCAATTTCGAAATTTGAAGCGTCTTCTGAAAAATCAAATAACACTTACTGCACTTGGTCAGCAATAAAGCAACTCATAGAAGAGAAAATCTATACCTTTAAAATCCCTTGTTTGCCGCTCGTGCACCGATGCGGTGTGTCATGAGATTTTACACGCGATTTTGACCCTTATGTATAAAAAAGTGTATGAAGAACACAGTCAGAATCGCTTGCTCTATTATCGCCCTTTAGCATAACGAAACCTGCAATGCGCCTAGTCACTCCAAATAATTTATATTAATAATTTACCGGAGCGCGGGAATGTGCGCAGTTCTTGCGCATGCGCGGGAAAAATATGTTTATCTATGATTTTGACCCTTTGACCCTACGAATTTGTAAAGGACAGTGTCAGAATCGCTGGACACGAGGTGTCATTTCTGCCGCCGGGTGCCGCGTCGTAATTGGTGGAGCTTTTTGCTGGCCTACCCTGGCAAACAAGAGGTTTTAAAACAAAGGATATTTCGTACACAAACCAAAAAAAAAACGCAACAGTGTTTCGAATCCAGCGTCCTGATTGCTTTATTTTATAAAATTTGAATTTAGATATGATTTTAGATTTTCATGGCCAAAAGTATTTTTTTTGTGTTTTTGGGGTGTAACGCGAAACGTTGGCTAAAGGAGGAGTTAGCGCAACATGGCATAACCCCCCCAAAAAACAAATAAAAATTTGATTTTAGTTCACGATTTAGTTTTCTGTTGAAGCAGACGGCACTTTGTGACGTAGTTTTAACCACGTTTTAACCAGAAATAAATATTTGTAATATGCTCAATTTCGAGAGAATTTACCACATCCGAGAAACTTTTTACCATCATTTATGATTGAACCAAAAATGCTTAACTCTGTTGCAATTATCGAAAATTTGTTTTATTCTAAATTGGCATTTGATTATACATTCATGTATGTGAATCAATATTACCTGACCGTAATCTCTGACCCTGCACAATTGCGATCCACTGATACGCACAATAATTCCGTTAATTAATATTTATCGATAATTACAGTGTTGTTTATAAAGGCTTCCCTGGACAAGATACGCTAGTCATCCTAAGGCTATCGGTCTGTTCACTTCAACAATTTGTGCTCCAATCAATAGTGACACTTCGTGTTCTGGCAAGGTAGGAATAAAACGTATGTCTTCATACTTTTTAAAAATAAAAAAAATGTAACAAAAAGAATATGAGTTACGTTTTCACACATTATATTTTACAAAATATTATATTTAAGGTCATCATTGGTCATGTATCGATCGTAAAATCAGGCCGATCGTGATATACCTGAGGCACTTCACGATCTGCCACCAGTCACTTCACGAAGTAGCTAGGCACATCATGATCTGCCTGATTTTACGATCGGCCGCTGACACATACATAATATACAGAAAAGAAGAGTTCTTGTACCCGATAAGTGAGCCACGATTCTTACTTAGGTTTTATGTTACTAGGTTGTATTCTTACTTAGGTTGAATGTTAGCATGTATCTACTTATACATACTGTTTATTTTAAGACACTCTTTTATAAGCATATGATTATTATTTATCTATTCTCATTTGCTGTATTTGTTAATATATGTTTATCTATTCCATGTGACCAGAGTTTTGTGTGTTTTTTTTTAAATTTTATATATATATTTTTTGCTTTCTCCATTAACGGGTGATCTTGACCATTTCTTAAAACTAGTTATACAAGGTGGCGCAAAATTAATCACCCTATCGGAAGATGTTATAATTTTTGCAAATGGCGTCGTACGTCAATCATATTTGAAGTTTGTGAACTAGACAGCGCAGAATGCAATCACACAAGCAATGGAGCGCTATGCTCCGCAAGAGCGTGGAATAATTGTGTCGATTTAAGCTTTAACGCTTTTAGCAATTTTTGCGAGGCGCATTTCCACTTAAACGGTTATGCCAATAAGCAAAATATTCATTTCTGGGGCAGGGAGAGTGGTGGCGTCCCCTCCAATGCACTGTTAAAGTATCTGTAGTGCGCCTAGTTTTTGGGAAACTCTGGCTTCGATTGTGATGATATGGATTTTATGCCTTTGTATATTTTCCTTAAACTTTTCTCTGGCTGTGATCAAATATTCATTTTCTTTCTAAGGCTCTACTTAAGTG
Source organism: Limnephilus rhombicus (assembly GCA_929108145.2). Taxonomy (NCBI): domain Eukaryota; kingdom Metazoa; phylum Arthropoda; class Insecta; order Trichoptera; family Limnephilidae; genus Limnephilus; species Limnephilus rhombicus. The sequence continues at coordinate 42,705,690 of OV815291.1, read as the reverse complement.
CATGCTACGAGGTGGTAAAACCCTCCCCTCATGCCACATAAGACTCCAAAAAATTCTCCCCTTCTATACCTTCGATAAATGTAGAAAGCTGTTTAAAGCATCTGGTACTTTAGGTATATCTAAATAGATACAGGTTCCTAATTTTGGTCTACGTTATCTAAAACCTTGAGCATACGTAAACTTAAGTAACTATATTGTACGTATAATTAAATCTCATCATACGTTGTGTATTGTTTGCCTCCTGATATCAAGAATCTTATTACATTTATTCGTGTGGTGCCCCTGGTTCTTAATGGAGAGTTGAAGTCAGAAATGATTTTGGGTACAACGTCTACGAATCTAATCTATTCCTTAAATTTTCCTAATTTCTGGCTTGTAACGTTTCCCTTAACTTCCATGAAATAACAGGTACATAATCTGAAATAAATATATTACAATTTGTATAGTGACCCACAGACATCTATACATATAATGAATTGAAGTCCCCGCGTCGCGTCGTCTGTCTGTCTGTTCGCGATAAACTCGAAAACTACTCAATGAATTTTCATGCGGATTTCACCAATAGATAGAGTGTTTTGTGAGGAAGGTTTAGGTATGTAATTTGTCAATCTCTACATATTATAAATTAAAGTCCCCGCGTCGTCTGTCTGTCTCTCAGTCTGTCTGTCTGTTCGCGATAAACTCGAAAAATACTGAACGGATTTTCATACGGTTTTCACCAATAGATAGAGTGTTTCATGAGGAAGGTTTACGTATGTAATTTGTCAAAGATTTGTGTAAATTGGTTGAAACATAACGATAATTCTTAGAATTGTCGGAAAAAGTCAAGCCGCCTGGTAGCTTTCATCGAAAACGCTGCCTAATCCTTTTGGGGTATAAGAAAACAATTCATGGTGGGATATTCCTCTTTTATAGATCAACAAAAAAGTCCGCGAAGGCATATATCTATCTTTTACGGATAGCTTACTATACCCATTCTATCTTCTAAAAAAATGGTCACGTACATTGCGGTAATTGACAAGTTATTTAGACGGATACAGTATTAATCCTTATTAACTTAAATACGTTAGTTACCCCAAGCATTTCATGCACATTATTATTATCTTTCACACCATCTCTACGCATTATTAATTAAAGTCCTCCGCGGCATCTGTCTGTCTCTTCTAAGATTTCACTCATTTATCGGGCGGCGGTTATAAAGGTTGGATAACCATCCAGTAGATGACGTTGTGTTTTATTAGCCACAACAACGCGTATTACAGCAATAATAATAATATGTATGTACATACGAGTACATACCTACAACTCAGAGTGAACACAATAGTAAGTCAAATGACAAGCATGTAAATGGAAAGGATGAATTATTATACTGTTGTATTATACCTTATCTCTCGACAGGCCAAAAGTGTGATCGGGCGAGGGGAACTGTCGGGCCTTTACGCACGCTTGACTTAGGGAGTAAGCTGGCGAATTCGTGACGAGAGTGTTACGAAAAGTGTGATCGGGCGAGGCGAACGGTCGGGCCTTTACGCAAGCTTGACTTGGGGGGCAAGCTGGAGAATGCCTGACGAGAGTGTTACAAAAAGTGTGATCGGGCAAGGGTAACTGTCGGGCCTTTACGCACGCTTGACTTGGGGAGTAAGGTGGCGAATGTGTGACGAGACCGTTACGAAAAGTGTGATCGGGCAAGAAGAACTGTCGGGCCTTTACGCACGCTTGACTTGTGGAGTAAGGTGGCGAATGTGTGACGAGAGCGTTACGAAAAGTGTGATCGGGCAAGAAGAACTGTCGGGCCTTTACGCACGCTTGACTTGTGGAGTAAGGTGGCGAATGTGTGACGAGAGCGTTACGAAAAGTGTGATCGGGCAAGGGTAACTGTCGGGCCTTTACGCACGCTTGACTTGGGGAGTAAGGTGGCGAATGTGTGACGAGACCGTTACGAAAAGTGTGATCGGGCAAGAAGAACTGTCGGGCCTTTACGCACGCTTGACTTGTGGAGTAAGGTGGCGAATGTGTGACGAGAGCGTTACGAAAAGTGTGATCGGGCGAGGCGAACGGTTGGGCGAAGCGAACGGAAGTTAAGAAGGAGATATAAGTTAGTGAAGTTTTACTTCAGTCGTGTGGTCTAAAGCACACTAGATTTTTTTGTTGTTGTTATTTGTTCATTTTATTGGGCAGGAAATATTACCTTATGTTTGACTAAATATTTTTTCCTGCGATCAACGATTTTTTCACATTTTTTTAAACTTATTAATCCTTTGCGCAGGAATACCTAAAATACTTAAAATCTTTTTCATGTATTGAAATAGATATAAGAAGGATAGTAATTTTGGAGTCTACCTTCAACCCCAGTTGGCTGGAGGAGATTTATCGAACTCCTCTGTGAAACTTTCCATGATACTATAACTACACACTTGTATTATACCTACTTCTATCTTAATACTTATTTCATGTCCACTTTTTATCGCTGTATTAATTCATCTATGTTCAGTAATATTAAATATCAAATTACTGACAAACCCTTGTGAACTTTATCAAAGGGATCAGGTTACTGTTAGAGGAACGGGATGAAATTGAAAATAGCATCATGAACCCATGACCTAAATGCTTACGGGAACTCTCAAAATGAATCTGAACTAATCAAATCTTTCATGTCAAAAATATTGTTTTTGAAAACTTTCAACTTTTTTTATTTTTTTATTGTAATTGTTATGAAAGGAATTTTGATTTAACTAACATATCTGTAGTAGTGTAATATCTCTTATTTTATCTCCAGATACATTCGTATTTTAGTAAGTACTGGGACCTGTATCCTCCACTACTATAGAATGCTTATTGAAAATACTTAGGTTCTTAGCACAGTTACTGTTTATTAAGGCCCCGCAACCGTGCACAAAAAGATGAAGATGGAAGGATATGTAATTACACGTGTTAGAGTAATTTTTATTAAATATGTAATGTTTAATAAAAAACGACTCGTTTAAAATAGAACAAAAAACTCGCGGGGGTTGTCTTAAACAGCATTTAACGAAACACTGTGAATTATTTCACACTCGACTTTAAAATAAGTGAATCAAACGTGTTTATAAAATTTTTTGGAGCATATTTGCGATTTTTTTTTCTATTTGGGAATTTTATATGATTTGCGTTTGGGCGCGACGAATGTCTAGATATTATATTCAAAAATAACATTTTTTTTAAGAGCTTAAAAACTTCAAATGTTTAAGGGAGGTTTGCAAGCAATCGGTACTGAACTATGAGTGCGCACATTTACCTTCGGCACAACTCAGCGATGAGACCATGAAACCCGAAGAGCCCGTGGACGACTCAAGTGATGTAGGAACTAAAGCATGTACTAATAAGATACATTACGCTAACCCACAAGTGTACCCAATTATAAGAGCCCCATGTGCATATTAAAGAGTCAGAAATTAAAATTATAATAAGAATATATTTTGAAACGTTAACGCTTTTCAGATGGCTTCGCAATTTCAAATGCGCGGCCCGGGGCAAGATTACCAGCGAGAGACATCTTATGGATATCGCCTGTCCCACCCACAGGCAGGTGAAGAGATATGCATCTCCGGTGCGGCGGGGTTCTTCCCTAACACGTCCAACGTCACTGAGTTAAAGGATAATCTCTTTGGCAAGGTGAGAAGCATATTTTACACATAAGTATTATTTACACTTAGGTACATATTTGTATTATTTAAACACTAGAAAGGCCGGGTACTGCTCCATACCAACATATAAGACCGTCATTTTGACGGTCGATCACTCTTTTCAAATTGGGAGGCAGATGTGGGTACCACCGCCTCGAGAACCATTTATTGTATAACGAACACCTTTTTTAAGTGTATTTATTAATTTTTATTTCAGTAATTTGTACATTAAGTTTACAAAATTTCTAATTAATTATAATATTTCATATTGCAAACTACATTTTATATATGTAGGTTTATGTAGCTCCTGTAATACTTCTTGAACTTTCCAATTGGTGTGGACTTTAAAGCTTCTGGTAGCGTGTTATATAACTTCATCATTTTGTACAGTAAACTGTTCTGCATATTCGCCTTGTCCTTTTTTTGAAGCCCGATTTCCTTGCACGTCTTTGTGTTATATCTGTGACTGTCCTTGTTGAATATCATTTTATTTGAGAAGTATTTTTGTAAAATGTTGTTTATTATTTTATGTACAAATATCATCGTATTGAAGGTCAGCGTCTGTTTCACGGTTAGCCAATTCAGTTCCTTTAACATTTTGTTTACTTTTGAAAATCTATTTCGTCAAAGTATTATTCTCATTGCCCCATTTAGGAGAATTTGAAACTTATTTTGTTGTCGATCGTTACATAGGAAAAGGATAATGGAGCAATAGTTAAAATGTGGAGCAACAATTGATTTTTGGATAGTGATTGCAGTTTAACTAGATAGTTTTTGCCGAATTCTTCCCAAAATAGATTTTTTTCCCAATATTATTTTATATATATTCAGCATACTTGTTGAATGTTAGTTTGGAATATATTATAAAAGTATTTCATTTCAGTAACATTTTCAATAATTTCACCCTCAATTTTAATTTTGCTTTCACTAAATGTCTTCTTATATCCAATCATCATACATTTTTTTTTTTTATATAATTTAAGCTTATTGATTTTTAGCCATCGTGATACATTATTTAGCTCATTATTTAAAATATTTATTAGTTCTGAATAAAAGTTATCTATGAATAGTTATTAATTTTTGGGGATCGCTGGCAACGGTTAATATGCACTTTTTTTTGAAAAAACCTTTTGATTCACCTTAATTACATTAAAAAGCGACTATTTGCATTGGGGGAAGTGGAAAATATTTCATTCTAAATTTCATTACGTAAAATTAAAATTAGCTTTCGTCTTGTGAGATTGTACGCCAGAATCACAAACCATGTTACACAAACCTAGCGTAGCCGCTAAACTACTTGAAAACTGGGATGTTTTTCTTGCCTTGACGCGAGTAGGCGTTATAAAGGGGCACTTTCTTTTGTATCACAAACCATGTTACACAAAAATATTTTCCACTTCCCCCAATGCAAATAGTTATCTTTTAATGTAATTAAGGTGAATCAAAAGATTTTTTCAAAAAAAAGTGCGTATTCACCGTTGCCAGCGATCCCCAAAATTTACCGAATAGTTATCTCCAATTAAGTATATCAGTGTATCATCGGCAAATAGTCGTACTTTGCATTTTGAAAATATTTAAAAAAATGTTAATAATTTTGCACTGTCGTCTGGTAGAAGTTTTATTTTCAGGTTTCTTTTCTTTTTCGTTTAAAAAACGCCTTAAGGGAAATAATGCCCCTTAGGGAATTTGCCATCTTTGGGGATGCTATGTGGAGGATACCTATAGGGAAAGGAAAAAGAAGAAGTTCTGGAAAGGAAATGAGATATGAGGGTGGGTAGGAAACTGGTGATCAATGTGTTCGGGACGTATGAATCTTTCCCTACTACTGCCGTGTAAGGCATTGTTCCTAGAGTGCTGCTGGCGAGGTAAAAATTTCACCCTCAACCTTTGATCTGGTCTGCCATGCAGTTGTTTGGCAGACGCATCCGTCGCCAAGATCCGGATAAACCTAACCCCATGAACCCGGGCACCCCTGCTAAGTCAAAAAACATAGCGAACCTTTTGGGGTGACCTCGATCCATCGCCTTCGATGCGCCCATCGCTCGGGAACTGTGCTTGGCCCAATCCTATTTCAATTATAAATAAATGATTTATTTAATGCTGTAATCCCTGGTAACATTGTATCTTACGCTAATGATACATCAATAATATAAATGGAAAATCCTGGCTTGAAACTTTTTTAAAGGCACATGTCTCATCATGGCTTAAATGTAATAGACTTCTCTTTAACTATAATAAAACATTTTATCTAACTTTTTACAAAAACAGTAAGAACAAACCCCCAATAACCTTAAAATTAGATTACATAATGCTAACTATAATCAAGAAACATGCTCCTCATGCTTCGAACTTGAAAAAGTTGAAAAGATAAAATATTTAGGTACATACGAGTATATTGATACAAATTTAAATTGGCAATCACAAATTAATAATACCGTCTCTAAATTAAGATATCTCACGTACATATTTTATAGACTTAAGGAAGGCGATGAGACTGACATTTCAAACTATCGACCTATATGCATACAATCTGTATTACCCAAAATCTTTGAATCTCTAGTTCTTGATGAAATATGTCCCACGTTAACAGAGATAATAAATGATAAACAACATGGCTTCATTAGAGGTAGATCAACTTCAACAAACTTATTACTCTTTCAAAACTATATATTGGAGTCATTTTCTAAAAACAAACAAGTTGACTGTATATATACTGATTTCTCGAAGGCTTTTGATAAAGTGTCCCACAAAATACTGATCCAAAAACTTCATGCTCTGGGAATCAGAGCAAATATGTTGAACTGGCTAAGTAGTTACGTATCAGGTAGAACTTTATTTATAAAAATAAAATCTTTTACATCCAAACCATTTTCTGCCACTAGTGGAGTACCGCAAGGTAGTCATCTTGGCCCAATTTTACTTCTTATTTTTATAAACAACATAGTCAACTGCTTTAAAGACGTCAAAGTATTGCTTTTCGCTGATGACATTAAATTATATGAAGAGATAACTATCCTTAATCACTGTGAAATTCTTCAAAGATATGCTAAAAATTTAGTGCTCACAAAACAATCTATATTTAAATGTAGAGAAATGCAAAACTTTGACCTTTTCCAGACAAAAAACATCACTGTTTTTCGACTATTCAATAAATAAAATAAATTTAGAAAGAGTATCGGAAATGCGGGATCTTGGCATAATAATGGATGAGAAACTAGACTTCACGGTTCACATTCAACAAACTGCAAATAAGGGTATGAAAACTTTAGGATTTGTGTTAAGAACAATTAAAAACTTTGAATCGTTACAAATCATTAAACTACTGTATACATCCCTTGTTAGAAGCCTACTAGAATATAACTCCATAGTCTGGTCGCCCTTCTATAAAATTCATATTCATACTATTGAAAGAATTCAAAGAAAATTTCTACGTTTTGTAAATTTTAAACTTAACATCCCTTTAGAGCACATAAATTACCCATCGTCAATGAATACTTTAAATATTCCAACATTAGAAAACCGACGAAAAATAAACGACCTAACTTTTTTATTAAAATTATTAAACTCTAAATTCGACAGTTGTGAACTCCTGCAATTAATAAATCTACATGTACCTACACGAACAACTAGACAAACATTGACATTTACGTCTCATTCGAACTATGATTTACATTCTCCAATACAACGTTTGCATAGTCTTGGTAACAAATACTTAAACAATCTGGATGTATTTGACAATAATTTGAACTTAGCAAACTTCAAACGCCATATGTGCCAACTATTTATTTCTACCTATCCCGTAAACTAATGAGAACAACAATTTTAAAAATTACCTACTTTATGTCAACTACTTTATTTTATGGACTATATTTTGTTTCTTATATTTTATGTTACCTGTATGTTGTTAACGCTTATATTTTATGTAACCTAAATTTTTTATTTTATTTTTTTTAACCCTTATATTTTATGTAACCTATATTTTGTTTTTAACAAATATTATGTGACTTGTATTGTGTATTGTATTTTGTAAACCCATTCTTTTCACTGTAATTAAAAAATAAACTGCATTCTATGTAAAAGCCCCATGGGCGTTTAAATAAATAAATAAATAAATAAATAAGTACTCAATATTTACAAACTGAAAATGATTTTTTTTTTCTGGTACAATCTTCAATCATGTACGGTATAATAGGATGGGGTGGTGCGCTTGACGCGTTTATTATGCCCTAACAAATAATTTAAAAAAATTATTATCAAAATTATTTATAAAAGAAGTGGAACTCTTTCTACAGATGCATTGTACAAAGAATCAGTGGTGGTTGAGTGGGCATTACACCCGGGCGTCGCCTCCATCCTCCATCACAACACGAGCAACATTTTCGGCTTTCTGTGGTGGTAGTATGAGATTTTCAATCAACCAATGACCGGTCAGTGGTTGAGTGGGCATAGCGCTTGGGTCCCACCTGGGCGTCGCGTGTTCGATTCCTCGGCTGGCTAAGTCCTCCATCACAACACAAGCAACGTTTTCGGCTTTCTGTGACGGTAGTAGGAGATTTTCACACAATGTTGGGTTATTCGTAACCCGGGAATGTTTGTCTTTATTTAAAAAAAAATAATTTTTTTTGGGCTATTCGTAACCCGGGAATGTTTGTCTTTCTTTTAAAAAAATAAAATCGAAATTATTCTGTCTCCATAAACATTATTTTTACTGCAAACTATGAAATATATCTATAAAATCGAAAATAAATTCAAAAAAAAAATTAAAACAGAGTCAACTTTTGAAATAATAATATAATTTAAACCCCCCAAATGAATACTAAACAAATGCAAACATACAACAGTTTTATTGGACCTCGTATTTTCAATCTTTTACCAAAAAAAAAAGTGAAAATTACACTACCTCAATACTTAACACCAGAAAGACCGGGCCCTGCTCCAACCTATAAAGACCACGACCGTCACTTTGACGGCTGATCACTTTTTTCAAATACGGCGGCGGGTATGGGTACCGTCGCCCTGGGAATCATTTATTGGATAACCAACTCCTCTGCCATAGAACACCCCAAGTGGTTTGCTACGTTTGGTGACTTAGCAGGGGTGCCTGTGTTCATTGGGTGAGGTTTGTCTGGATCTAGCGAATACGTTTACCCACCTACTGCGTAGCGGATCGGGTCAGGAGACACTGATTGAGGGAGAAATAATCTAGACCTCTCCAGCAGGACTGCACCGCAGTGGGAGGGTTGGGTTCATTCGTAATCAGGAAATAAAAATAAAAACACTTGAGTGCAAAATACTGTAATTTTAGTATAAACATCAATTTGGGAGGCGGGAATGGGTACCGTCGCCCCGGGAACCTTTATTGGATAACCAACACCTCTGCCATAGGTCACCCCAAGTGGTTTGCTACGTTTGGTGATTTAGCAGGGGTGCACGGGTTCATAGGGTGAGGTTTGTCTAGGTCTTGGAGGCGGATGACCAGGACATACTGAACCCCAGATTCCTACCCACCCCTCAAACCCTTTTCCTTCCCAGCACTCTCCTCTCCTTCCTTCCCTTAAAAAAAACCCTCCACACAGCATCCTCAAAGATGACATTAAATTATTCACAAGGAAATTATTTTCCTCAGGGCCTCCTGTGTGGAGCTCATGTTAAAAAAAAAGCATGAGTTATGTTTGTACTTCTCTTATCTGTGGTTTGTACAATATCGATTTGTTACGTTTTTTTACAAAATCGAATGCACTTTCCGCAAACTGGTTTTTTACAGTCATCACAATTATCACTTAAGTATTTGGTTTTTCTTATAATTCTCATTAATTTGGCACTGTGTTTTTCAGAAGTTTTATTATCCGGTTTCTTTTTTCTTTTACGTCCACAAAGAAAGCCCTGAGGAAAATAATTCGCCTCAGGGCAAGGAAATGAGGTGTGAGGAGTGGATAGGAATCTGGGGTTAGTGTGCTCAAGATTGGCGGACGTACAAATCTATCCCTACCACTGCGGTGAAAGAGAGAGGGGTTCATAAGAACTCCCCCAACCAGTCTCTCCTGATCTGACCTGCCACGTAATTGTTTGGCAGACGCATCCGCCGCCAAGATCCGGACAAACCTAACTTCATGAACCCGGGCATCCCTGCTAAGTCACCAAATACAGTAAACCTCTTGGGGTGACCTGGGGCAGAGGTGTTGTTATCCAATAAATGGTCAGTTCTTCAGGAGCTAATACAGCTGGACTAACTCTGGTATTTGTATACTGTCCTTAGTTCTCCAACAAGAAATAAAATAAATTTGGACAAGAGATGTTTTTTTTTATGGTATTTTTATAAATTATGTACAACGTACAAAAAAGAGACAGACATATTAGTTCTATCATAAACGAGGTGGAATGGGTATGTTGTAAACTTGGTTGAAGAAGGTTGTAAACTATCTCAGCATAATGGCCCAAACCATCACATTGACGGCGGCGGTCTTTGTAGGTATAATTCAATATATTAAAAAAAAATAAACAGGACTCGTACCTATTTTTTCACCACGGTTGTTAAATCATAAATATTGAAATTTAAAAAAAATCTAAATAATGCAATAATTATTACGCCTTATATCGTCAAATTACTTCGGGCAGCCGTCAAAATGAAGGCTCCGGTATTTCTAGTGTTAAAAAAGTTAAAATTATGGCTTAACAATATTGATGTTTTTTTTTTTTTTTTTTTTTTTTTTTTTTTTTTAAATCAACAAACAAGTCCTGCTAAGCCAATTGAATCGGCTTGTCAACAGGTGCTTATATTTTAGTTACATGTTAAATCATAAATATTGAAATTTAAAAAAAATCTAAATAATGCAATAATTATTACGCCTTATATCGTCAAATTACTTCGGGCAGCCGTCAAAATGAAGGCTCCGGTATTTCTAGTGTTAAAAAAGTTAAAATTATGGCTTAACAATATTGATGTTTTTTTTTTTTTTTTTTTTTTTTTTTTTTTTTTAAATCAACAAACAAGTCCTGCTAAGCCAATTGAATCGGCTTGTCAACAGGTGCTTATATTTTAGTTACATATTTATACATTTTTAAAATTTAAAATTTACATCTTATATCTACAGATACAACATTTTTTCATACATATCAAAATCAATATAAATCTTTTTTTTCCGATAGCCAATTTTTCACCATATATTTAACCTTATTCATAGAATTACATTGCTTTATAGTGTCAGGTAATAAATTAAATATCTTCGGTATGATATATTCAAACGTTCTCTGTCCGTACTTATTGTTAAATTTCGGAACTATTAACCCGTCGTTACGCGTGAATCTAGTGCTGTATTTATGTTCTAATTTCTCTTTATGCTGCGGGGTAAATATATGTTGAATTATAATTTTGTGCCAAAGTATTGCCTTAACAGGTAAAATTTTGGCACTCTGAAACAGCAACGGTTTATTTTGTCTCTGTTTGAAAATATTAGGGACGACCAATAATTTTACAATTGCGTTTTGTACAACTTGCACTTGTTTCAGATTGGTTATAGAAGTATTTCCCCATATTGTTAATCCATATCTTATAATAGATTCTGCTAGTGACATATAAATTATTTTAAGTGTTTCAATTGATAGGAAAAAATTTAATGTGTACATTCTGCCAGCAATCGATCTGAGTCTTTTACAGGTTTTTTTTATATGTTTGTCCCATTTAAAAAAAACAATCTACAGTAACACCAAGATACACGTATTCCGAAACTAATTCTAAGCTTTCACATTTACAATTAGTTGGAATATTTTTATGAATGCAATTAAAATTATGAGATATAATATTAGGATTAAATTGAAATTTGGCATTAGGTGATCTTATATGCATTACTTTGGTTTTTTTAGCATTTATTAATAGTCCTGCATCATGTGACCATTTACAGAGTTGATTAAAGTCAATTTGCATGAGTTCAATTGCAATTTTTAGATCTTTATGTGATATGACCAATGCCGTATCATCTGCGAATACAAAATGTTTCACAAAAGAGAAAAGTTTTTTCATTATGGTTACATAAATTATATATAGTGTAGGTCCTAATATGGAACCTTGTGGAACTCCTGCAGATACATTTTTTGTTTTACTAAAAGTATTATTTATTTTGATACATATTTTTCTATCTGTAAGATAATCTTTAAATAAATTTAACACATTTCCTCTTATTCCAATTTTTTCTAGTGTTTTAAGCAGTTTTTTGGAGTTAATTGTGTCAAAAGCTTTAGAGTTATCAATAAATAAAACAATAACATGTAATTTATTATTCAATTGGTTATTTACGTAATTCGAAAAATCTTGCAGTAGTTTTTCAGTATTTTTTTTTCTTTGGAAACCATATTGACTTGGATCAATGATAGAGAATTTTTCAATATAATTATTTAATTTATTTGATAAAAATTTTTCAAGAATTTTTTCTAATGCTGGTAGAATACTAATAGGCCTATAATTTCCCAGTTCAATGTGTTTTCCACCTTTAAATATTGGTCTAGTAATGCTACATTTAAATTCTTGTGGAATTTTTGATTGATTTATTATCAAATTTATTAAATGAGTAATTATTGGCCCAAGAGTTTTTATATTTCTTTTTAAATCAAACATTCTTATATTGTCAATACCTGTGCTTTTAGAGTTTTTCATTTTTTTAACAATGTTTTCAATATCGGTTATAGTAGCTCTTGGTATATATAAACTGTGAGGTAGTTCTTCCAGTACTATATTAGTAGCTTTGTGATTGCATTTATGTAACATGTTGCTGATGCTATCCGAGAAGTAATTCACAAAATCATTTGACACAGAATCCTCAGTTCTATCTTTTAACATATATCGTGTTATAGTTTGATCACAATCGTTTTTGGGTTTACATCCTAAAATATTATTTATCTCGTCCCAGGTTTTTTTTGTATCATTAAAACAGTTTTTAAATTTATTATTATAGAAGTTCGTTTTATCTTTATTTATGAGTTTATTGACAAGGTTTCGTGTTTTTTTATATTCTGTTTCGTATGTTTTGTTTGTTGGTGTACTTTTCCATTTTTTATAAAGATTATCCCTTTTATTTATATGACATAATAATTGAAACTTTATTTATTTTAATTAATTTAAAATAAATAATGTTTCAACATCAATATTGTTAAGCCATAATTTTAACTTTTTTAACACTAGAAATACCGGAGCCTTCAAAAATTTACTATATGTTTCTCACAAAGCTACACACTTATTATTACACCCTTGCATACTTTGTTCTTTCTAGGTATAAACAATAAAATTAATATAACTTTATTACCTACGCACAGGCTGCGTCTTAGTGGGTTCCCATTACTCTTATGATTTTCATAATATTGTATTTATCAAATGTAAAAATTAAGAAAAATAAAGGGAAAAAAAATCGCCAAGGTTTTTTGTAATGGACCATTTGTTTTATGAAAGAACTTGAATAGGTTGCCAGAAGTTGACAGAATATTTACTTTGAAATATAAGAAACTGTTTAAATTCTGTGAAACACCGTCCTTAGTGTACTTTATTATTATTTATGAATTCATTGGTTGTTTGACCTCTCCAGGTGGATATGATATCTGATGATGACAGACGATTCAAATGTATTCACCTGGACATACCTTCCAGATGTGGAAATCTTAAAGAATTAAACAGATTCGACGCAGAGTTCTTCGACGTCTCGCCAAGATTGGCAAACGGCCTAGACCCCATGGCCAGAACTCTGTTAGAAAAAACCTACGAAGCTCTTATTGATGCGGGTATGTAAGTTTAAAATACATTATTAACCTCCTCGGACCCAGTGTCTCCTGTGGGCGACATAAAAAAGTGATGTGGATTCCTGGAATACTATTACTGGTGTTATGCCGTGTTGCGCTAACTCCTTCTTTAGCCAACGTTTCGGACAGCGTTGCAGTGTCCATCATCAGGTAGATCCGGTAGATGTAATAAAATTATTTTATGTGGTTTTTTAGATATACACATTCAAAAAATAAAAATTGATTTTGAAACACTTTTTTCCTGGGTCTGAGGAGGTTAAATCGATACTATTGTGGTAATGGTTATTGACACAATTTTACAGAAGAACTTTTAAAATCGTTACGGGCTATAACTAAAACTTTAAGTATTTTTCATCAAAGTCAGTATAATTAATAGCAACTTGAGAGTACATTGATATGATATTGATTTTGATATGATTTAATGGCCTTTAGAAGTTTTACTTTGAATTCAAGTTTCATTTTCAAAATTGGTGTGCTTGAAGAATTTAGACAAGCAATAAACCTATAATGTTCTGTTAGCAGAAAATTATTTAAACTGTCATTTTCAAAATTGGAACCGATTTTTCTGAGAATTTCTGTCATCTCCTACAACGAAATGTTATGTTTTTGCAAATATAACATATATTTATTAAAACTTTCTGAGGAAAGAACTTTAAAAATTGTTTAAAAATACCGAATAGCACCAAATTCATCCAAGGTATAAAAGATATAAGCCTTCGAAGTGTTGATATTTGCGGCCGGTGAAAATGCTTGTGACATCAAGGTATATTCGCGACGGTCTCATTGGTCCATTTCATTTTTTTTTACTCAAGTTCACTTTGAAAATTCATAACTTCGTAATTTTTGTAGATATTGAAAAAATTAATTTAGTTTTTTAACTCCACACAGGAGGCCCTGGGTAAAGTAATTTACCTCAGTGCCTATGTCTTCTGAGATGCTTTGTCTCTTCTGAGATTTGAGATGCTGATGAGGAAGAAACACAGAGACCAACTGTTGTTATTCTCAAATTGTAGAAAGTTTCATCGAAATAAAAAAGGAGACGACGTTATTTAGACTAACTCGAGGAATTTTTCACATGAAATGTAATAATTGCAAGATGAAACAAATTAAATAACTATGAAAATTAAGAAAAAAAAATCTACCATTTTTGCCAAAACAGTATAGTTAACAATTACTTTAGTTATTGTGCCTTTACTTAATCAACCAATATTATTTGGCAGGTATAAATCCGTGTGAGCTGAAAAACACAAACACTGGAGTATTCGTAGGATGCACTTATTCCGAAACTGAAGTGAAGTTGATCTACGACTGTTTGGACCCCAATGGATATGGTGTTTTTGGGTACGTGAATTTTTATGAAAGTGGTATTAAATCTATGAGATATTTAACATAAGGACATGCTAGGGAACATAGGATAGTGGAACATGTCGCGGAATATGTCGCGAAACATGTCGCGGAACATGTCGCGGCACATGTCGCCAAACATGTCGTAGCACACCTCGCGGCACATGACAGCATCTCTTTTCCTCAGGATGCTCACAATACGTAAAAAAAACTTTGGGTCAACAGAACTTACTGTAATAAATTACTGTAACAAATTGCTAAAAATTATTTGATCCCTTAAAAATTGCTTCCAAGAATTCAAAACACAATTAAAACGGTACACTGAAAATTTCAACAACAAAAAACCAATGATTAATAATAATAACAATAATATTTTTTTTTAAATTGAAACTTAAAAAAAATAAAACTACGTAATAAAAAACGAAAGGTGTAATAAAAATATATTTTTAATAACTAATTAAATAACACCTTCCTTCCAAACACAAGCATTTCTCTTTAAGGGAGGACTTTGGATAAGAAAAATATTGGTTAAGAAGTATAATGTTTACTTTGTTTTTGGTCTAGACTTAATTTTAAATAATTAAATATTATTTTATTATTATCAAAATGGTTGCCTGTATTTAATGACACTAAAAGTAATGTGCCCATTGAAATATACCACAAATGACATGCAATTGTCTTTTGGAAAAGTAATTAGAAATTTTCAGTAATTTGTTTTTATAACAAGAAGAACTCATCTACATTTCCAACAATTGTGAATGTTGCTCTCATCGGGTAAACTTGTTTCATAAATTATACTCCTTCGTATAATGATAACTCTGTTATAAATTATGTTTATATTTCGTACAAATAAATTTATTAAAAAAAAATAATACACGTTGAGTGGCATGATTCGCGATCGCCTGCGCTCGTCAATATCTGACGCGGGAGTGTCGATTTCTATGAGCGGTTGAGCGCCTCATGTAGAAGATATGTTCCGCAACACAGAGCAATTCCGCGCTACGTTGAGTGCGCAACATTGTGCGCGTCACATAGACTTTATGTTATGCCTCGTATTGGGGGACAATTGTCCCTTAGTGAATTCTTGGCTTTACAATTTATTCACAAAAAAATTGAACACTTAAAATTTTAAAACCATTTACCTACTTATCTCTTAACCCTCCATGCTTCAAGTGACAAAAAATCTCGTCCCAAACTAGGTGGGGTACGACATACCCCAAAATATAAAAGTGATTAAATAAACATATTAATTTTTTTCGGCGGAATTAAGCATTTGGTATTTATAAATACATAGTAATATTTAGTTTTAAGTAAAACTCTGAGTAGAAATTATGTATTAAAATATGTTTATTATAAAAGAACAAAAAACACAACTTCTGTAATCTTTGTAACCTAACGATCATTATCTTATGTACTAATTTTAAATGGTACTTTTAATTATCACAATCGTTTTAATTTAACAAATTACAATATATTTTCTAATCAATTTAACAAATTAAAAAATACCTTTTCTCAAAGCGCCGTACAAGGTGGGGTGTGTGATACCCATCCGCACTTTAAGGGCATGTAACTCACTGGACTGACTTCGCAACAATGATCTGAACGGCAACGTCGCAATTCAAGCTACTGAGATTTCGAACTTCGGCACTATCACAGTTTTGAAATTATTCAGATTTTTGAAGAACTGGGGTATGTCACACCCCACCTGGTGCACGAAGAGTTAAATTGTCAACTGGCAGCCACGAAGCTAACAGCTAGAAGCTTTTTGATTGTTTAAAACTGAATAACTTTATTTATCACATACATTCAATACGCAAAGTTCATCAGAAGGCTTGAAACACGAAGTTGTATTGAAATCTAGGCACTATGAACTATTCGTAATTCGGGATTCTCTGCGCATCCGACTTGCGTCGGTATGGCGATTCGTCAAACTCGGCCAGCTAAAATTGTAGTTCCTACATTCAATGTTATCAATTCCACAATGGTTGACATGTGGCTGGAAAATATTTAGATGTAGGTACTCGCTATTAATTTTATTCAATGAATTGTAGAACTTGCCGAGCCCTGTTAGCCAATCGTATCTCTAACTGGCTGGGAATAACCGGTCCTTCATATACCTTGGACACCGCTTGCTCCAGCTCCCTGTATGCCCTGGACCATGCCTACAGAGCTATAAGAGATGGGCACTGTCATGCTGCTATAGTTGCTGGAGCGAACCTCTGTGTCAATCCGTGCGTGACGCTTCAGTTCGCCAGGTAAAATATTTCGTTTAACCTTATCAAAACATTATAGGATATCATTTAAATAGGATAAAAAGCGACATGGGCACCCAATAGACATACATGACCAAGCGCATTTGGAGTAAAAGCCGTATATCAATCGAATGGTGATTTGGCAATATTTCCTTTTTTTTTTACAGCAGCGATTCGAAACCTGTGGCGGTTTTCTCTTAAGTGTGTTTGTGCGCTGAACCCCCATTAAAAAAAACGATAAAATAAAATAAACTTGTTTTATAAGAATATACATATAATATTATTATAAAACAAGTTTGTAATCATTATAAAACAAGTTTGTAATCATTATAAAACAAATTAATTATTATTAACCAACAACGGCTCCACCCCTACCACAATAAAACATTGTTCTAAACTGTCAAATTAGTATAAGCTTTCCCTGACGAAGGAACGTGTGTTCCGAAACCGGTCGGATTTGCAAATTTGCAAGTGGTTTATACAAAGTTATATTGTTTCATTTTTCTATAATGGATAACCACAAAGTAATAGCTACATTCAAAAATATTATAAAACAAGTTCATAATCACATTGTAAATAGGGCTCCTTTAAAATCCGTATTTAAAACTCGCGCCAACGCGACCGCGTCGACATCGGTACCTATTTCCATTTTGCGTGAGATGTGTTCAGCACAAAATTTTCCATAGAAGAATATCCTGGCCCATACAGATCCCTCTGACGGTGATTTGAACGAAACTATGCATTTCCATACCAAATTCAAGCACGCTTGGCGCGCCGATCACGAATACCACGTGATCTCCGATCTTTCACGAGTAGTACCGATCGAGTTCGTCGCAGAATGACTATTGATTGCCGTTGCACCGGATGAAGTTTTACTTGAAATCTTATTTAGATACTATTTAGATTAATCTTTACTACGAATTGGTTTACAGTATGAACATAAAATATACTACGGATAAATTGAACATTTTACTATCTTTTTTATGAATTGGAATTACAATCAAATTATTATTTATGTAACAAAAAATATAAGCGTAAACTACTAAAGAAATGTGTTTTCATGACTTACGAGTAAGTAACTATGAAGTAATATGAGAAACAATTTTTAAAAAATACCCCTTTATGGCTAAGACTATTTTAGATCTTTTTATGATCTAACTTTTTTTCATTCTTATAAAATTATGCACAAAATAAATAAAAACCACTTTGGCGCTTACTTAAAAAAGACGCTCGATTTTAAATTTTGAAGGCATGAGAATCAAAATATTTCTAGCGTTTATATTCCTCTTTTTTATATTATTTTCGGCAAACGTCGCATAGTCAAGTCGCTACTTATGTAATTATGTGTTGGACTTACTTCAGTATTGTTTTGGATATCAAATTGAAAACGGTTGCGTTTATAGGTTGTCGCTAATATTCTGTCAAATTAAAAAAAAAAAATCGCTGAATACTCTTATGTTCGCACATACTTATTACAACAGTTGAAGAACCGGCGCCCTCCCCACAGTTTAACAAGCAGAGAATGTTTCACTTGTTGATGGAGTCACAAATTGTCGCATGGCGGCGTGACAATAGCATGACAACATAGGATCATACGAGACTATATAATATAAAGGATGGATAGAAGGGTTCGCTCTCTTGGTTCCCAATTCCCCGCCGATACTCGGCCCTAGCTGTTGTCAGTTATACCGTAGGAAGTCGCCGTACACACCAATCGCGAATTATTTTTAGCATCAATGGCGGTCCATATCGATTTAACTATAATCTAAATATTTGTGTGACGTGTAAAGCTAACAGATCGCAGCAATAATTCGGCGCGAATATAACGATAATACCAAACCGGAGAGTCGTCCTGTTTCCCCCCCGGAACCCTTGGCATCCAGGGTCCTCAGCAGAGCAGACCCCCTAGTGCTGACGCAGTTCCACGGGCTCTTCAGATGGACCATCAGCCCTTCCCTGGCGTCCCAGACTACCAGCAGATCGAAGATTTCACACACGGCTACCGCAAGCCCCAATCGACAGCATTGAGAGCAGAAGCTGCAGCGTTTCCAGCCCTCACCAGCGGTCAGGTTATTAAATTATCATTCTATGAGCCTCAATTCTAGTTAAGGTGTTACATGCCGGTCCCTGGGTAGGTCTTAAACCGATTGTTCCCCGATCATATAACTAAACATGTCATAATTGTAAAATAAACCCTTGTTGCCTCATTACCTAGTTTCATTGATTATCCAAATTGTCTAATCGAGAGTGCCGAACCACGACCCGGAACTGAATCCATGCCTGAGCAAGCCGTAGGTATTCTCCATTAAGTAATGTGGTATATTACAATCCATTGTTGTCTACATAAAAAAATTGTGCTAATAATATAAATGAAAAAAGGTTGGAAATTAAAAATAAAAGGCCTCCGCGTCCACTTATATATTATATTCTACGTACTTATTCTAGTTGAAAAATCAATAATAATTAGCAACGTGCATTGCTGTAAAAAACAATAAATAATTTAATTCCTCTAAATGTAAATTTGGATTTGATACCTATATCTTCTCTTGGATTTCTGAACACCTGTTAAAAGGACCACGAACCGCCACTGTTCGAAACTGATCTTACCCGATAGTACAGAATGCGTCCACTATGAACATTGTTTAGATCACAGAGTAAAGAAGAAACGATGCTGCTCATAATGGCGAGAGCAGTGAGCGTGTCCCCGTCAGTGATTTATCAATAAATGAATCTGACAGTATATTGGCACCTCGCATTGCAATGTCACCATTTAGTGCGCGAAAATAAAATCTGCTTACTATTTTCAAAAAAATAACAGGGGTAGCCTACACATGGTTTCAAATCTACCTAACGAAGCGAACGCAAAAGGCCTTCTTCAGTCTGATAAAATTCACAATCAATACGTCCCATGGCATACCTCAAGGCAGTGAACTAGGCCCACTTTAATTTCCTATCAGTTTTTTTTTTAAATTTTAATATGTTTTACTTTTCCTTAATTGTGTTTCTTCTTTTTATCTTTCTTATGTCTTTATATTTATTTTTACAAAATAATATATTTCTAGTTCTGACTTTATACTTTAAATTATGTACGACTACCATAATACGGGTAGTAATTTATAAATCTTTTGTGGAAAAAAAATATCCCAAGACGGGTGAACAAAACTTCAGGCTTATTTCCAAAACTCAATATTTTGTTACACCATTCATATCTAGCATCGCAACGCAAACGATTTGGAAGCGGTTCGGTTTTTAGTTTAACAGTTTTTACGTACATTCCGATACTGTGTAGAAAAGTCCTACAATGGACTTTGCTGCAAACCGTTGCCTTGATTTAGTTTTGCAGAGTTTGGTTATTTTAATGTGCCCTCTTCGGCGTTCAACGTAAAACTGATGTCGTAAATTATTCAAAGCATTCTCAAACCCTCACAGTGCAAAAAATGTGATCACATGGATTGTCTCCAACTCAACAAAATGGTACCCGGATTTCCGTTATGGCAAGTCTTTCTCTTCCGACGTCAGTGGTATGAAGAAAATTTCTTTCTCTTTATCTGGAACGTGCCCAAAATATACTTGACTGTTATCCAAGCTAATACAAGAACGATATGTTCTAGTTCTCAAATCAATTATATAATTATTATTATTATGCTCTTGAGTGGTTTTTGGCTTCTATCAGAAATGCTTTCCACTCCGATCTCCACAGCCAATCCTGAAGCCTTCCCAACCTGCTACAATCCTCTTCCACGAAGTTAATCCATATTTTCTTCTTGTTCGCATCCACAGGAGTATCCTGTTTCTTCGCAAACCTTCTATGTAAGATAGATTCAACGTAATAACTGTTTTATAATTTGTTAGGTTAGGAGTACTATCACCTGAAGGAAAATGTCGCAGCTTCGATAACGATGCCAATGGCTATGTCAGGGCTGAGACTTCTGCAGTTATCTTCCTGCAAAAGGCAAAAAATGCACGCAGGGTCTATGCGCAAGTCGTTCACTGCAAAACCAATGCCGACGGACATAAGGAACAGGGTTTAACGTATCCAGGGAAGAAAGGACAGAGAATGTTGCTGACGGAGTTCTATCAGGAATGTAGAATCAATCCAACTGAAATTGACTTTGTGGAGGCTCATGGAACAGGTAACGTAAAATTTTATGTATCTCCTATGTACTAATCTGTTATTTGGTTCACAGTATTATTGACGTGTGGGATTTATATATGTTGTGTTTCACTAACAGTCCTCCTACTCACTTTGGAAGGAGTTATATTCAATGGGTAGAATGATGTTCTTTTCGTATAAATCTGGTTTATTGATACTTCGCGTATACAGTGTTGACCACGATTGTCGACCTTATCTAGAAACTGACTAATTGGAATCTGAGGTGAGAGATCTGCTGACAACAGGCTCTGAGCTGTTGGACCCACTGTTGCCCAAATCCTGTACTAAGCTAGCTGCCATCTAGCGGAGTCTTAGGACAGTTCTTAGTACTGCCAACTATGTGAGTAAGCAGGAAGCTTTTAAATGCACTACAATATACAACAAATATAATCTACTGTAACAATGGTTTGTTACCATTGATTACCGCTTGGGTGCGGAAGGATCGAACTTGATTATGCGAAAGTTAAATCGTCGTGTAAGCAAATATTTTTAGTTAAAAATTCAACAAACCTTTGGTTAACAACCTTTATTGTTTAAAAAACCAAAATTTTTCGTAAGTAAACACTTACCAGTGGCGTAAAATTTTTCCGCCCCCTTATTTGGGGTGCTTCAATTTAAAAGACTCTAGAAATTCTAAAGAACTTTTCAGCAAGAATAATCATCATTGCGGATAGTGTAGGTTACAAAATAAAAAAAGACATGTACGAGCGTATATATATATATATATATATATATATATAGGTATTTTGCAACATTTTATTTATTGAAAAAAAATCCGCATTGATATAACAGGTAAAGAAAACTTATGATTATTGAATATAAAACAAAAATCGTCTTCCAATTAAACTAGAATGATACTGTTACTATTTATATTTTAATTGAAAAATAATGTAATTCTCAGAATTAAAAACAAAACTTCTAACATAAATGTTTTGATTTTAACAATTTATTAAATGTTAGAACGATGTTATGAAACTATAAACTATTCTCGATCCAAAATAAGATCACCCCGTGGACGCGCATGTCTCCGCCCCTTCTGCCCACTGCTTACTAGTCGGACGCTAACACATTCAATCCCACTATTTAAATAAATTGAATTATTTTATTTTATTTATCTGACAAAAAAAGACAACAATTTACAACAATATTTGTATTTGGTAATACTACCGCTACTTTTAAATAATTGTAGCGGTAGTATTACCAAATACATATTGTACTTTATGTGGCATGACATTTACCAAATTGGCTGAGGAATTAATCCGAAGCTAAAAATATCATCATTTTCATTTTAAAAAAACCTCAGATTATTTACTTGAAACATTGAAAGCCTTGAAAGGGGTAATGAACAATAAAATGGTAGACATTCTAAAATTATCGCTTAATACCAATAATATGTCGAATAAAATTACTCAAATACTCTGATATAACTTTTCCGATACCTTCTTGCGTAGGTGTTCTTAGGCATTTATTTTAAAGCAGATATTGTTTACTCTAACATGTTATTTTATTATCGACCATACCAATTCGCTCGTGTTTAATTCGCAATGTTAAGTAAGTAATCGAAGCGGAGTTTTCTTGGCTTCGCTAGCAGTGACATTTACCATATACTTATTATTTATCATAAAACCCTCTGTGAGAGCTGTCCTCTTTTGTTCTTTGTAATTAGTGATAATGTATTTGAACATATCGGCTGATTATCCATTTTACCACTGGTTCTGGATGGGTTAGTTTGTTGTGACGCGGACATACAGCACGACGGTCAACGGCATACTGAATTTTGGGCGAAGTGATTGGCGGCAGCCGAGGGCCAGTGAAGGGACCGTATCGGGAGGAATGGTATACGCAGTACAAATCAAATTTTGTACCATCGCGGGTTGTTCTATATGCGGATAGAGAATAGAAAAAATCTTTTTAATCCTGAAGTGGAAATCGAAAACGCGACAATTTAACAATCTCGACACGGACTTATGAGCACTAAAGTCAGAGTTTGGAAAGCGTATACATATTTACGATTAGGTTAATGTGAATGGGAACACTGATGGGCGATTCATCGATAATTGGAACTATCTTAGAATTGTCAAAGCATCACTCACGGACTTTCCTACAATAATTCTCGCTGAATATTAGTCACAAACAATCTAAGCACAAAATAAAATAGGGTAATTCCTACAATTTAGTACAGATGGTGTTGCCAGTCGCTACAATGAGCAAGATTTCATTAATATAAATACATTTATTTAATACAAACGGCCTAACTATACCATAAACACTAATTACATGTCACAAATTCATGAAAAATATTAGTTTTAATAAAAAAGTGTATGTATAACAGTTAATTGTGGCGTTACATTGGGAAGTGACACCAGAGATACATTTACATGCAAAAATCTATAATATAAATAAAATTATGTTGATTAAAAAAATGTAACAGCTTACTTAGCCTTCTTGTACCTAAATATAATAATTTATTTATTTATTGTTTTGGAACATTTACAGAGTATTAACAGAAAAAAGTCATTGGATTAGCATTGTAAAAAGCGTACATGTTAATAGTCCACTTAAAAATGTTCACAGAATGCACAGTTGTTAACAGAAATTAGGAATATCAAAATATAAACGGAGGTATAAAAAGAGATAACAAAAATAGTGATGATACAATATAGAGATGACAAAGATAAAAAAAAGATCGATATACGATGTAAAAAAACAGAAAAACAAAAAAAGTAAAGTACAAATAGAGTGAAAGACAGCCATTCACATTCAAGTTCAAGATAAGTATTTTCAATTCTCAATTACATGTTAGGTTAGTCTAATGTTAATTTGCTTTTTAAAGTAAGCGAGACTATTTGCATAGATGTCTATATGGTTACATTCAATAATAATAATAGTTTATTCCAGAATGTATGTAGGGGTAGCGCAATGCAATGCATTCCATATTTTGAAAGAACAAAAGAAATAAGACAAATACTAGGTTAAGGTTAAAAGTAAATAACAACCCATAAATAAATAAAAAAACTAATAAGCATGAAAAACATAAGAAATTAAACTGAAAAAATAATAAACACAAAAATGAATTCCTGCAGCTGTTTACGCAGGATATTTCAGGGGTCTCCGGAGAACCATCAGGGGGACTCCATCCAGGCTGTCATGGCGGTGATGGCGATGATTTAAAGAAAGGGGATTTCACAATTTCGTTACAGAATACGTAATGAAAAATTCCGTGCCCATTTCAATCGGTTCAATTCATAGGTGTGACAAAAATATGTAATGAAATGATTCACATTTTTGAAAGATATTATTGTTATTCATTGCGAAATTTTGCCAATTTGGGAGGTGGATATGGGTACCGCTGCCCCGGTAACCATTTATTGGATAAGCAATACCTCTGCCATAGGTCACCTCAAATGGTTCGTTATGTTTGGTAACTTAGCAGGGGTGCCCAGGTTCATGGGGTGAGGTTTGTTCGGGTCTTGATGGCCGATGCATCTGCCCACCAGCTGCATGGCAGGCCGGATTGGAAGAGAATGGTTAAGTGGGTCCCTTTGACTTCTCCAGCTGTATTCTCTCGCAACATCACCTTGAACTGTAGTTGGAGGGATGGATTCACACTGACCCCTAGATTCCTACCCACCCCTCATAACCTTTTCCTTTCCATAACTTCCTCTAATCTAAATCAGTGTAATTTTCGCTCATTTCTACAAAGATATCTAAAACAGTGTAATTCTTGGTCTCGGTCCCTTCTACAAAAGGTCAATTGATCAATGACCCTCCAAAATTTTAAGATGACGATAGTTTATATACTCGTAGAATAATAAAATGTCATGAGTGGTCGGTCTTGCTGTATGAATGTGAGACATGGACTTTGAAAGTAAATACCATGAACAGGTTAGAGGCTTTTAAAATGTGGCTTCACCGGAGAATGCTCAAAGTCCCATGGACCGACATGATCACCAATAGAGAAATTTTCAGGCAGGCTAGAGCAGATAGAGCACTGCTCACATTAGTAATTTCATATCTGGGTCACATATTTCGAGGGGAGAAATATCACTTGCAGGAGTCAAATATCTTGGCTGCGAAGTGAACGAGAGTGGACCGGCATTAGAAGTATGGAGGAGCTATTCGGGCAGCGCAAGATAGAGAAACATTTATATTAAATATTTACCAGATCGCCAACGACGGGGGACCTGATAGGGCACACGAAGAAGAAGAAGTTTATATAAACAATTACATAAATCAAAACTGATCAAATTCATAATTTATTTGAATACTGCCAAAAGGCGAGCATTTTGCACATCGACATAAATACAGGGTGTTAAGGGACGTACTTGACTTACTTTACCCAGTGATTCCTGACATTATTTGGAGTAAAAAATGTAAATGAAATTTTGGTCTCCAGTGACTTTTTTTTTTTTTTCAAAATTTTTTTCTTCAAAATCAAACAAAAAAAATTTCTTCCGCATGTCGTCACTGGTCATTCAGCCGGGTGTCCGACAAACCCCTTACCCCGCCTCCAACTGTTCAACAACTACCATTTTTTTATGTTTTTGTAGAAAAACAAAAAAAAAAAAAATCAAAAATGTCACCGGAGACCAAAATTTCATATACATTTTTTACTCCAAATAATGTCAGGAATCACTGGTTAAAGTAAGTCAAGTACGTCCCTTAACACCCTGTATATATATATATATATATATATATATCGCAAAGATAGCGATGGATTTGATATATTCATAGAACGATGAAGGAAGATGTTTGATGTGTGATTTATGTGTCTGCGGATATCAAAGGACCTTGTGTGTGTTTTGAAATGTATGAATGACCACTGCACACGTAAAAATAATGCACATAAGGAATGGAAAAAATGACTTACAGCGCTGACACTTCTCTTCTATCTCGGCTGGGTTTGTGCATGCACTTGTATGACTATTAGTCGCGGTATTTTACTTGCAGTATGCGGGGTTAAGTTTGCGGATACGGTATGCGGAATATTAGAGATGTTCACGGGGCGAGTTTTAAAGACTGATTGTGGGTAAGGTTAAATAACAGGTATATAGGGATGGGTAGGAAAGGAATATGTGACAATACAAGCTACAAGCACAGGGTCTATGATGTATGTAGGTAAGTGTAGATATGTATTGTGTAAACGCTCAACCAGAAGAGATGAGAGGATTCAGAAATTTGTGAATATCCGATTGGGTTTTCCTGCTAAGGAATAATTCAGAGGTGAAATTAATAAGATAAAAATGAGTTCTAAAATCGTGGTTATAAAAATAGAAGAAGGAAAAAAAATTAAACATTCTTACGACCTATACAAAATTAGCTAGGATGTAGGAGAGTTTTGTAACGTGTCAGACACTAGCCGGATCACTCTCACCACACAAATACCATTACAGTTTTTTTTTTTATATATCTTATTACTGTTTTTATTTATATCTTATTTTAACTTGAATGGTATAGGTTATCAATTAAGATTAAAACACCAATTTAACTGTCAAATATTATTTTAAAGCGCAATGACATTGAATATATAGAACGTTCAAAAAAATATTTTTTGTTCTTAAAGAAAAAAATAGAATCGAAGAAGCCCTGTTGTTAACATACCTAAATGACATACATACCTTAATAACGTTGTTTTAATTACATAAATTTGATACGGTGTTATACAAATTAATTTGCTTTCTTTTAATTTAAAATAAAATTGAATTTAACAGTAGGTATGTAGAAAGGTAGAATCACTAATGGTGAATTTAGTTACACTACTTTTAGATCTGATTGATTTTAATCAAAGATATTCAAATACAAAAGAGATCCGCGCAACTGTCGGCGGACTTTAACCTAATCAGGGTAGTTTGCATACGAAAAGAATTTGTTCATTTCGTTGATTTTTTTAATGTTTGCATTAGTATTGGTTAACAATATAGTTTGAATACGGAAAGAATTCGTTCATTTAGTTTAACGTTTGTTTGGTTTATTCGTCAATTAATCGTTCATTTAGTTTATTTGTTAATTGGAAAACAATATAGGCGACACCCGGAAGCGCAGTCCTACCTAGTAAAAACTGCAGCTAGCACATCTATTATATTTCAATATCTTTGAGTTCAATATATTCGGATGTAAAATTAGAGACAGGATCTAAAGCACGGGCAATGCTAGGTACCTACTTAAGCTATTAAATAAATAAGAGCAATTTCTAAACTTTGCTTTATATTTTATTACAATATCGTTATTCTTCATTATGTTTTAATATACATTCATTGCAAAGGTATAATATACCTATACGCAATTCAAATTTTGAGATCAGTCGGAATCTATATTGCAATGAAAAAATATTTTTTTTTTTAGTGGTGCCCTTTTTTACTCATTTAAAGTACGCTCTAGCGTGTTTAAATCGCACTTTATGGAACGCGCGTTTTTTAAAGTTACCATGGCAACATCAACAAATCAACAAAATGTGAAGTCTAAATGTCAACTTTCAACTATAAATCTGACAGGAATATTTTAAACGTCAAATATAAGATATAATATAAGCGTAAATCGCACAATTCACATCTTCTGCAAGAGCCAAAGATTCCGCAAATGGCTACCACCTTCAAAAATAAGTACATAATGTCCGGTGCTTCCGTGAAAAACTTCCGCAAATCATCTTCTTTGAATACATACGCCTTCTTAGCAACGTCATCCTTGCTAATTGCCTTCATGAATGCATGCACTTTCACAAATGATTTTAAATCAACCCCTTTATTTATCCTCAACAGACATTGCAATTTCGAATGTATGTCCCACATAGTCGACGCTTTGTACTGTTCCGACATTTTCTGAAGGTAAGCAAGCACAACTCGTTCATCTACATCTACTACGTTTTGCTCCTCCATCCATGTTATGAACCTTTCATATTCTTTTTTATAAACGTCTTTGGATTTTTCAGGTATTAACTGCGATTCTACTTTGGTATTTAAATTATCAATGTTAGAACTCATTTTACAACACACAATAACTAGTAAAAACTGTGATGTCAACTATTAATCTTATGTGACAGATTGCAATTTAATGTTTGTGTTTTTCATTTCCATGACAACAAGATATTGTGATGTCACATCACGAATTCATTAATAGTTCTTATTTCCAAATTTTTAATAATAATATCAATATTTATGTTTTCAAAGCGTACCAATAAAAAAAATGGCGTAAAGTATTCGTGGATAACTGGTCTTTAAAACACTTGCTTTATTTCGAGCACTCGGCTACGCCGTCGTGCTCGAAAAATCGCGCGTGTTTTAAAGACCTGTTTATCCACTTATATTTTAATATACTATTTTCACTTTTATGCCTTTTTAATTTTTTACAAAAATGTAGGTTACACAGCTTGACATTACCACCATGAGTTATATTTTAAGTATTGACATTTGAACACAGTGGCGTCCTCCTAAATTTTCTACTCTTATTTGACAAACTGTATTTACGATTGCATTCCTGCTATGTCTACTGTGGTCAGTGGTTTTAAATTTAATTATGTTCCTAGCTGATTTTTATTTCTAAATCTTTTTCTTCAAACACAGCACGCCTTATTTAGTGGCACCATTATAAAAAAAAACCAAATTATCAAGCGCAATATTTTAATTGCTTTCATTGCTTAAAAAATATAAGAAATAGAATTATAGAAAAAAAATCGCGGTTAATAATGGTTATAATGCCGAACTCATTGATGCAATTTTAAATAAAAAAACAAAAACAAATAGCCACTAAGAATTTCTTATTTACTAATCATAATAATAATAATCTTTGTTACCAATGGCGTCGTATTTTATTGATTAATCAGTTCTCTTCCTGCAGTGTAAAAAATCTACCTCCCGAAATAAGACCGGCATTTTACACAAACAATAATTTAGGAAAGTTTTTAATTAATTCGAAAGATAAGGACGAAAAACTAAGTCATTCCGGAATATATAAATTAGATTGTAATGATTGTTCATCATTTTATGTAGGTAAAACGACGCGTAATGTCAATATTAGAATCAAAGAGCATCTTAGATGCTTAAATAATAATGGATTTTCGGAATTAGCTAATCACCTTATTGATAAAGATCATACTTTCAATCAAAACACCGGTGTTAAGATTTTACACAGAAATGGTCATGGTAACAGGCTTAATAATTTAGAAGCACTCGAAATAAAGAAAGCCGTTAAAACAAAAACCCAAATCCTTAATAATCAGTTAAATGTGTCCAATAGTCCGATATTAGGAATATTTCCCATAAACTAAAAAAAACCCGTAGCCACTTAATTCCTTAATCACCTGTTCAAATTACGTTTTGTCCCGGTAGATCTCTCTCTCTGGTTTCAATCCTGGGATTGGTTTGCAGCAATTTCATCTATTCGTTTCTTCCACTCTTCCCTGTCTTGTGCGGCTCTTTTGAATTCTGCATATGATAAGCAGCGCACGTCCACCAGCAGGTCCTCCAGGTACTCTCGGCGTGGGCGTCCCCTAGCGTTTGTCCCCTCGGTCATACCCTCCATTATGGCATGCAAGAGGCCTTCTTGTCTTATTGCATGGCCGATCCATCTTGCGCGCCTTTCGGACAAGGTCCTGAGCAGGTGCCTTCCTCCTTCGATTCTTTGGAGAACCTCCTCATTTGTGATGTGGTCTCTCCAGGAAATTCCTAGTAGTCTTCTATAGGACCACATCTCAAAAGCCTCTAGTCTCCGTTTATCTCTTTCGGATAAGCACCATGTTTCGCAGCCGTACATCAAGATACTCCATACATAGGTCTTGATGAGGAGTATTCTCAGTTTCAGGTCTATATTATTCGATTCTATTATTTTCGACATTTTATTGAATGCAAGCCTAGCCTGGTGTATACGGCTAACGACCTCGCTCTTAGACCGACCGTCCCATGTTATTTTGCTCCCGAGGTACACAAACTCCTTGGTGTTCTTTAGTGGAACTCCTGACATCTCTACTCTCGTCTGATGTTGCATTCGGCCTACAGTCAGCAGCTTTGTTTTGTCTAAATTTTAGATATAATGTAATTATTCATTAGATATACCCGTCTCTTTCTCTCTATCACTATGTAGGATGTTAATTACACTCTCTCACTCTTACTTTATATTATGTTTTGTCCCTGTCTGTATGTATATATAAGCTCACACAATGTATTTTTTCATCAGTTTTAATTTATACCCTGAAGATGCTTGTATTAAGCGAAAACGGTCGGTAAATAAAAATTAAATCAATAAATCGTGGTTACAAACAAAGTGATTGTTTTCCTTTAAGAAATAGAATTATCCATTTGTACGTCTCAATTTCGTCAGTTGCTTCATGTTCGTAAGAAGCTGTTTCCTCTTTTGTTGGTTATTCAATTTAACGTAAAACTTTAAAAAATAAATTTTTCATTTCGAGGAGCTGGAAGCAAACCACGTGACAATTTTTTGGCACCAGGACCCCTAGCACGGCCGATCGATAAATTTCGGTAACTTCTCATCGGTCCCTAGTATAATTGCAGATCGCTAACGTACGAACAACAGTTGTCGTCGAATACATTAAGAACACTAATTGTGAACGGTTATTTTTTCATTGACGCTGCAGTCATGTTAGTGAACGATGAGAAGTTACCGTAAGTTATTGATACAATCCTTATCGATCGACCGTGCCACGGGTCCAGGAGGGGTCGAACATGCCTTAAATGAATTAAGACATCTGGCCAATATAATCGTCAATATTATTACATGGCAATTAGTTATGAACGAAACTAATAATGGTCTAATAAAAATAAAGCTTTTTTTTTAATTTTTTTTTTTATTTTTTTTTATTTCATACAGTTTTTGAAAATACACTTTTATGTTTTTTTTTCTTGATTACCATACTAGGCTAATGCCCGTGCTAAGGTAATCATACATGATATAAGTTATACAGTGTATGAACTAGAACAAAATATAGGTTTGAAATAGAAATTATAAGATATTAGAAACAAGATAAAGAAAAAAGATAAAAATATTTAAGGTAAAATATAGCAAGATATATGTATACGTATGCACATACAAATACATATGCACATACATACACAAATACATATAAATACATACAAACACACATATATAAATATATAAAGGATTATAAAAAAGAAAATGTTTTAAAGAAGTTAAAAATAAAATACTTCTTCTTCTTCTTTCGTATGGTGGGGGGTCAGAGGGGGACATCTAGGTCTGCGAGCCAGTCTAGGGCCTCAGGCGTTGCCCTGTGGACCTCATCAATCCCGCCGGGGAATGAATGGAGCGGGCATTCGTTGACCACATGTTCGGTGGTCTGCACCGCACCGCATTCACACGTCGCCGACTCTTTAAGGCCCCATCTATGCATCATATGAGCACAACGGCTATGGGAGCACCTTATCCTATTGATGGCAGTCCAGAGTTTGCGAGGCAATGAGAACCCAGGCTGTCTCTCAGTGGGGTCTTGCACGAGATGGGCGTTTTTGACGTTGGCTGATTGCCACTCAAGCTTCCACCTATCTTCTGGGGTTAGAGGTGTTCGAAGGAGTCTTTCTCCTTCCGTCCAGAAGGGTTTTCGAGACTTTAAGCGGCATGCCGGGTGAGAAACGACATCATCGTGCAAGGGTATTTCGCTTTTTTGCAGCGCCTTCTTGTATTCCCTCAGTGTTGCAATCTCTCGCCTGATATTTGGCGGGGTTATATTTGCAAGTACGGGGAGCCAAGGAAGAGGAGTCGATTTTAAGGTTCCGCTGATGGTTCGCATTGTGGCATTAAGCTGAACGTCAACCATGGAAGTGTGGGCGCTTCTGGCCCATACTGGAGCACAGTATTCAGCTGCTGAGAAAACCAGGGCAATGGATGCCGTTCTGAGCGTGTTGGCGTCGCATCCCCAGCTAGTACCAGCCAGCTTATTGACTAAGTTTAGTCTTGTCCTGGTTTTTTTGCCCACTGTTTCCATGTGTTTCCGGTAATTCAGGCTCCTGTCCAAAGTTACTCCAAGATAGCGGGGATGGGGGTCATGGTAAATATTTTTTCCATCAAACATTAAATAAAATTAAACATTAAATAAAATACTAAAATATAACTATATAAAATACTAAGAAGTAGGATTTAAATATGTTAATCTATATATATATTTTTTTTTTTATGAAAGCTAAAATTTTTACTGGAGGTTTGTCAAGTATGATATTTTATTTAGTTGATTTAATTATTTTCTTTTCTTTTAAAATGGTTAGGAAGTCATATATTCTTTAAAAAAATCTCGTCCCCTTTCGAATATCCAATTTTGAACACGAATAGTAAAAAGAGGTATGGTAATATTTGATTTTATATCGGTGCTCAATGCATTGTATATTTTGGGGGCAATGAACCAAAATTGTCGGTGAGCGAATGTGGTTCTAGTTTTTGGGACCACGCATCCCAGATTTGATGAAAAGCGGGTTTTGGCTTGATGTTGTGGAGCCACCAGTAGGTTATTTTTCCGTATGTAGAATAGGCTTGTCTTAGTGAATAGTTGGCGAATATCTAAGACCTTAAATTTAGTAAATAGCACATTAGAGGGGTGGGTAGGTTGGCATTTAAATATGATTCTCAGTATTAGTTTTTGAACTGTAATTATTGGATTAATGGCGGATTCTGTACAACCACCCCATCCCAAAATACCGTATGTTGCAATGGATTGAAAAAGGGAAAAATATACGCTTCTGAGTGTTTTTAGGTCTAAGATGGATCTAAGAGAGCAGAATATATGGCAGAGCTTACGGAGTCTTTTAACTGTGCCACTTATGTGTGCTTCCCAACGTAATTGGTCATCTATGATTATGCCCAGATATTTAACTTCCTTAGATGATTTAAGGGTAGGACACGTGCAATTTGTAATAGGTGGGGTTCCGGGTGGGTGTGGGTGCATGTTTAGTGAACACGAGTGAATTATTGGTTTAGGGCAGTTGATGGGAAAATTATGTTTGCGTATGGAAAACGTCATATATTGTGTTTTGTCAATATTGAGTGTAAGGAGATTTGTGTCAAGCCAATGCCTCACTTTTATTAGGCCATTATTAGTTTTGTTTATAACTGCTTGCCATGTTTCATCTTCGAATATTAAGACTGTATCGTCAGCAAATGATAATATCTTACCTCCAATATCCATGGTACATAGTGTGTTGATGTATAAAAGAAATAGGATTGGTCCTAGTACACTGCCTTGCGGTACACCGTAAGACATGGATAATTTTTTGCTTTTATTTATTTTGTCAGAGTGGATAAGAGTTTGTTGAGTTCGGTTTGTTAGGTAGTTTTCGAACCATGTGTAGGGTATCCCAGTTATTCCGATCTGTTGAAGTTTTTTAAGCAGTAAGGGATGAGAGACCGTATCAAATGCTTTTGAGAGATCGAGGAAAACAGCAAGCGGTTTTCGACCAAGGTCGAGATTAAAGGAAACTATTTTTGTGAGGGCGGCTATTGCATCTGAGGTACTCCTACCTTTGCGGAAACCATATTGGTTGTCCGATAATATTTTGTTATCTTCAAGGAACTTGTAGAGTCTATTCTTCACCGCTTTTTCTATGATTTTAGATATTGTGCTAAGTAAAGATATCGGTCGATAGTTATTTACAGATAGTTTGTCTCCTGATTTGAATATTGGGATTATTGTGGCCTGTTTTAAGGAGTTAGGAAATACACCAGTTTTAAAGCTTAGATTGATTATATGTTTCAGAGGTGAGGCTATATATTTTTGGATATGTTTGATGATTTTTGTTGAAATGTGATCTATACCTACAGAGTTACTGTTTTTAAGGGATGAGATTAGTTCTAAAATTTCTGCGTCAGTAGTGGGAGTGAAGTGGAAAGGGTTATAGCTAAGATTAGTGAGGGGTATATTGTTTGCAAGATCTTTGTCTGAGACGTTGTGTCTGTCTAAAATATTTTTTGCTAAGTTAGATCCAATATTGGAGAAAAATTGATTGAAATGGTCGGAAATTTTTTCGGGGTCGGAATTGACATGTAATATTTGGTCTTCTATGTTAATCTTAACAATGGGTGTATTGGTTTTATTAATATTGGCTATATCTTTAACGATATTCCAAATTTTTTTATTATCACCGTTAGCTTCACTGATTTGTTTATGGTAGTAATCTCTTTTAACACTGTCAATTATTTTTTTGCAGTTATTTCAATAACGTTTGTAGAATAAGAGAGATGCATAATCGTGGGGATTTTTTCTACAGAAGTTATGAATCTTATCGCGCTTTCTGATACAGTAGAGAATTCCTGCAGTGATCCATGGTTTGAGTTTTGTGTCAGATCGTTTTTTTTTACTTTTTGTGTATGATGTAGCATCGGTTAAGTGGTTACGTAAGGTATTTATAAATAATTCACATGCAGAGGTGACGTCGGTACAAGAATAGATAAGTTCCCAGTTTTCTTTAGAGACATTGTTTAGGAGAGTTTCATATGAGATCTTTTCTTGGGGGGAAGTATTTTGTGGTGATTTGTGATTTTTATGCGAGAGAGAAGTGATGATTGAATAGTGATCTGTAACAGTTGATTGATAAACAATGGATTTGGTGTCTAGTTCACTCTTAACAAATACATGATCTATACAACTGCTAGTATTTGAATCTGATTCTCTAGTTGGTGCTGTATCGGCTGGAAAATATCCTAATAAAGTTAGTGCGTTTAGGTAATCATTTGCTTGAGGGTGCATTTTATTAATTATATTTATGTTAAGATCACCAATTATAAGGGGGTTTTGGCAGCGTTCAATGTTTGATAAAATTTCATGCAGTGAATGTATGAATGGGGTTATATTATGTGTATTCGGAGATCTGTACATTGTAAGAAGTGTTATATGATTATCAAGTTGAATTTGTAGACAGTTTGCATATTTAATTTTGATCTCTTTTACTGAGTGTGAGATGTGATTTTTAATGTATACAATGACTCCATCGTTCTGAGTTTGGTTGTGTAGAGTATTATAGTGATTGTAGTTTCTTATCGTTTTAGGGATGAAATTTTCTTGAATCCAGCATTCACTCAAGACAATTATATCAAAATCTGAGACAAGGTCAGTGAGGAGAATTAGGAGTTCATCAAAATTTTTGTTTATACATCTTATGTTCATAGAGAATATCGAAAGGGTTGAATTAAATAATAGTTGACGTACTACTTCGGAATCATTGGTAGATATACATGGGATTGGTGTTGTGTTATCTATTAAATCTGCTATGTCTTCCATTTTCTGGTTTTTTGTTTCGCATAAATTATTAACAACCAAGTTGTAGTGACATTAGTACGTTTATGAGATAAAGATTTAGTTGATATAAATATATAACATATGCATAAATATATAAACTGTAAATAAAGTTGTTGTGAATATATAATATAAGCACATAATGAATATATGACATAAGCATATAGTGTAAGCTTTGTGAAATAAGAATTTCGTTGTTGTGAATTTATAATATAAGAATATATAGTATATGTAATACAAACATAGATATATAAGGTATACAAATAGTTGTTGCGAAAATATAGTATAAGCGTATAGATAATATATAATACGAGCGTATATAGAATATAAAATATAAGCATGTAAAAAATAAACTGTAAATAAAACATAAGCTTATAAACAGTATAAAACATCAGCATTAGCATAAAAAGTATATAAGTGGTATAAGGATTTAGTTGTTGCGAATATTTAACATAAGCATATAAAGTATTTATAATATAAGCATAGGTGTATAAAATGTACTTATAGTCGCTGCGGATGTATAACATAAGCATATAAATTATAAACATAAGCACGTAAAGAATATAGAATGTAAGTTCGAAAAGAAAATAACACATAAGCTTAAAAAGATTATAAAACATAAGCATACAAAGAAAATAAAACATAAGCATAAGCATATAAAATATACCAGTGATAAAAGGATTAAGTTGTTGTGGATATTTAACATAAGCATACAAAGTATTTATAATACAAGCATAGGTGTATAAAATGTACTCATAGTTGCTGCGAATGTATAACATAAGCATATAAATTATAAACATAAGCATATAAAGAAAATAAAACATACGCTTAAAAAGATTATAAAACATAAGCATATAAATAAAATAAAACATAAAGAATTGTGGTATACAGAAAATTAAAAATGAGAGACATACATCCATAAGCTTGCCAAAAATATGAAGAATTAAATAAAAAGAATTTCGCTCCAAAGAGGTAGTCATTGGAGTAATATTGATTTTATAAATGATCATGTTACGAGGGTAAATATTATGTAGAAAGAAATAATAGTTGAGGATATTAATATTATCAAACAGATGTTCATTATATTTAGTTTGTTGATGGCATTTCGGGTAATGATAACAATAATCGATCTTTGTTTGTTTCACTGACGAGTATTGCAGGCGTTCCGAAATCCTCACGCAAGTATATACGTCCTTGTTTAATCCACGCGTATTTAAATTTGTTGTCTCTTGTTGCCTTACGGGCCAGGTACCATAGATGTTTGGCTCGAAAAGTCAGGTGTTCGGAAACGTAGACATTCGAGCTAGTGCCAGCAATCCCCAGTTGTTGTGTATTTAATTTTTCGGCTGGACTGGATGCTTGCTTGTTGTAGGTTTTGACATCGGAAAGAAATTGGTCACGGTCCATGTTAGTTTTGAATTTGAAGATGATGGGTTTAGGTTCCTTATTAGTTATTTGAGAAATTCGGTAAGCTGCTTCAACTTCGTTTATATTAACATTAGACTTTGTAGTTTGATGAATGTTATAGAACACATTTTTTAAGTTCTCACCCATTAGTTCAGGGATTCCCCGAACTTCAATGTTTTTAGACCTATTTGCACGGTCTATACTATCCATTTGCCCTTCCAAAAATTCAATTCGGGTTTCAAGTTTAGTGTTTTTATTTTTTAGCTCTTCATTTTGTTTTTCAAGATTATGAACTCTTATGAGTATATCTTCATATTGCTTACTCATATTCGATATCGTTTCCAGAATTTTATTATTTTGTTTAATAATAGAATTTTGAGATTGAAGGAGCTCGTTTGAGTTATATACACTCAAATCGGTCGAGTTTTTTATGGTATCCTTGTTTTGTTTATTGGATAGTACTTCCAATGGTTTGCCATCACTGCCCGTCATCGAGTTGATGCACTGCTTGCATTTTTGCTGAGCGCGACGTTCTTTGGTGAGGCGGCGATGTGTGTTCTCTGTCACGCCACCACAGTGGAGGTGATATGTCCCTTTGCACTTTGAGCAAACGAACATAGAATCGTCGGAGAGAATGTTTTCTGGGCAGGCACATTTTCATTGGTTTGACACTAGCCTCCTCACACTTAACATCAACAAAACACAGTATATGACATTTTCCGTATGCCCAACAAATACCCAACAACTGCCCTAAACCAACCATTCACTCGTGTCCACTCAATTTAGACACTCCAGAAACCACATCTAATATTAATTGTAAGTGTTCGACCCTAAAATCATCAAAAGTAGTTAAATATTTTGGGAATAATCATAGACAACCAACTACGTTGGGAAGCTCACATTGGTGACACAGTAAAAAAAACTTCATAAACTCTGCCATATATTCTGCTCCCTTAGGTCCATTTTAGATATATACTTTTCCCTTTTCCTATCCATAGCAACATACGGTTTAGTGGGATGGGGTGGTTGTGCTGAATCCATTACTAGACCAATTATTATAGTTCAAAAACTAATTCTGAGAATTATATTTAAATGTCAACCTACCCATCCCTCAAATGAACTCTTTGTCAAAATCAAGGTCTTAGATATTCAACAGCTATTGACTGAACAAACATTTGTTATTTACGAAAAAATAACCTACTAATCGCTCCACAACATCAAGAACACACCCGCTTTTCATCAAACTTGGGTTGCATGGTCCCAAAAACTAATACCTCATTCGCTCAACGACAATTCTGGTACATCGCTCTTAAAATACATAATAATAATAATAATAAAAAAAATAATGTAAAAATGGATGATTTATATAGCGCCGTTTTTGTGAAAAATCACCTCAAGGGCGCTGTACAAACTTATAATACATTTCTAAAATCTAAAAAACTACAAGCTAGGCAAACAATTATAAACAACTTATGGCTAAAAATTGCATACATCGGTTCATTGATCACCGATACGAAAATATGTGTACAATATTTTGACCAATGAACGCGAGTACTGACTGAGTACTGACATATCGTATAAAGCTGATATTGTGATGAAGCCCTTTATTCAAAGACAGGAAATATTGTACCTACTAAATCATTGTCCCATCAGCACAGGTGCCAATAATAAATTGTTTGTGATTCTTTCGTACTCTACCTTTTACTCATTCTTGTTCGTCATTCACTTTTGCATATTTACGAATAGCTAATTATTACTGATATTATCTTTGTTATAATTTTTGTAATTTAAATCATCCATGTATATAAATTTTTGGGCATAATGCCCGTTTTATATACTTAAATAAAAATAAATAATACATTAACACTACATTTAAATTATTAATCAAAATTTTCATGGATAGGCACCATGTTTCGCAGCCATACATCAAGATACTCCATACATACTTGATACACACTATACATAGGTCTTGATATACACTATACATAGGTCTTGATATACCTATACTTGAACCAAGTGTGAATTGCACACCCTGATTTTTTTACTTTGTGTGCAGTCACTTAATGTTAGTTGCACGGCGACGACGTTACATATGTGCATGTTTCATCTTTACATGGTACGAGTACAAAGCAAGTCGCTTTCGCTGTCCGTACGCTTAGACCTTTTAAACTAAGCAATGGATTTTCATGCGGTTTTCACCAATAGATAGAGTGATTTATTAGTAAGATTTAGGTATTTAGTTTGTCAACGTTTTAATAATAATTATTATAACTACAACAACTACCGGTTTGACAACATCACATATTAAAGTGTCAAAGTTCTTAGCAAGTTTAAAAATATAAATCTGTACTTCCAAGTGATACATTGTGTGCAAACAATTACCTTAACAGTTATTCCGTGTACTGAACATTGAATTTGGTGGAATCAAGTGACAGGACATTATAAAATTAAAATTGAAGGATTTAATTATCATCGCAAATAATATTTATTGTTACCCACCATGAGTTCTACCTGCAACCAATGTAGCAAGTCAGTACAAACAGCTGACTGTATGAAGTGTATAAGTTGCAAAAACCTAATGCATCTCAGTTGTGCCAAAATTACCTCTGCAGTTTTTAAGAAGATGTCTGAGGAGACCAAAGAGTCATGGATATGCGCTAAATGTAAAACAGGACAATCACCGCTCTCCAGCAATCTCAACTCTAACGACTCGACAATTCTTCTCAGCGAAATAAAGAAACTCTCCTCACAACTGCACTCGATGAATTCAAAACTGGTTTCTTTTGAACAAACAATCGTCTACAATAACAGCACAATTGAAGACTACACCAATAAAATTCTGGTATTGGAAGAAAAACTAAAAAAAATGGACAAACTTGAAGCCGAAGTAATTGAATTAAAAAAGATCGTTACATATCTGGACAAAACAAACAACGATAGAGAACAACAGTCGCTCATCAATAACATTGAAATCTTCGGTCTGATCGAAAAGCAAGATGAAAACCTATTTTCCACTCTAACTAAAATTGCTTCAAATGTCGGCCTAATTATTAAGGAAGAGGACATTGAATTTATCACCAGAGCCAAACCACGCCCACATCCTGAAGAGCGAATACCAGCGGCTCCCCGTGACGCCCGCCCTCGGAACGTGGTGGCTAAATTTGTCAACAAAAGGAAGAAGGATGAGCTGCTGGTGGCCATTAAGAAGAAAAAAGGAATCACTACCAAGAGCGTCGGAATGGCTGGAGCTGATCAGAGGATTTTCGTTAACGACCATCTCACGCGGAAGAATAAATCTATACTGAGGTTCGCCAAAGGCTTTAAAAATGAACACATGTATCAGTTTTTATGGGTAAGAAGCGGAAAAATCTACCTACGGAAGAACGTCACTTCACGTCCCATACATGTCTCATGCGAATCGCAGCTAGAAAACCTTATATAATCACCATTACCATGTTAAATCATCTATCGTGTAACCACTATTTTTCTCCTGACTTTTTTCTTCATTTTATAAATATCACCCTTTTTACATTAACCCAACCTGCTCATTGCTCACTGATGCATTCTATAATGTACTCACGCACTTTAATTGATAGTTGTATGTTTTGCTTTGCCCAGTGGACTTATGACTGTGAACATAATTCATGAATATGATGTTCTTCAAAAATATTTTACTGAAAACAAGGTTACATGAGTAATTAACAATACTTCTCAATGCTTGATTCTTTAATAATTTTTTATCAAAATGCAAGAGGTTTGCGCTCAAAAACGTTGGAATTTCATCAGAATGTGCTGCTCAATAATTATGACTTGATTTTTATTACCGAAAGTTGGTTGGTTGATAGCATCCTAGATGAGGAATTATTTGATAACCGCTATTCTGTTTACAGAAATGATAGGGTTATCCATCGAACTGGTAAATCAACTGGTGGAGGCGTAATCATAGGTATTAAAAAAGATTTTTTTGTTACCCCCCGCTCTTGGAATTCAGACGCTGAAGATATTTGGATAACTGTCAATACATCAAAATCAAATCATCATTGTTATAACATCCATATGTGCTGCGTGTACTTACCTAGTGTCGGTCCAAAATTAACGTCTTCAGAAAGATTAG
Source organism: Limnephilus rhombicus (assembly GCA_929108145.2). NCBI lineage: Eukaryota > Metazoa > Arthropoda > Insecta > Trichoptera > Limnephilidae > Limnephilus > Limnephilus rhombicus. Next base: position 42,664,739 of record OV815291.1, on the reverse strand, counting down.
CATTATTTACCAGTCATACAAATACTATTTCTGACTTAACAATCCGTTTTCCCAATGACCAGTTTCTAATCATAGGCGACTATAATATGCCAAATTTTAAATGGAATAATCAACAAATGTCAACTAACAGAGACCAATGTTCACTCACGTTACTTAACTGCTTATATTTTGCAAATTTAACCCAATTTAACAATTTACCTAATAACTATGGACGAATTTTGGACCTCGTTTTCTGTAACACTCCAGCTAAGGTGTCGCTTGCCGATCACCCTTTTGTTAAAGAGGATGCTCATCATAAATCATTGGTTATAGAGCTAGAATTTCCATCCACTAATGCAACCCTCTCAACTCCTCGAACAATAAAATTATTCCATAAAGCAGATTACACCGAGATTAATGAGAAACTGAATGAGACCAACTGGTCTACCGTTATAAATGCACCGGATGTAAATACAGCGTTACATTCATTTTACGTTATAATTGAACAAATTGTCGATGTGTTTATTCCCAAGAAAGTTGTGAAATCTGGAAAATATCCACTATGGTACACGGCAGCCTTAATAAAAATAACTTATGAAAAATTAAAATTCTTTAGAGCATGGAAGCGTCACCGGAACCCTCTTGATTATCTGTCATTTTCTTTGCTTCGCAAAAGACAAAAAACGGTCGCTTCAGCGGCTTACAAAACCTACATTTCTACGATAGAATCCGGCATACAGCATAATGTTAGAAAAATATGGTCCTATGTCAATTCTCAAAGAAAATCTCCTACCATCCCCGATCATATGATTTATGGTGAAAAAACTGCTAATGACAGTAAAGGAGTAGCCAATTTATTTTCCGAGTATTTCGGTTCTGTATTTTCGAATGTTCAACCTGCTCATACAAGCAATGCCAGTGACTGTTTAAATTCAAATAGCGTTATTAACTCAATCGAGATCAATGAAGACATAACTTTCAAATACCTTAAGTCCATCGATATCAAAAAGGGACCGGGGAACGACCAACTTCCAGGAATCTTTATAAATTATTGTAGTAAACAACTGACACCCCCCATTTTTGCCATTTTCAAACTATCGCTATCTGAAGGAACATTTCCTGACAAGTGGAAAACAGCCTTGATTACCCCAATCTTTAAAAATGGTAGTAAAAATGATGTCTCTAACTATCGACCTATATCCAAATTACCCATTCTAAGTAAAGTTTTGGAAAAAATTGTTTACGATCAATTATATTCTACCATCTCACCTTCACTCTTAACTAATCAACATGGCTTTATGAGAAATCGCTCCACTACCTCGAATCTTGTGTCTTTTATAAATTTTCTTCATGCTCAAATGGATATGCGATGCCAGGTAGATGTCATCTATACTGATTATTCCAAAGCATTCGACCGTGTTAATCACTATATTCTTTTACATAAGTTATTTAGTCTAGGAATTCACGGTGATCTCTATAGATGGATCGCATCATATGTCAGTAATCGGCACCAAATCACGGTTGTCAACGGTTTCGCATCCTGTTTAACGGAAATCGTCTCGGGTGTGCCCCAGGGGTCGCATCTCGGACCACTCTTATTTAATATTTACATAAATGACATCTATGTATGCTTTCAAAATAGTTACTTTGTGTTATATGCGGATGATATGAAAATTTTTAAACCTGTACAGTCTTTATCTGATTGTATAGAATTACAAAGCGATCTTGATCATTTGTGCGCGTATTGTGAATCAAATTTACTCTCCTTAAACATTTCTAAGTGTCACTCAATTACATTTACTAGAAATAAAAATAAAATCATCTATTCTTACAACTTGAATAATAAACCTTTACAATCTACGTCTACATGTAAAGATCTAGGTGTTTATTTTGACAACAAATTAATTTTTGATAAGCATATCGAACACATAATATCAAAATCCTACAAGATGCTAGGTTTCCTATTAAGAATATGTAAAGTTTTCAAAAGTGCTAAGACTCTTGAAATGTTGTTTTGTTCATTGGTCAGAAGTCCACTGGAGTATGCGTCCCCGGTATGGAATCCTCAATATAAGGTGTACATAGATATAGTAGAAAGTATACAGAACAAATTCTCTAAATATTTATTCAAGAAATACAACAAAACTACAAATAACATGTTAAGTTTACAAAAAAGACGCACATTATCAGATCTGCTGTTTCTGTATAACCTGTTAAATAAAAAAATAGATAGTCCTGAATTGCTATCCACTATTGGTTTAAATTTCCCAATGAGGCGTACCAGGCACCCTTCTCGTTTTCATATAGAATCCAATAACACTAATGCAGCGAGTAACTCACCAATTACTCGCGCAATCATAACTTATAACCACTATGAAAAATTACTACACTTAGACATTTTTCATGATTCCTTGCAAACATACAAAACTAATTTATTAAATTTCTTGGCGTGATATAATTGTTTTAAAATTACTTACACTTAACTTTTCATTAAACTTTAATCAGTCAATTACAATTAGTGAGCATATAATTCTTGATTTCAAAATGTCTCCTTATCTCCCCCCCCCCTCTTTTCTTCCTTTTTATTATTATTACTTCATTCATTCAATAATTAAGTTTTAAGACCGGTTCATATCTCAGGCGTAATTATCAAATGACATTCTATAGACTTACGTAATAGGTACATAACCATGTAATAATTTAATTTAACATACCTTATAATCTGTATTATAATGTACTGTGTATGTCTTGATAAACAAATAAATAAATAAAATAAAAATAAATAAATTATAATAATAATTGGATAATTTGTGAAAAATCACCTCAAGGGCGCGGTACAATTTATTGAGAATTCTTAGATTCTATCTAATTTTACTATTTACAAATAGATACAGAAACATACTCGAACTTACCTGGCAGATCACTTCCGACAAACACACTTGAACTAGATAATTCATGCTTGGAGGAGGTACGGCTTTGAAAGCGGAGGACATTCAAAACACTATCATTATTAGTATTACTTTTATTAAAAGATTAGTGACAAAAGTAGAGTTGATATTTCTTTTGAAAGACTGGAGAATTTAGGACTCTTAAGGGTCGGAGAATGTTCATGAAATGACCTTTACAAACGCTTACAACTAAAAAAAATTATTATTATTTTTTTTTTTTAACATTTGTTATTGTGTAAATTGGTTGAAAAACATAAAATATAAAGGGAGCGGGCTGGCAAGCGGGTGGTGTGAATTTGATATGTATGCAAATTAACAGATGGCGTTGGTTATAAAGGTTGCGTAATGGCATTGTCAGTAGACGGCGTTGGGTTGCGTTAACCACAACAACGTGTGACTGGGTCTGCTAGTTACAATATAGATCGTTATATTTTCCCACAACAGGCACAAAAGTTGGAGATCCGGAGGAGCTATCTACGCTGGATGAGATTTTCTGCACTAACAGAGTTGGACCCCTGAAGATTGGATCAGTGAAATCCAACTTGGGTCACAGTGAAGCGGCCACTGGTCTTTGCTCACTAGCCAAGGTAAGACTCACCATTTTCGGTTAGCTATGTAAGTTTTTTTAGTTTAACGATATCTGAAAAAAAGCTGCCAATCTCTATAAAACCCCCCTGAAAAAAAATCTGTAATATAAAAAAGAAAATAATCCGTTATATATGAAAGCTAAATACATTCTTACTCAAAAGATGATATCAATAATTGATGCATCTTATATTCAATGATTTACTTCAATGCAGTTTTATTTGAGTATAGTTTTTCATTAGTCGTAGTAGTTTTCTTTCACTTCACTCTACCTCGATGTGGTTTTCCAAAGGTATTATTTTCCCCATTGCTTTCCACCAGAAAGATTTCCATCACTGCAGTTTTCTCTTTGTATAATTTTCCCTTATTTAGTTGTCCTTCAATAATTTTCTTTCTCTATAGTTTCTTTTTATCACAAAATTTATTTTACCTTACCTAACTCTAGCGCTTAACCGTTTTCCCTCAAAATAGTTTTATTTCTGAAAGATTCATCTCAAAATTAATATTCTTTCGAAATAAAAAAATATTCTTTCTTAATAGTTTTTCTCAGAATAACCGTTTTCCAATAATTTTTTTTTTATCTCTATCGTTTTCAATTATCTAAGAATTAATATTCCCTTTTAATAGTTTTCCTCAAATAACCGTTTTCTCTCAAAATAGTTTTTTTTTCTGAAAGATTTATCTCAAAATGAATATTCCCGCTTAAAAAAAAATATTCCCTCTTAATAGTTTTCCTCAAAATAGTTTTCTCTCAAAATATTTTTCTCTCAAAACAATTTTACAAAATAGATGTGCATTGCCTACGGCACCGGCTACATCCCGCCCAACCTTCACTACAAGACCCCCCATGAGGGGGTGTCCGCGCTGGCTGAGGGCCGCATGAGCGTGGTCACCGAGAAGACTTTCTGGAAAAGGGGACTAGCCGGTATTAACAGCTTCGGCATCGGTGGAGCCAATGCGCATACCTTACTCAAGGGTTTCCGAAATCTCACGGTAAAGAGAAGTTTATTCATTCAATTACAGAAAAGTGGTATTGACTTGCTGTTACTTACTGGTAAAATCTATTTTTAAAAATAATGCATGAAAAAGTAGTTCTACAGTCCTGCAACGAAATAAAAGAGGGTGATTCAATACGAGGTTTATTTTAACATAATCACAACTAATTAGTATAAGTGCTGGTTCGACTGGAAACCTTTCTAGACATATGAAATCGAAGCACCCCACCGTTCAAATCCTCAGGAAAAATGTCATAAATCGAGGAATCGGAGTGGCTCTATCTGTGAACAAACGATCAATACGGACCCGTTGAACGATACACTGATCAGTCGGCTCCACGGATCACCCGCTCACTAGTCCCAAAGATCTGCGAACTTTGAAGATCGGTCTTTGGGAACCGGATCTTGCGGATTCGTATGTAAATCCGGTTCACTGAGCCGACACGTTGGTCGTTTGCCGGCAGTCTGCATACCATATCTCCTATTGTTCCAATTGTCTCTTATAGAATTGAACACATAAAGCACTGAGTGACAAAAATGTTAAACTGAGATGTTGTGTTATAGCTGAACAAAAAATTATTTTTTATGGAATATAGATTGTTACTATATTTCACATAAAAAATAAGCCTTAAAGATACGTACATAAATAAGTAAAAAAAATTATTAACAAAGCAGCGTATTAAAGATGTAGCTAATTTGGTTTCGAATATAAAAAAAAGTTTGTGCCACTACTAATTTCACACTAAAGACTAATTACAACATAGATATATACTAAATAGCACTATGTAAGATAAGAGATAATAAAAACATGTAAGATAAGAGATAAAAATGAGATACATTATTTCAATTAACCTAAAATATTTATATGGCTACAAATAATTTTGTGGTACTCAGATATCCTTTTCTACATATTTACTTTAATGTTTTTTTTTTGGCACTAAGAGCTTTATTTAACCTTTATTTACCTCTGACGTGTGGGCCTGGTCGGTTTGTTACTTTATTAATCCATGAAAATTTTGGGGTCCAAATTATTATTTTATAAAATTTAAAAAAAACTTTTTTATTGTTCAGTAACTTATATTTATCAATTTGGATATTATATAACAATTTTTGGCAAAAATCACTTGAGATCAGAAATCAGTCTGCATTAAATTTTAAAATAAATACAAACAATGAACTCACTTTTATTATAATATTTCAATAGTGTCGAATAAACTATTATGAGATTGACAAATACGACGGTTTGACAGAAGGTGGCAATAGCGAAATTGGTTAACGCGCACGTACCGGTTAGACGAGAGATCTAGGTTCGAGTCTTGTTCTCTTTCATATTTTTGTTTAGATTATTATTGTTATCTTCTTCTTCAATAATATATTTAATCAATTTAAGTAGAGTTCTTTATGTTTATTTTTATATATAAATATAGTAAAAATTAACTTTAAAAAAAAGTCACGTAAGTACTGACGATGGGTCAGAGAAGGACGCAAAAAAATTGAAATAAATTTACTTACAGAAATTTAAAATAAAAATTTTTAAATTTAAAACTCAAGGCTCTATCCTCACTAAATTCAAAGCTACTGGAAGCGGCGTAAACGTTGCGTGCAGGGGAGTATTTCTATTATATTATTATGCGTCCCCCACGTTAGCAGTTAAAGGTTAATTCGGGTTTACGTATTAACTCTGTTCTCCAGTCGAACAAGAAACCGGGCACAGCTGACAGCCTCCCCCGCCTGGTTTGTGTGTCGGGAAGAACCTTAACTGCTGTGGACAGTTTCCTCAATGATGTGGAGTCCAAAGGAGCAGACGTGGAGCAAATCAGGCTGCTTCACGCCATCCACGACTATCCTATCCCCTTACACGACTTTAGAGGGTACACACTCTTGAGTGAGTAAAATATTTTTAAACAACTACCAGCATTCTCCTCAAAAAAGTCTTGTCTTACAGTTAAAAGAGTGATGCGAACAGAGCACACATTAGATTGTGTGATTTTGTGTTTTTTTTATACGCTTTCGTTGCGATGTACAGGGTATATTATACAGTCTATCAACAAGCACTCGAAGGATTTTAACCATCGATTCCTGAACAAATTTGAGATTAAAATGTTAATGTTGAAGTCATTTTGCTTTTGTTGTCTATCAAATTATTATTTAATTTAATATATGAAATATTTTATTAATTTTTATCTCAAATTCTCGTTTAATGTCAAATTCTGAATTAATTAAGTCATGTAAAACACATATCAGTGTTTCCTATAAATAACCCACAATAAATAATAAGTGAAACAAAAACATAATTATCAATCCCACGTTGCCACTGATCACATTGCTACATGTCGCAATCACCTGATACTCACATGTCTCGTTTAAACGGTGCTGCTGGAATGAACGGAGTGCTAATCATGTAACACGCTAGGTTCTCCAAGTGGCGACGTGTGATGGAAAAATATGTTTTGTTGGTTTTGGTCTTCGTTTTCGAGGGGTAAGGCTCTCGACTAGCAATCCGGAGATCGGTTATGTTAATATGTGTTATTTCACACTGTGGCAGGGTATTTATAAGAAAATAGTCTTTCAGCGTTGGTCAGTTTATTTCTCTTATATACAGGGTTGACAGCTTATAGTAAAAAAACAGAGTACAGGAAAGTTGTAGCACAAAGTAAAATCACTTACAGCCTTACTAAAAAACCCAGTGAAAATTTTATTCAATTGACAAACGGCCGCGGATGTGAAAACATTACTAATTAAAAAATTGTTCATGGAAAAAAATACACTTGGTTTCCACGGCCTGAGAGGGTAGTTTATCTCTGTTTTAGTAATGATGTCTGAACGAAATTTGAATGTTCTATATATTTTTTATTTTTGAAGGTGTCGTAAAAACAAATACCATTTATGAAAACAAGATAAAATTACCTTTTAGATTTGTGTAATTGAAATACACTTTAGTTTTAAAAAACTGCCGTATATTAAGATTCAAACGCGAAAAAAATGGATTTTTTTTTTACCAGAACATATTTGGTGAAAGTGTACAGAAATTTATAAAAAACAAAATTTTAAAAATACTGTCCTGTTATATAATGAATTTAATGAATTTGGAAGAAAACTGTCACTTTACTTTTTTCTGTTTCATACAATAAAAAATTGTAAAAAATTTTAAGTTTGGTTTTAATTCCAAAAAATCAACAATAAAAAAAACTGAAATTCTAATGCATTGCTTGCACATCTTAAGACGTTAATTTCTTTGATACGTTTACCAACACATGTTTTAGATATTTAAGTTATATCAAAAAATACAACTTTGAATAAATTCTCAAAATATGTATATATATCACACAATGTAAATTTAATTTTTTAAATAACCTATAAAACAATTTCCTGACAGTTCGACATTCAAAGTACGATTATTTTGCTAATTTGATTAAAAGTGATGTAAAAGCACTCAAAAAACACCAAATATATTAATTACTTGAATATAAAAGTGCGTTGGTCATTATTATATAAATAATAATCACATCCGCGGAGCCAACGTTTTCTGCGGCTTTAATTTTTTCCAGCGCGAACGACATGTGCGCATGCGCACTAACCTTCGCCACCTAGTGGGTGTGAATGAAAAAGACAATCTCATAAGTAAATTCTAAGAAATTACAACGTTGTCAGATCTAAAATACATTGAATGTATTTTTACAACGTGATCACGCAAGAAAGTTATTAGTAATATATCATATTTTAGCTTATACGGGGTTTATTTATGTTATTGCAATAACACCGGTTATCGGCCGCGCTGTGGTTTTTTTTTAGTAAGGCTGTTAGAGTTTAAACAATGTTCACTAACGTTCTCGCTAAACACTTAGCGTAAAAACCTCAACAGAGGACCCGTGGTCTCTTAGTTGGACTAAGGTTTCCCTACAAGTAATGTCCCCGAGGGCGCTGTTACTTAAATTCCCAAGGAGGACCCAGAGGCATCTCTCGACTTGGTACTGGGGAGAGTTTAACTTGGGCAATGACCACTAGGATTCTGTTGCTTAATTTAACCAGGAAACTGGATACTCTGACTCCATATAGGCCTGCATGGTGTTATATACCCTTTGGGGGCAAGGTAGTGCCGGCCGATGACGGAGGGGTGGGGGTAGCTCGGCCAATGAGGTGACTTCTTGTTCGGGTGGTGAGCCGAAAGTCGCCGAGCGAGACGGCGCTATGCGTGTGAGGGAGAAAGATTCGGATCCGTACGTCGGACCAAAAATATCTGGCGCAACAACACTTAATTATTTAATAAATTATTTATAGTATATTCTTGGCAAGTTCCAGAGTGAAAGATACTCTCCACCTTGGTATCAGACCACAATTCAGAATTAAATTGTTGCTTGAAACGGACCGTGACCATATCTGAATAGCCAGGAACTTTCCCTACCCCTTTCTCTACCCCATCTCCTCCCACTTCCCATTATCTTCTTATCCTCACAACATATCCCTTTTGAATATGTCACAGTATTACCACCGCCTCAAGACGGGAGCACTTGGGACTCTCGTGCGGTATATGTACTTTTACTCCAAATATGCTCAGAAATTGCTAGGTAAAATCCTTCGGGTACCTACTTGCTGACACTCCCCATATATGTAACTTCTCTTTACATTAACTCCACAGTTTTGGAGGAAAGAATTAAGGTTTTTAGAAAAGTTTTACAGGGTGTCTCTTTTGGATACGAAAAATTAATCTTTTACAATTTAATAGGTGTTATCTTTTCTAAAGTGCCATAAAATATTCGAAACATGTGTGAGTATGGTTTTCCCCTCAACAATTATTGCAAGTACTAATTTACTTGGCTCTCTCCTGACTTTTCGTGGAATGCTTTCTTATTTTGATATTTCAGGACCCCACGCTCCAATCATGAAAGTTTCCAGGGAAACCAAATACAATCCAGAAGAGAAGAAAAGGCCGATCTGGTTTGTCTTCAATGGCATGGGCTCGCAGTGGGCCGGTATGGGCACCCACCTCATGACCCTGCCCGTTTTTGCTGCAGCCATAGAAAGGTAAACTGAAAATCTTATATTTTTTAATTTTCAATAGTTAGACAACTTGAGATGTGTCTTATCTTTCAATAAGTTTGTTTTTTATCTTTTCTTTACTTCTACGACTGATTACTAATTTAATTTTTCGAAGAAAACTTCTTCGGAAAGGTTTTCACTTTGTGCTGGAATTATTTATTTTAATGAAAAGACAAACAACTTTGTTTACATCACTTTTATTTATACACAATTTACATATTTCGCGAACGATGTTTACTTCATCAGGATCAGATTTAATAATTAAACATAGATCACATTTGGCAGGAAAGGGTAGAAGGAAGGGGAAAGGGTAAGAGTGGGGGAAGTTTATTAAAATTAGGGATTTCAAAGTCATTAGCAGGGAAAGACCAGTTAACCGGTCTTTCCCTGCTAATGACTTTGAAATCCCTAATTTAAATAAACTTTCCCCACTCTTACCCCTTCCCCTTCCTTCTACCCTTTCCTGCCAAATGTGATCTATGTTTAATCAGTTAACCGGTCTTTCCCTGCTAATGACTTTGAAATCCCTAATTTTAATAAACTTCCCCCACTCTTACCCCTTCCCCTTCCTTCTACCCTTTCCTGCCAAATGTGATCTATGTTTAATCAGTTAACCGGTCTTTCCCTGCTAATGACTTTGAAATCCCTAATTTTAATAAACTTCCCCCACTCTTACCCCTTCCCCTTCCTTCTACCCTTTCCTGCCAAATGTGATCTATGTTTAATCAGTTAACCGGTCTTTCCCTGCTAATGACTTTGAAATCCCTAATTTTAATAAACTTCCCCCACTCTTACCCCTTCCCCTTCCTTCTACCCTTTCCTGCCAAATGTGATCTATGTTTAATCAGTTAACCGGTCTTTCCCTGCTAATGACTTTGAAATCCCTAATTTTAATAAACTTCCCCCACTCTTACCCCTTCCCCTCCCTTCTACACTTTCCTCCCATATGTGATCTATGTTTAATTTTTAAGTTTAGTATACATTTGATCCTGATGGAATGAACATCTTCACGAAACATGTTGATTGTACATATAAAAAAGTGACGTAAACAAAGTTATATGTATTTTCATTAAAAAAAAGATTACTTATTTGTTTATTTAGTTATCGCCAATATTTGCAATGAATATTAAACTGGGTAGACGTTCTTACTTGGCTAGACTCTGAGTAGTTATGTCGCTCCTGGCAGCGGGCTGACTGAGGAAGACCGCCCAATTTCACTGGAGTCTTTGGTCATCATTGACGTATGATATCCGAAGTTGGCCATCAATATAATTGCTCGCACCTAAGATAGATTGTGCTCTCCCGAGGCAATTTAAATCCACAAAAACCCCATTCATATTATTAGAGACGCCGCGACGGGGCTAATGTAATGGTTCTTGATATCCGGTACTTGATGACTACCCCGACATTTAATACTGGAAACCGTATTAATTTAACTAATTAGATATACTGAAATACCGTCCCTTAAAGGAATGTCAGGCACAATATGCATGTACCTTTATAAACACAAGCTTCACCCCAATCTACACATCTTCCTTGATGATGTAAACTGTAACACTAACTGAAAATTTGGATAAAGACGGAGGAAGCGCAACACGGCAAACAAATTTATCATGATACGGTCAAAATGTTTAGTCTGTAGGTATTTTTTACTTGCAATGGCTCCAGACAGCTTTAAATAATAACTTTAATTTTCAGGTGTCACCGAGTGTTAAAGCCAAAGGGTTTGGAAATTACCAAAATCATCACAGACTGTAGCCCTAAAGTATTTGACAACGTCCTTCATTCCATCGTGGGCGTAACTGCTATGCAGATTGGCCTATGTGACGTCCTCAAGGTTATAGGAATCAAACCAGATTTTATGATTGGTAAGCAATCACATAATCATTATCGTCGATGCTACAACCCTTGGAGAGACCTGAATACGTCTAGGATACCTGAAATCCAATGTTGTATTCCTTCATTTCGTTATGCCTGGATGAGGTGTTATCCAAGTCACTGAATGTTTTTGAATTCAGCAGGCTTATTGAAGAGAAGCCTCTTTGGTGATAGACTATCTTTCATTCTTCCACCAGTTAGTGAATCTTGTTTTGGCGATAAATACAAGCCTATTAGGTGACCGACTATCTTCCATCCTTCCTCATGTTATATGAATTTTGTTTTGATGATTAAGACCCCGCTCTCCACACGAAAAATTTCCATTCAGAGCATTGGCGATATTTAGCTCCAATTTTTTTTAATGGAGGTGTATTTGGAGCACGCGGGTATTATCTATAAAATGTAAAAAAATTGTCTGGTTTGGATCCTGGCTAATCGTCGAACATAAGGTTGGAAAGGTCAGCCTTTTGATTCTTGTTCAATTCTTTCTTCGTTTGGTGTAGATTTGCTCTGTGGGTTCGAATCCAATTTGTTTTTACAGGACACGGAGTGGGGGAGTTGGGTTGTGCCTACGTCGATGGTTGCCTTACCTTAGAACAGGTTATTCTCACTGCCTACTCCAGAGGTTTGGTCAGTGTCAAGAAGTCATCGATGAAAGGAGCCATGGTGGATGTTAGCTTGGGATATCAGCAGGTAATACGCCGTTAATAATTATTAATAAGCCAGTTAGAATTAGAGAATTATTGTTGTTTTCTGAAATCTGTGTTTCAAGAAGTATTTTTACAATTTGGAGGCGGTATTGGTACCACTGCACCGGGAATACTTTATTGGATAACCAACACTCCTGCTATAGGTATCCCCAAGTGGTAAGATAAGTTTGGTGAATTAGCAGGGGTGCCCGGATTCATGAAGTAAGGTTTGTCAAGGCCGTGGCACATGTGTGGGCCTGCTGCGTGGTGGGGTACACCTGTTGAGGGAGACCTCTTTACCTCTCCAGCCAGACTATTTCAGTCGGACTCATTGCCTTGTACAGCAGTGGGAGGGATGGTTTCATACGTTCTTCGCTCCTAGACACATTTACTGACAGATTAGTTGGACGCATTGACTGACAGATTAATTGGATAACCAACACCTCTGCCATAGGTCACGCCATGTGGTTCGCTACGTTTGGTGTCGTGGCAGGGCTGCCCGGGTTCAAGGGGTGAGGTTGGTCCGGGTCTTGGCGGGGAATGCGTCTGCTCACCAGGTGCATTGCAGGCGGGATCGGGAGAAAATGAGTGAGGGAGTCTCTTTGACTTCTTCAGGCGTACTCTTTTCGAATATCGCTTTGAACCGCAGTGCGAGGGATAGTTTCATAAGTCCGTCACTCCTGGACACATTGACTCCCAGATTCCTAACCATCCATAATATCCCTTTCCTTCCTCAGAACTTCCTCTCCTTTTAGCTTCCCCTAAAGGGAATTATTTTCCTCAGAGCCTCCTGTATGGAGCTAATGAAAGGAGCTAAAAAAATTCACTGGGATTGAAGTACATCGCAGTTACCAATGTGTCTAAATCAAAGATTTTGAAATCTAAATAGATTCATACATGTCCAGGAGTGACGGACGAATGAATCTATCCATCCCACAACGATGCAAACCGATGTTCCGAGATATTTCTGTAGTTTCACCCGATCCGTCCCACCACGCAGTTGGTGGGCAGGTACATCTGTTCCCAGGCACCCCCGCAAAGTCGCCAAACGTGGTGGGGTGACCTGTAACGGAGGTGTAGGTTAATAGTTGTTATGAAGCGGTGTTAAGTCTTATTTAAAAGTTACTATTTAAAACAACGCTTCAGAACAAGTACCATTGTTAGTATTAATTTTAAATAAGGTTTATTAAGAGCACGGGCTGGCAGCAGAGCGCCGGGAGTTAATGGTTTTTTCTAGTTCTGATTTCACTCTGGAATTGTTTCATGGACTGGGGCGGCCATGAAACGATAGCACAGTCAATTACGATTAATTTATTTAATCCCTGACGGGTGAACGTATTGAAATGTTATCAACAGTATTCCCTCAATGACGCGGGTTTTTATTCGTATTTACAAAAGCCAAGTCGGGTGTGGGTGTTTATTAAAAACAAGGGTATAAAGGTCTGGGTATGTTCGGTAAAATTATAATGATTTACTAATAAGTATCGATGCGATCACGCGCTTGAAGGAAATCTGCGGATTTCGCTAATGAGGTATAGTCTTCAAGAGGAGTTATGCAAGCCATATTTATCTTATGGGATTCGTATAATTAAATCACGCGCCCCGGACTGCACCTGCTCAAGCCATCTACCCGTTGCGCTCTGCCATGGCCATCGATGGATTAGTTCCATGAACTCCAATCAGCCACATTGTTGGAGACGCTGGACCCATCTCCAGGATACACACTATTCCCGGACCGAAGCCCTGATGGTACCAGCTGGATCTGTCTGGACGTGACCAGATCACCGCCAGCTTGATAGAAGTTCCCCACTTACACGTCGTTATTCCGTATTTAGTCAGTTTAGATAGATTTACAACCAATTTCTTATCCCTAGGGGTAAGTGCAGTACTCAATTTATGTATCTTGTAATCATGAATAATATATTCCATCTTTTTACTTTAAAAAACTCTCATTTTTCATTTAACCTCAATCAGTATAACCTGTAATCCAATTGTGCTCATGCTCTGGAGACGGTATCATGCTCTACCCCATCACGAACATTACTCGGGGAGGACCGAGTATTGGCTCGCAGTTTTAACTGCAAAGTTCTTGATGGTATTATTCTTCTCTTAGAAAATCCTAACACACAGCCGCCCGGCATAGTTACAAATTATTATTTGGTTAAAAGCATTCATTGAAATAATGAAAGAAAACCTTCTCCTGTAAAATTTTCTAATGGTTCATTGGACAAATAAAAACTCTTTAAGGCGACGAAATGTTAAACATACACTAAAAGAACCTCAACCCATGAATCTGGGCACCCCTGCTAAGTCACCAAACATTGCGAAACACTTAGGGTTACCTACGGCAAATATCAGCATAATCGGAACATCCTCATCGAACACTGTTGAAACATACAACTGTTTCGGTAATTTATCTACCTAAGATGTCATTGATCGCCGACCCTGTTAATTTGATATACTGGACAGCGTACAATTTATCAAAGACGTGAAATCAATTACAATTTATCAAGTCTTTCAAAATAGATTGAGCCGTTTTGCCCTGCAGACGTAGAGGTGACGTTCCATAACAGCTCAGAATCCTGCACCATCTCCGGTCCAGAGGAAAGCATGAAGATTTTGTTGCCGCATTTGGAGATAAGTGGGGTATCCACCAAGGCTGTGCAATGCTCCAATATTGCCTATCATCCCAAATATAAAAGGGAGGCTGGTAAGTCATTTACTTTTTAATGTTATAAAGAACAATTTTTTTTTTTACATTAACTCCACACAGGAGGCCCTGAGGAAAATAATTTCCCCCAGGGCCTATGTCATCTGGGATGCTGTGTGGAGGGTCTTTTTGAGGAGAGGAAGGAATGAACATTGGTCTTGAAGAGACCCATGTTGTAGGAAGGAGGAAACACAGAGGCCGGCAAATGATTCCACAGCCGAGCTGTTGAACACAAGAACGAGTCGAAGAAACGACCTGTTCTCATGTGACAAATGTCAACTGTGTACACATGTTGGGCACGCGTTTGGCGTGTTTCCCGACTATGCACCGTTGCCGAAGGGATTAATGATGCTAGTTCCTCGGAGCATCTTCCATTGCAATACCGGTAGAACAAGGATAGCATTCCAACCCGACGCCTGTGCTCTAAAGATTGCAATCCGTATTTTAAGATGGGAGAATCTATCAAACGGACCGCCCGTTTCTGCACAGAGTCGAGGGTATTTTTCAGGTATTTTGGAGCTCCAGACCAGAGGTGGCTGTCAAATTCAACCGCACTTGTGATTTGTACAGGGTTAGCAGTTGTGTACTATTAAAGTATCTGCGGGCCCTGTACAGAACGCCCAGTTTTTGGGAGGCTAACTTTACTCTGGCTTCGATGGAGCCCCCATACCTGAGCTGGTCACTTAATTGTGTTCCAGATTACTTAATTGCTTATTGATATCTTCGAAACCACCCGAATACAGATTTATGAACATATTAATAAAGAAAAACAATACAATGTTCATTTTATGTTCTTACAAAATCAACTTTATACTAACAAATCTCCACAATGCTAGCTCGATCGGAGGGTCTGTGTTCACAGTTCGTTTACAGACTTGATTCAAGACAATTATCGCTTAGTTGTTGATAGAATAAAGGTAGAAAGGGTTATAATAAATAAAAAGTTCTTTGGTTGCGAATGTATTTATGGCTTGACGCTTCCTGGGAAAAAGCCTTTAATCTCTTTGTGAACTCTGTAATTTAGTGATTCTAAAATATAATAAAAGGGATGATTGGATGATGTATAATTATATAATTAACATCTGGGCTGAGCTGGCCCATCGTTAGGTAAATCACCGAGTTAATTCAGATATATAAAATTGAATTCTATTTTAAAACACGTTTTGCAGTTAATTATTTGAATTCAAATAGGTCAAGGGGAAAGGACCATGACCGACCCGTTTGAGAGAATCAGAAGAGCACGTGGGGCTCTCGCAGCCCCCGACTGTTTGCTCACCGAAATTTGGGCCAATGACAAGGCACGTCGGTGTTGCTAACTTATAACAAATATTAAATATTTAATATCTGACGACGGAAATAATCTTATAGGGGTAGAAAGTTAAACATTCAAGAAATTATTTTAAAAGAAGTTTTAATGTAACTCAAAATATGTACAGGTGAAAATCTTCTCAAGTTACTTAAACAAGTTATCCCAGAACCAAAGCTAAGGTCCAACCGTTGGGTTTCTTCCTCCGTCCCCCAGAACTTGTGGGAAGGGGAGCAAGCCAAGCTCTCTTCGGCAGAATACCACACCAACAATGCATTGGTAAGAAACAATGAAATTTTGAACTTTTGGTCACAGGTTTATATTATTTATTTGAATTTGTGAAATTATTAAATTTTTTCTAAAAAACAATTCAACTTTAAAAGATCAGATAAAAGACACAATAATCAATATGACAATTATTATAAGCAATAATTATCAGCTTGAAACACTCATCTATATTGAAAAAATCTTCCGAGAAAAGATACATGCCGCCAACGGGATTTGAACTCGTGTGATAATTATTGTTTATATGCATAAAAATCTTGTCTTAAACGTTAGTTTATCAATTAAAAATAATAATTAATATTTGACAAGTTAAAGTATTTCACCAAAAAATTAGACATAATTTGTCTCGACGTCACCTATCGAGAGATTTAGCACTAACAATGCCTCTCTCATAAAAATAAAGTTGGTTGTTTTCAGGTGGAAAAATGTAAGCAGTAATTGTTGAATGAAACACTAGTATATATTGAATTATATGGCGTGTATTGGATAGTAATAATAATAATAATGTTTATTCCAGGATGCGGGGAGGATAGTGCAATCCCACACGTCCCATAAAGTTGTACACAAAAAAAAAGTAAAAAAGTAAATCGAAAAGAAAAAAAAATAAAAAAATCGTAAGCGATAATAGAAATAAAATAAATAATCAATTATAATGTAGGACGTGGTTTGGAGTGAGGTCGGGCCCAGCGCTCGCTCAGGAGTGGCGCTTGGTGCTGGAAGGCTGCTATCACCACTGTGTTATCGGAAGCCATTAGCCGCATCCTGGCTCCAGTGACCCGGTATCTCATCAGGCCGGCGAATCCGTGTAGTCCTAGCTCCGTAAACATTGAAGATGCGCTGCTGTATCTTCTGTTTCCAAATATAATTCTGCAAGCATCATTATATTGGATCCTGAGTCGTTCTATTGAGTTGGTTCGGTAGTGACACCATGTTTCACAATCATATTAGACAGTATACTGATACTTCTCCGCTGTCCTTCAATATCACCGTCATCCGAGAGGTCTTCAGTAATAATGTAGCCCAAGTATTTTACATTCTTAGATGCGTTTACGTTTTCCTCATTAAGTTTTACAGGGAGCATTTTCTCTGGATTTTTTCCATGGTGGAATGCGATTAGTTCCGTCTTCTTGGGGTTTACATTCATCATGTTGTGGTCATTTGCATATTCTTCACAGATAAGCCGACAAAACTCAGTGGTAGAGCACCTGACCGGCAATCAGAAGGACACGGGTTCAAGTCCCGTTGGCGGCATGAATCTTTTCTCGGAAGATTTTTTCTATGTAGACGAGTGTTTCAGGCTGATAATTATTGCTTATAATAATTGTTACCCTTTGTGCTACGCATAAAAATCTTGCCTTAAACGTAAGTTTATCAATTAAAAATAATAATTAATATTTGACAAGTTAAAGTATTTCACAAAAAAAATTAGACATAATTTGACTCGACGCCACCTAGCGAGAGATTTAGCACTAACAATGCCTCTCTCACAAAAATAAAGTTGGTGGTTTTCAGGTGGAAAAATGCAATAAGCAGTAATTGTTGAATGAAACACTAGTATATATTGAATTATTTGGTGGGTATTAGATAAGCTGATATAGCTCAGTGGTAGAGCACCTGACCGGCAATCAGAAGGACACGGGTTCAAGTCCCGTTGGCGGGGTAATGTATCTTTTCTCGGAAGATTTTTTCAACGTAGATGAGTGTCTAAGCTGATAATTATTGCTTATAAACGTTAGTTTATCAATAAAAATAATAATTAATATGTTAACTACTATAATAAAGGCTAGAAAAAGAGAATTAAAAGTAAATAGCCGAAAATAATACGAGCAAGATAAAGGAAAATATAACAAAATTTTACATTGTTACGATAACCGAATTTGGGGTTTTGGCTTTCAGTTTCCATCAGTTATATAATTGGTGTTAACAAGTAAATTACAATAACTAAAAATAGGGACATTTGGTTATCAGTATCCATTATTTTGAATTAATATTGGTATGATTACTTATGCACTCCTGGTGATAGACTATTATTTAGTGATTGATTTTCAGATCGACGAGTATTTTGGCTTATTGGTGAAGGATGCTAATATTTTGATGAATTTGGTGATATGATAATATCAAATGGATTTCTGCTTAAGCATTGGTGATAAATGATCCTATAATGGCTAGATTTGGGTTCGGTTTTCTTCTTTCATCCCTAATAATAACTCGCATGGTCATACACAGACTTACCGAAGGCTTTTTAATATAGAAAATGTTTGGGTTTGTATTAATAAATGTATTTTAAAGTAGTTTTTTATTGTGCTTAATTTTAGAATCCCGTGCTTTTCGAAGAGACATCTCGCTTGATCCACAGTAATGCCATCACTATAGAGATTGGACCTGATGGTTTCCTTCAGGCTATTCTAAAGAAATCCCTCAATGAGGATTGCAGCCGCATTGCATTGATTCAGAGAAAAACCAATACTATAGAGGTTTTGCTGACGGCCATAGGCAGGTGGGTTTTTTGTATTACTACGAGTAGATAGTGTTATTTCAGTGTTAAGCAGTTATGTTAATCAGTTAGTGGCATATATGCAAGAAGTCCGTTAACGTCTGTGCCTACAATAATAATGTGTTCTAGAAAAGTGACGCCTCCCGTGCTTTGACACTGTTTTGAAATTGAAGGAAAACTGATGAAAGTTGGCAAACAACATTTGGCTTTGTACGTTTAACAAATGAATAGTTGTTTAGAGTCAGACAGCAAAAACAAGAGTATGAAAGTTCTTTCTTGCAAACCTCAATAAGTACTATTCAGAGAGCAAGGAATCAGTTGATGGATTAAGTGCTTGAATTGGGGCAAATTCGGTTTATTTAATTAATTTACGAGAACTCGAATTCTACTATTTGATACAGGTTCTTTTTTCACAAGTACCTAACCGTAAAGTATTGTTAAAAAATATAGAGTTTTTATGACTAAACTCAAAAGATCAGCTGTGGATTGATTATCCAGCTTTAGTGTTCTGTAAAATTCTGCGTAATATTCTGTCAAAGAAATCCCAGTCTGCCAGCTTAATTTTAAAGTGCCAAGTTTCCCTCGGGACTTTATCAATCCTAAGGCTTAGATTAAAGGTGATGAGTCGATGGTCATATCCCAAAGATGATACATGCAGAGATAAATCTGAAGGAAACACCATAGTCTTTCATGTAGAGTTATTATAACCAACGCCATTGCACAACAATGTATAATTTGTTTTAGATTGTACCTGCTAGGACTGAATCCCAAGTTGGCCAGTCTTTACCCCAAAATTGAGTTACCTGTGTCTGCGGGAACCCCCATGCTGTCACACTTGGTGAAGTGGGATCACAGAGTTGATTGGTAATTTATCTATTTTGTTATTATAATACATCAAAATATATACATATTATATATTATACAAAGGGTTGACCAAGAATTAAGGATTGTTCATATTACGATCGATGCACTTGATGAGCCGTGGCACTAGGTCCTTGTGTCCCTTATCGTGGAACTCCGCCGCCAAACATTATATCACCTCTCCCTCCACGTCCTCCAAAGTTTTTCGGCCAAGTGTTGTTTCAGGTGAAGAATATTAAGTAAATCTTCTCGATGATTGCCTTTATGATTGGATTGAAACTCATGTTTCAACCTAAGAAAGCCTCGCCTTAGTTGAAAAACGGTTCGAAGAGACCGAAATGCTTTCCACACGATTTTACTCTTCAGCATTTTGGGAACCCTATGTGCGCGCATTTTGCATACGTCATTTTTTCCATAAAATCGTTTGTGTGGTAGACTTACTAACGTCTGGGATCAAAATTGCGAGTTTACAAACTTCAACAGGGCGGACTCCCTTTTAGTTGATAAAGCGAATAATTGAACGCACGTCACAGCGGCGGGATTCAGCGGAGCGTCCATCGCAAACGGACGCAAAGATCGCACTGAAGCAGCCACCAAGCCGGATCACAACTCATTTTTTAGGGGAAAATCTAAACTACACTCTAGTATCGCAATATTTTGAGAAATAATATCCACGTTGCCGAAAATAAGGAAATTATGTATTAATTCTTGGACAACCCTCGTACAAGGTGTAAAAGCACGTACCAGAAGAATTTTAACTGATGATTCTAGAGCATATTTGGTGTATAAAATGTAGATGTCGTTTTATTGTCTGATGAATTTTCTTAATTAAAACTATTTGCCATCACACGTCACAACTGAGTGGTCCAGTATAGCTATGCGGCGGGTCGCATGTTAAGCAATCCTTCCCATTCTAACAGCATGGTAACACATGAAACAGCACGCATATCGCTCGATTCCGTCACGGCTTATAGGGATAGGATCAGTGGCAATGTGTAATTGGTATTTATATTCTTTTGTTTTTAATGGAAAAAAAAACATCGGATAGCAAAATGACATTTAAATCTCTCATTCCATATATGCTCAGGAATCGCCGGTTAAAATCCTTCGGGTACGTGCTGTTAGACCGTGCATATATTAATATCGGTAATGTCTAGCTCCAGTTCAGAGGCTTCTAGATCTTGAATTTGCACTTAATTTAAGTGTCATTATTTTCAAAATTGGAAGCGTTTGTAGTTGAAGTAGTTTACAAAATCCTACATTTGAAAAATGTACTTCTTTTGTTTAAATTTTTGATACCGAAAAATAGAAAAAGAAAATGTTCGCAATTGGGACTCGAACCCAGACCTCTCGTCTAACTGGGACGTGCGCGTTGTTGCCACCTTCTTTCGAATCGTCACATTTGTCAATCTCATATTTCAAATTTTAGAATTGACAATATTATCTTCAACGAACTTTTTTTCCATTTTGGTCAATAAAGTGTATTGTTTAAATGTTTTATCCAGGTCTGACAGCCTACAGACCTTGCCCACGTCTGTAAACTGGATGTTGCACAAGGTTAATATTATTCTTGCTTAGAGGTAAAGCAGGTAGAGAAGGCGAACACTAGAACCGGAATGAATTTGCAAATAAAAATTGCGTTGTAACGCACCTAGCTGGAGAGTGGTGACCGGTGATATCATAGTGCAAAAATGATATTTTATGGCTGTTCGCTGCCTCGTTATACCATATTATGGGCGATGAGTTAGACGAGAGATCTGGGTTCGAGTCTCAGTTGCGACCATTATAGAACTGAATGCGACATTAGACCTGAATAGCCAGGTACTTCCCCACCTACCTCTTCCCTGTCTCCTTCCCACCCCACTACCTTCAGCCTCACAACATACCCCAATTGGGGATGCCATAGTCTCACTGGCTCCAGACGGGTGCAGTTGGGACTCTTGTGCGGCATTCATGTAAAAAAAAAAATCTTTTTCTATTTTTCTGTGTCTTGTACTCTTTCGTATTTTCGTTTAGATTATTATTTTTATCTTTTTCTTCAATGATGGGTATTACATTGATGGGTAATAAATGGCCTCAATATTACATTGATGGTAATAATTTCAAAAGTTATAAATTGATAGTTTTTCTTATAAAAATTTAAAATTCTTTAAGATTTTTATAAAAAGCCTATAGTTCCACAGTATAAGTTTGGACATATTTATCAGAGACGCTATCTAGGTTACAAACCATTTCTTAGAATGATTATTTCCAATGAAAGTAGTTGCTTGTGATATGAAAAAAAGAATAAGTTGAAGATAATATTGTTACCTACATCTAAAATTTGGAATATGAGATTGACAAATATGACGGTTTGACAAAAGCTGGCAATGACGAAATTGTTTAACGCGCTGGTTAGACGAGAGGTCTGGGTTCGAGTCCCAGTTGCGACCATTATCATTTTCTATTATCTTTCTGTCTTGTTCTCTTTTATATTTTCGTTTACATTATTATTATTATCTTCTTCTTCAATGAAATATATTAATCGTTCTCTATAGGTTTGTGTCATCATTCCGTTCCAAGAACGCGTTGTCAAAGGGTGAAAGGTTGGTACAGAAAGACCTATCTGAAGAAAACACAGAGTTCCTGAAAGGACACGTCGTGGATGGTAAATGAACAACTTTTTTATTTTTGGTTTATGCAATGGACGCTTTTATTATTACTGTGACAAAAAAGGCAATAAACATACGTTCCTTACCGCCATAATGTTGATTCTCTTTCAACAGATTAGATTCACAATGTGCGTAGGTGTTACCGCACCGTGATGTCTCCGTAGACCCGTACAGTACTACTAACCGTGACGATAATTTTGAAAGTATTGAATAAGCTTCTTCTTCTTCTTGTGCCTTGTCCGTTCAACGGACGTTGGCTATCATGTTGGCTATGCGGACTTTGTTTACTGCGGCCCGGAACAGCTCTACGGTAGACCGGCCAAACCACTGTCTCAGGGTTTTCAGCCTTAAGGTTCTCATTTTTCCAGGGCCCTGTCTTCCTGCAATCTTTCCCTGCATTATGAGATGCAGGTTCTCATACTTCTCTGGATGTTCAAGATATTGAAGTTTCTGGATATTTATAGTTTTGATAACTTCTTTTTCTTTATTCATCCGAACCATAACATCTTCATTTGTAACCTTGTCCATCCAGCTTATTTTAAGTATTCTTCTGTAGATCCACATCTCGAACTAATTAGTTCTTCAGTAAGCGTCCATGCTTTCATTCCATAAAATAATATCGAAAACACGTAGCATCTGACCATTTGCATTCGTAATTCAAGGTTAAGATCATGACTGCAGAACATCTTTTTCATGCGGATAAAGGTTGGACGAGCTTGCTCAATGCGGCATTTGATTTCAACCGAAGGATCCCATTTATCATTTACATTGCAGCCCAAGTATACAATACTCTGTACCTTCTCTAGTTTTGTTCCAGTAATATAAATATTTTCATCCAATGCGTTATTTTTGCTTATGAGCATGTATTTTGTTTAATTTGTATTCAGTTCTAGCCCAAAATTCTCACAAGTCTTCACTACTTGTTTCAGCAAAAGTTGTAGATCCTAATGTTACTTGTTAGAAGTACCGTATCATCTGCGTAATGCAGGTTGTTCAGAATCTTCCCTTTTATAACAAGTCTTTGAGTAGCTTCTTGCAGAGCTTCACTGAATATTTCTTCGGAATATGAATTGAACAGCGTAGGTGAAAGAATACAACGCTGTCGCACGCCTCTCCTTATTTCTATTTCGCATGTTAGACATTGCTCTACTCTTACTGCTCCTTTCTGGTTCCAATAAAGATTACCTATTATCCTTATATCTTTATCGTCTATCCCAGAGGTTTTCAGAATTTGAATCATTTTGTCATGTCTAACTCAATCAAACGCTTTAAGGAAGTCAATGAAGCATGCATGTACATTTGTATTCACATCTCTACGCACTTGAAGTGAAATATCATAAAACTGCGCTATATAAATACTACGTTATTATTATTATCTACATCTTTGGATTAGTTATCTTTTTAATTAACAATACTTACTCAATAATTTATTTTATATTATTTTATTTTTTTATACATTTGATTTATGTAAGTACGTAGTACGTATATATAATGTATGTGTTATAATTTTTAATTAAAAAAAATATATATATATTTTCTCTTCTCTTTACATACGAGTAGTTACACTCTCGTAAAGGTTATATATTACATACATACATATGTTTATACTGTTTCTAATCAATATTGCATGTTAGTATTTAATGATTTGAGTTTAATCCGATTGTAACCTGAAAATATAATTACTCATGATTCTATTACATGTATATGTATATAAAAACTAATAAAAAAATAAAATAAAAATAGTACTTGAATGCTAAATAACGCTTCCCGAGTACCCAACCCATTTCGAAAGCCAAATTGTATTACACCTATCTTTTCTTCCACTTTGCGACATATGCGTCCATGTACAATTCGCAAAAATATCTTTAATAAGTGGCTCGTCAAATTAATTGTGCGATGGTCTCTACATTTTCTTACTTTCGAAACAATGCTAACAAAAACCTGTCTCTATTTTGAAATGTTGGGAATTTTTAGTTTTATTTTTAATTTACGGTTAAATACAAATGTGACACAAAAAAACAATAAATTTTAGACAATTATTTATATATACACCGATTTAAATAATATGGCATTATTTTTGGTTTATTGTTAGTAAGTTTTGAAAATTTTGTGTACCTTTTGTTTTGCTCGGTTATTAATTATGTTTGAGTACATGTGTTAGTAAAATACATTGAATGTTCCTTCAATAACCAATAAAACTATAAGTCCTTGAAGAAGATGTAATGCAAAAACATCTAAAGGTGGAACATGACACCGTATAAGATACAAAAAAAAGGTAACTGGGAATCGAACCCAGAATCTCTGCCTTATCGGGACAACGCCTTAAACCACTCGGTCATTGTTACTTAATTTTTAGAGAATCTCGGATTTTAAACTCAGAATTACCAATACCGTCTTCAACTAATTTTTCCATATTTTTGCCGCTATCATACATGGTTACAAATTTTTCCATATTTTTGCCGCTATCATACATGGTTACAAATTTTTCCATATTTTTGCCGCTATCATACATGGTTACAAATTTTTCCATATTTTTGCCGCTATCATACATGGTTACAAATTTTTCCATATTTTTGCCGCTATCATACATGGTTACAATTTTTTCCATATTTTTGCCGCTATCATACATGGTTACAAATTTTTCCATATTTTTGCCGCTATCATACATGGTTACAAATTTTTCCATATTTTTGCCGCTATCATACATGGTTACAATTTTTTCCATATTTTTGCCGCTATCATACGTGGTTACAAATTTTTCCATATTTTTGCCGCTATCATACATGGTTACAAATTTTTAACGAATTTAATTATAACCTTTACCTTTATCTGTTTTTATGTTCTGTTTTATATTTTCTCTGGATTTATTTAGCATTGTCCTCTTCTTCGACGATTTTTATCGTATTGATGGGTAAAATCTTTAAAAAAGTTACGCCAATAAAATTAAATAAAACTATTGTTTGCCTATGCAGGACGCAATTTGTACCCGGCCACAGGATACCTGGAGATGGTTTGGGACACCCTGGCATTGATGAAGGGGAAGGATTACCAGGAAGTGGCGGTGGTATTTGAGAATGTGCGCTTCGAGAGGGCCACCAACATCCCCAAGGACGGCACGCTGGAGTTCACCATCATGATACAGAGGGTCAGCGGGAATTTCGAGGTTAATTTTATTACATCCTCGATTGCATAATTTTAGATTAAAAAATAAAAGCCATACACAACTATGTTCAAACTAGTCAAAATAATCTCCTGTATTGTTTATGATTGTCTCCCAAAGATCTGGAAATATTGGGTTATTTCGATAGCTCTTGAAAATATGGCAATTTGGGCCGCGTGAATTTTGTGTGTGAATAATGAAGGAAAGAAGTAGGAAACAAAAAATTTAAATATTTGAGAGGATGCCACCAGAAAAATGAAAAAGTTCTACCCTCAGAATGATCTCTCTGTTCCCGTGAATGCACAAAACTCGCGACGTGTGTATTTACTCCTTGTCGCACATCACACTGTATCGACCAAGAAATTTGCTCTAGGAACATGACACTGTTTTGTGTCTAGTTGCAAGGAAGGAATAGTTCTGGCACTAGGGACAAATTCTTCTCCTGGTGATTAGGATCGGACAGTATCGGGATAATATTATACAGGTAGGTCAGACAGTATGGGATGTGGGTAAAACTAATTAATGTAATATTTCTCAATTACGCCCGAACACGGGTTAAGAGGAGAAGCATCGCGTCGTTGCAATGAATTTCTTAGGAGATTGTGGGTTTATTAAAATCTGATGGAAGCAAAACTTGAGGATGCAGCGAATAAGGTCCAATTTTGGCTTTTGAACAGACTTTTTGTAATCTTGACAATTCAATGGTGTTTTCCTGTACACCTCACACGTGGTACTAACGGTCTCTGATGAGTCCTCGGTTCAACCCAAATAAAGGGTATATCCCATAGACATCCAAATGACTAGACAAGCAGTTACGGGTGAGGGGTCAAACCAAACCATGGAGGGGGAAGAGGGGAAAGATGACTGTGATTCGTTATACAATCAATCTGACAGTAAATAGGCATCTCGCATTACAATATCACCATTTAGTTCTTAAAAGCAAAATCTGCTTTGAATGAATAGACCTTTTTACATGGGAGCGCGAATTGCTTGCCACGATAATAACATATTTGCTAAGGTCAAATGCTTGCCTCAAAAAGACTCGCCCCAATACACATAGCAATATTTTGTTGCAGTGTTTAGTTAAAACACTATTACAAATGTTTCATAATTTACTTACCCCTGTAACCACCGATGAGCACACTGGAGAACCGCCCACATTCGCTATGTGCACATTGATATGTAGATATATTGTATAGAATACGCTACTGTTTTGGCGTTGTATTTCGTTAAATGTATGGATGTTACCTTCTAGCTGTTCACGGCAAGAATGATGACGTCACACATTTTAGATTCAAGCGAGGCTCTATCCCCTCCCCATGGAGCGAGCCGGTTCCAAGGAGGTGCTTCAGCCGGCGCCATGTGGAGGGGGAAATAATACGTTTTTATCACTTAGGGCAGGTCCATGTATATTCATATGTCCGTGGTATATCCAAAATATTGATGTTTATGTAATTTTAACCCCTCCGAAAATCGCAAATATTCACTTATAGTGTCTCAAACGAAATGACAGTTTTACAAACTTTGCGTTATAACCGCTTAAAGCTCTATAAATGAAACATTTCTGAACGTAGCCGAAGAGTAAAAACTATTTTAGAAAGTTGCAAAATAAGCTTTCAAATTGATATTACAAATAAATATTAACATTTGTAAATATTAAAATTTAAAATGCAAATATTAAAAAAATGTTAAAATGACTCACGTGATGTTTTTATGTGAAAACGGTACTAAAATCACAGATTATGTAAATAACAATACTTATTCTATTGTACAAATATATAATAAACACTTTATTACCTCACTTTTTTATCAATTCATATAAAAATATTTAATAAAAATTAACAATATCGAGCGCGGTCGAGCCGCCCGTAGGCTATTTGGCGGGTAAAAGTATGTGTCAACTGCGCGACTGCCAGAATATTCTAGTTATGTATTTCTATGAACAACTTGATAGGGGATGTACATGTACAGCTTGATCCACTATCGACCTTTTACTTTTTGTTTTAGGGATGTCAATAAAACAATAATGGAGTTAGAACGATTTCTATGGAGATACACGCGTTGACGTATAAACACGCTTATTGTACTTGACTGCTATCGTATTTTTAACGCATATATCTGCTTACGTTGCTGACCAGTTTTAACAAACTTTTCATAAATTGATCACACCCATTCATAATAATAACCAAATAATAACGTTAACCAAAACAGCTTCAAACTTGGCATATCAACCAAGTATCAACCAATTTAAAAAAAATACTTCATTTGGAATATAATACTATGAAAGACATGTTTTAAATCTAAACAGATCATTGAAGGAGGAACAGCAATAGTGACTGGTAGAATCTACCAGAAGGATGGGGTCTATCGGGACTTCTCTCAAATTCAAGCGCCTACAGAGAGAAGTGGAGACTCTGTCAATAATCTAACTAAAAAGGAAATCTACAAGGAATTACGACTAAGAGGATACAATTACTCGTAAGCAATTTTTTAAAATTTGTTTTCAATAATAATAACATTTTATTCCAGAATGTATTAGTAAAAGTGCAATGCAATACAATCCTTATTTCGAAATAGAAAAAAAAGAATGAACAAAGAAAGTAGTGTAAAAAGGTGCGATTCCGTGCCACGCGGCAGTCGGCAGACGGCAACAGCAGACGGCGCGTTAGTGCCGCCGACGGCAGGCGGCACTAACGCGCAGGTTCCAAAGTCGACGGCATTGACGGCACTGCAGTTGCGTTGCATAATAAAATGCTGCAAGTGTTATTGCAAGAAGAAGAAGACGACGAGGATTTATTATTGTATTATTATTCAAGTAGAAAGCTTATACTGCCAATGTACTTAAATAGATTGGAAGAAGGCGCTTATGAAACTTTGATAAAAAGACATCTAAATGAGAGTGAAGACATTTTCAGAAGTTATTGTCGTTTAAATAAAATTGATATATTGAGCGATTTCTTTCCAAACGTTTTCTCTTATCCTTTGATCTTTATAATGAACATTCTTGCAATCAAATAAGCACGGATTTTTAGACACCAAATTAATAAGACTCTCGCTTTCTCCGTCTATCAACACGTCCATTGTGTCTGAAGTCGACGGCAGTACTATGTTTGCACCCGAGTGCCGCGCGGCACTTGTAGTGGTGTGTCGGAAACGGTCCAATACAAGTGCATAGAGTTAAGTACTGCAGTCGCCGTCTGCTGTTGCCGTCTGCCGACTGCCGCGTGGCACGGAATCGCACCTTAAGAAGAATATATGACGCAAATGTGAATGTTCGAAGAAATAGGAGACGTCCAAAGAAGACATGGCACGGTCAATCAGATACTTGAGTCGGGTCATGTCAAGAGTCAGAATAATAAAAGAGTGTGTATGAGACGATGTATGAATATGAATGAGGCAAAGAATGTATGGCAAGACCGAGTTGTTTGGCGGTCCGTCCTCTCTGCCTACCCCTGCGGAGAAACGGCGTGATAGTTAGTTATGCTACTTCCGAAGGCATAGATAGTAATGCGCATTTCTTTGGTTCAAGGGGTTTGTTCCGCGGCGTTGAAAGCTGCTCCGTAGATGGCTGCAATGGAGTGGTAGCCTGGACCAACAATTGGGTTACTTTTCTGGACAACCTGATGCAGGTGAAAATCCTCGCCCTCGACAGCAGAGGACTGTACGTTCCCACAAGGATAGAAAAAATTTCAATCGATCCACTGGAACACTACGCTATCATGGCAGCTGTTTCCGATGTCGGAATTAAAACTATACCCGTGACCATTGATGAAAAAATTAAAACCTTAAGGTAGGATTTATTTTGGTTAATTTGAACATTTTGATTTTTAAATATTGATAGCGATTTTGGATTTTAAGACATCGGTAAAATGGAGAGAGAAAGAAACACTACTCTTGTCGTTGTAACTTGAATGCCGTTGAATTATTCTACTGAAAACATTTTAAATTTTTGTAAATTTGATGAACATCATCTGATGACGTCTTATCTCATTTGCGATAGCGGCCCAAACAGCATCCATGGCATGAAAGTCTTGCCGAAGCATTTATGTTTGTTGGTAAGGTACTAAATAATTTTCCTAGTTATTTTCATTTATTTATTTTACATGTTCTTAGTAAAACAGTTATACAATAATATATAAGTTGTGACGTGTGTCAGAAGATAGTTGCTGAACTCTCTGTAAGTGAGATTGAAATTGTCGATGGTCAATGCGGAATCCTTAAGCAGTTGAGTCGTTGAGTTGAGTCAGTTTGTTTACCGATAATAAATAAATAAACAAAAGTAGATACAGGCCTATTTCTTTGATCGGGTGAAGCGAAGTTCTGTAAACTAGACCATTTTGGATTTCGTCTGTCTGTAAATTTGTTTGTACTTTCCGTTACCGTTTCAAGATGTCGTGTCGTGGACTTCACTTAAAAGCACTTTTTATAAATCTTCTTCAAAGATTTCAGAGGAAATTTTGGTTATGATTACATAACGAATCTTTGGAGTAACAAGGTTCTCTCTGTTACGGAACCTTGTTATTTCAAAGGGTCCAAAATACTAGTAGGAACGTAAATCCTTACATTCCAAGAACTTTTGTTCACTAGAAACCTTTTAGATTTTTCTAACTACCAGTGTAGATTTTACGGATAAATCATTTTTGGTATTTCCTAAACATAGTATAATATTATATAATTGTAGATCTGGCGGCGTAGAGATCAAAGGATTAGAAGCTGCCCCCATTACCAGGAGAAATCCTCTCGAAGTACCCGTCGTGGAGAAGCACACATTTGTACCACTTTTCCCGAAATATGAAATGAAGGTTAAAATTTCTATAATTTTTTTTTCATGTTTATTTCTTTTTTTCTAAAATTTGAAATGCCTGTTTTACAATCTCGGTGAAGTATCGCTTATAACGAATATTATTAAGATCGTATTTTTTCATTTTTTTTTATTTGAAATATACATACATATAACTGATTTACACAAGGAAAATATATGGTTCTTAAAAATAATTACAAATAAAGTAATTTCTTGTTAATGAATCTACCCAATTTAAAAGAGAAAACATTTCTCGTATTTAGATTGAGGAGTCGTGTCTTTACAGAAAAAAAATCTAAAGGGATAAAGCGCAAGACTAGATACCATCGCCTAGGCCCGCTGTCCTTGCACTGTCACTTTTAATAGTTGCCTCCGGACATGTCACACAACCTTCAGACGCTCCCAACAGTAAAAAATTAACATTAATGGGAAGGCCCGAATTCACTATTGTAGTCACAATTGATTTCATACACACTATTTTGCCCTTAGTTGTTGATTTACTAGGTCGGAGCGGCTCACGTGCGTTGTTCGTCTGGATGCAACTGTTAGCACTCAGTTATGTGTTATTTTTGTGCCAAAACAAGTGCTCGAGAAGATTACCATGGAGCGCGAAAGAAAAAATTGTTTTAAATATGGATACCGCACCTGAATCCCGGCAGTTTTCAAAGGCCAGTCTGGATATAGTATCCTCAATTGAGATGCGTTATACTCGTATTTCTGTAGAGAGCGCGAGAGGATAGGAAACAGTGAAAAGGAAAGTTGGGAAGTACTTGGCAATTAGGCAAATACACAGACTATACAACCCACAAACATGTAATCAACAACTGCGCGATACGAGAATGTAAAACAGGCATTAAATTCCGAGATAACAAATTTTGTTTAGTGATAGTGTTTTTTATGAACACAGTGGATAAAAAGAAAATACTTTGTTTTACGTCACTTTATTGTTATTTTTTTCCGTCTTTTTGATCCATCGATTAGTCACTACCCCTTTGTCAAATGTTAATTATACTAATGAATTAAATACAATATAATTAATAGCGCACAATAGTGTATACGAAACAGACCTCATAGATAGAATCCTAGCAAAAAAATTAAGATTAATATCCATAAATAAATACATTTACCCTAGTCCAATAATTTTTAACAATAATAACCTTAACCACGAATGGTGAAGAATGTTGTATATTAATAACCTGTCCTCTTCCTGTACAATTAAATTCCCACCAGAAATTAAACCGGCATCTTATACAAATAACAACCTAGGAAATTTTTAAATTAATGCCAACGACAAAGAGGACATACTAAGCCACTCGGGCGTTTATAAAATTAGTTGCAACGATTGTCCAGCGTTCTACACTGGGCAAACGTCACGCAATGTGGAAACTAGAGTAAAGGAATACATAAGATGCCTAACCAGTTCAGGGTTTTCAGAATTCACAGAGCACTTAATTAATAAAGACCACACTTTTAACCGGGATACGGGTATTAAAGTCCTACACAAAAATGGGATAGGCTTAAGATTAAATAATTTAGAGGCATTGGAAATAAAAAAAAATCAGTTAATACAAAGGCTGAAATCATTGATAATCAACTAAATTTAACATTCAGCCCTATTACAAGTATGTTTCCCGTTATCCCACTCGCCATTCCCCCACTTCCCTCCCACAACTGACGCACTGTCCCACTCTAATTTACTGTCTCTTTCTTTCACAATTTGTATATATGTATGTGTATTTTTGTGTATTTGTCAGTATTTTTTATATTCAGTCCTGATGATGGTACGGAGGTACCGAAACCGGTAGACGGAAAAAATAACAATAAAGTGACGTAAAACAAAATATTTTCTTTTTATTTATTTAAAATATCAAGTCACAATGTGTTTGCTTCTAAAAGAAAAAAACATTAAAGTGGGTTAAGTTTTTTGCTTATTCTATAAAAAATCAACAGACTGACGAATCCATCAGAATCTGCACCCAACTGGTTCTTGAAAATGTCCCCAGCATTAAAGTAAAGGTACTGGAGCTCTTGGATGACGGAACAATTGTGGGAAGAACTCCCCTGGCCGCGTCTATCCGGGCTTCTCTTGAAGATACTCCGCTAATCCAAGCTGAAATGCTTGTTCTGTCAAAGGGCAACGATCTAGACCTGGGACCAGGAATTACAGTTTGTACCACGAAGGTATCAGGAGAAAGCAATGTAGCAATTTTTGTTGGAACAAGCCTTTTGGAAAGAGAAGACGTAAGTATAACCTACAATTGATCATTGAAACAACTTTAAATGACATATGAAACATTTATTCACAGAAAATAGAAAGTTAACGGTCCCATGCTGGAATTGAACCCTGATCGTCTAGTCTTACTAGCGCAAATACTCCACCATTGCCATTGAGACCTAATTACAAATTTATATAATTTCCAACACCATGATCAATTAAATCCAATATTTTTAATGGCTGCCAACTTTTAAATATATTATATTCGCAACAAAGACTGTATTTTACATTTTTTTGTCTTACAGGCTCATTTAAAAGAAGTCATTTCAGGTGGCCAGCTACCTTCCACTTTTTATACATGCTCAGTATAGCAGTTATTATAATTAATGCGTGCATATCGTGGTGGTACCTCACGCGTCACACTTTCTAGTGTGTATTCAAAAACTAGTCTTTAGACTTTAAATCATCTTCTCAAAAATATCCGCTTCTCTTTCACTGTTCTTCATTAGGACCCAACACTCGATCCGTAGCATAATACATATCATAGGAATGTTAATTAGAGTTTTGATTGGTTCTTAATTTAAACAAGAAAGTTGAAAAAACACAAGCCATTCACGAATCAAAAAACTTCTCTTCTTATTTATGTTGTAGGTTCTCCAGCAAGCCCTCGGAACACTGAAAGAAAATGGTTTCCTTATTTCACGTGAAGACCTTAAATTTAATCCTGATTTGGTTCCAAACAACCTTGATATCATCAGCTCAATTAACGTAGGCCAAGAAAAACTGGTACTGTTCAAAAGAAAAGCCAGGGCCAAACATTCCATCTTTGTCGACATCAAGGATGACGACGAGAAATTCACATGGCTCGACAAAGTGAAATCGTCACTCAGAAAAACGGACAATCTGGTGCTAGTCGCTCAGAAGGAGCCACTCAATGGAATACTAGGTCTAGTCAACTGCCTAAGAAGGGAACCCGAAGGAGAAAAAGTCGTCTGTATTAATGTTATGGATTCCAATGCTCCAGCCTTTAATCCGGATCTAGAATTGTACAAAACTCAGCTCCAAAAATATTTGGGTGTTAGCGTTTTTAAAAATGTAAGCACTAAGAACCTTATTTAATAACACTATATTATAAAATAGATAGTAAAATAAGGTTGGCTCATTATATTGTTATGATTTCTTCCATAAAACCCATTTCTTCCACAAAATTAACCAATTTGGCTGATTCATTGGAAGAAGAGAAACTGTTTTTTGAGAAGTAACCACATCAAAAACGTTATGTCAAAACCATTTAAGAATGTGTCTTGGTGAGTGTTGGGATTTTAGGAGTTCTCGTTCAGTGATTCGTCCGTTTCCAGGTATTGGTAGCCAGAATTCACTCTTAGATAAATGGATGCTAATTACTTGTGACTTAACAGTCTCGATCAATTTTTTTATAATATTAACGCAATGTATGATAGGATACTAAATGAAGTGAACTCTGCTTAATTAATATCAATTTATTTTTTATTACATATGATGTTCTTTGACTGTTCTTAACCTAATATACGATACTGCCGTAATGGGAAGAACCACAGGATCATCCTTGAGAGTCTGTTGGACGATGCTGTTTTTTTTTAATTATGACGGCAGAATAACACAGAATCTAAAACATGCGAACACCTCTCCTAATAAAGTGTTTTGTTTCAAAACACTACGTCCTAATAACTAATAACCGATTTATGTACGCTTACTGATTAAACATTTTTTTGTATAACTGGTACATCAACGTAAACTGTAAGTGTCAATAACTTAATTTCATGATCGGGGCAGTGAACTTTTTTATATTGTAAAACACTTTTAAATATGAAGTCGTTTTTAAATTATGAAGTCGTTTTTATTTACAATCACTTTGAATTTACAACAACGAAATCAACACTTTTATGATAATTGGCCCAGACCCCGCCTGGGGAATTAAGGGAACTGTACCCTAGGTATCGTTTAATGCGAGAGAGATAGTATTTTGAACAACACCCTTTTTATACTATTAAAAAATAGAAAATACCCGGAGATAAGATATTCTACTAACCAACAATAATAAACAAAGACGGCTGTCGGAACCTACTTGGTCACGCGGCGTATTCTCGCCAGCCAGTATCAATAACTAGATTTAATAAAAGTTACCTAGATGTCTCTAGTGTTAATTATTTCTTAATAACCTGATCAAGATTAAATTAATGATTATCTACAGTAATCATCTCATAGATGTCTCTATTATTAACACGATAATAGAAATAAATGAATAAATTATGAACTCATCCAAATTTTTGTATAATGTACACAGGGTGAGTGGGGAACTTACCGACACCTGCTCATTGCAGACATTGGCACAGTTTTGACAGATCACGCCTTTGTGAATGTTACATCCCGTGGAGACTTGTCAAGCCTGAGGTGGATTCAGGGAAACTTAAATCCAAAAAAACACAAGCAGATTGTTCATGTGAGTATCTTTTTCCTACTAATATAAAAAAAAAACACATAACATATACTAATGTGAATATGAAGAATGGGTAAGTCATGTAGTTTCATCCTTCAACGATACTATTCTAAGCTACTACTATAGAAAGGACGTCTGTTCCAATTAAATATTAATTGTAAACTTTACGCTATATGTAAATAAAATAACTTGTAATCTTGATCTTATTTAGAAGTTTCCCAACACAATTCAATTTCTCATGCACATAAGGGAAAATGATTTAACACTCAAAACTCCACAAAATATATACACCCGCTATTCATCACACCAAAAATGTAAAATACCTCCAACAAAAACAGCTTTCGCCCAACGACAGTTCTCTTACATCGCACCTAAAATGTTTAACTTAATGAGTATTGATATTAAGATATCGAAAACTGGTGATATTTATGCCATTAATGTACAGAACTGGTTATTTACACGGAAAAGGAAATATTATAAAGAATGCCTTACATCTTAAAAACTGTTCTTATTTTTTCATACTTCTCTAATAAAAAATCTTATCCCTAAATTAATTTTGAACCAAAACTTTATATTACGCTGATGCTTTTTTTCATATTTTTTGACATCGTTCGTCCATTTCGTACGCTGCCTAGGATTACCTGCTTTTGTTTATGTTTTTGGGGTCTAAGATTATTTTTGTTCATCTGTTAAGATGATTTATATATTTATTCTTATTTTTATTTCTATTATCCTTAAAATATTATTATTTATTACTTTTATTTTCATTTGTTATTCTATTTTATTTTTATTTATACAAGATTCACCTAGTTTAACTCCTTTCCTGTATGTGATCATGTACGTAATACTAGTATGAATATTTTCCTTAATATGTACGCTGTATTTTTGTACTTTCATCTACATATATGGATGATTATACTTAATATTAAATTTTTTTATTTTATTTTGCAGAAACAAACAGTACATTATTACATAATGGAAAATGGTTACAAAGTTATAGAATTAATACAATAGTTGGTACCAATGACATGTCGCTGTTATATGCTTGTGTTTTTGTGAGATAAATAATACATTAGGTATACCTAAATTAAATTAGTAAATTATTGAAGGAGAGGGGTGTGTGAGAGTGTTTGTATGTGTGAGAGGGTGTGGATGTGTGTGTTATGTGTGCGAATTCAGTGTGCTAAAAATGTTCTTCTTAAATAGAGGGAGGGAATCAAAAATATATCGGTATTTGTGGTTTTTTGAATTGAATTGAATTTTTGAAGGATGCGGGAAGCGGGGGAGTCGGCCGCAGCATTCGTATTATTACTAGTTGTGTAAAAAAGGTTGGTGTGGCGAGTTCTTTTAGATGGGATGTTAAAATTTATCTGGGATAGAAGTTCTGGGCAGTCTATTTCGTTATGTATTATTTTATGGAGAAATGTCATGTCAGCAAATTATATGCTTAATATAACATCTTATGAATCTCGAATACCATAATAAGGGCATTTGCCTAGCTTGGTAGTCGAAAAACCATGTAAAACAAACCTGTAACAAACAAAATGAATAAAGAAAATTAAAAAAAAAATAAATAAAATCACTGGAATTAGTAAACACTATAGTGGACACTACTGAAAGATAATTTTGACTTATTGTATCAACAGGTATACTACGCTCCTCTTAATTTCCGTGACGTGATGATAGCTACGGGTAGAGTTCCTCCAGTTGGTAAAGGGCGACTGGCTCAGGAGTTTGTACTGGGGTTTGAGTTCTCCGGAAGAACAGAGAGGTCTGATATATTTTTTTCGATTATATTACAAGTGATTTTTTAAAACATATATCTTTTTCTGATTTTTTCTGTTTTCAAATTTTCGATTGGGTTTCGCTTATATTGTCTTCATTTATTTAAATATTACAATTTGAGTTTTTACTCATAAAGTTCAAATAATAAAAAAAATATTCATCCTAGACTTGCAGAAAAGTCAATAAATGTCGCGTATTAAATAAAATACGTAAATATTTATCCTGACACTGTTTAGAGAGCATTTAGCTCGGGTTTGAATCTTACAATCATACATAAATATAGCAGCCAATATTATATTCGTTAAGAAAATGAAGATAATGTGGGTGGTTCTTAGTCGAAATATAATACAGTTAAAAATGACCGAATTTGATATCGACACCTTGGCGCAGTGGTTAGCGTATCGGCCCGGAAAGCGAGAGGTCTTGGGTTCGAGTCCCAGAGGTGCCAATATCTTTTTGTGATTTTTCTATTTCCAGATTTTCGATTGAGTTTCGCTTGTATTGTCTTCATTTAATTAAACATCTATATGAATTTGACTTTTGTTTTCTTAATTTAATGAATGAAATGAAATCTAGGAAGTATAAATTGACCCACTTTCCAAAGTCCGATCGAGCTGAAACACGGCAGTAACTTTATTAGTCCTTTTGCTTATACTAATTAAGTAATTAAAACCCCATTATTGGTCCTTTTGCTAATTGATAAATGATTTAGTTCGATGTTTCAAAACGTCTCAAACTATCTTTCACTGGGTGTATC
This sequence comes from Limnephilus rhombicus, assembly GCA_929108145.2. NCBI lineage: Eukaryota > Metazoa > Arthropoda > Insecta > Trichoptera > Limnephilidae > Limnephilus > Limnephilus rhombicus. Next base: position 42,627,127 of record OV815291.1, on the reverse strand, counting down.
ATTTTATTTTTTTACAAGTATTTTCACAAAGAATATTCAAATGTTTTTTTTCCTGGGGTACCCCAGGGCTCCAATTTACAACCCCTGTTATCTCATTATTAATTTGACAAGCCCTGTTATCTTTTCGCATTAAAACTAACTATTTGATACGTTACAATAAAATCAATTACCATACTGATTTTTTTAGCGGATCTCGGTTGATGGGTATTGTTCCCAATAGCGCCATAGCCAATCTGATAACAGTTGATAAAGACCTGATTTGGCCAATCCCCGAAAAGTGGTCAATGGAGGAAGGTGCTACTATCCCGGTTGCTTATGGTACTGTCTACTACGCGCTGGTGAGTTTTATTTCATTTTATTTGTAAACAGTTTTACAATCATTTAACAAATGTAGCATATAAATTCTAAAATCGTGGGATTTTTAGATAGTGAAAGGCAACATGCAACCTGGCTCCACAGTGCTGATCCATGCAGGCTCCGGTGGAGTGGGCCAGGCGGCTATTCACGTGTGTCTCTTTTACGGCTGTACGATCTACACCACTGTCGGTACCGCAGAGAAGAGAGCCTTTATCAAAAAGATCTTCCCGACACTAACAGGTAACCTTAACTGTATCCTTCCACAGTTAAAGGAAGTCTTATATATTACCCTTTTCCTTTCAATAGAAGTCAATTTGTATTATTAATATTATTAAATTCACATTCTACCATTTTAAATAAAATCAAATGACATTACTCAAAATTGTGATTAAATTATACGTGACAACTCATATCATCATTTTATGATCATAAAAAAACAACTGTAGGATTTATTAACGTGGAACTGTTCCACATGAAAAAAATCGAATAAAATTAAATACTTAGGAAAACCAATATAATACAAACCTTAACTGGAAAGATCAAATCAACCTTACTGTTTACAAAATAAAGAAATTAGTTTACATATTTTTTAATTTCGTCAACTTTATCTCATTATAAAATCTAAATTCGTAAAGTTGCATTTATTTTTTTTAAATTTAAATTTTAATTTAATTTAATAATACATTAGGCCGGTCAGTGGTTGAGTGGGCATCGCGTTTGGGTCCCACTCAGGCGTTCCGTGTTCGATTCTTCGGCTGGCTAAATCCTCCATCACGACTCAAGCAACATTTTCGGCTTACTGTGGTGATAGTAGGAGATTTTCAAATAATGTCTTTCTTAAAAAAAAAACGAAAATATTATTTTCTAGTTCTGCATTTTGTTTTTTGATTCGGCTTAAAAGGCCATTTTCAAACTGTCTACACAGTTTGTAAGTTTGAAAGACGTTCGACCCTTGTAAGCCAAAACAACTGTAATAAAAATACTTACAGAAGTTGATAATAACATTATCAAATTTATTTTATACTAAATTTTTAAAAACTACCAGATTAAAGTACAATCAAATCTCCAATACGCTGTAGTAAAAGCTGGGGAGTTGCATACAAAATAGCTCCCTGTTGAAATAGTGCAAAGTCATATACAAAAATTGTGATGAAAAAACTAAGATATTTTCCAATACACCCAAGAATTTAAAGTATTAAAATTTAATGATCTAGTTCGAAAAACTTAATAATTCAAAATATAAAAGAAAAGCCTTATCATAGCTTTTTAACTGAAAGTCGTACTCGTCAAAAAATATATTTACAACTCAAAAATGTATCACCTCATTTCCACAACATCATTAAGTATATATCTAGAAAAAAATATGAAATTGATTAAATTTTCTTCATAATCAATATAACTTTCAAATTTGTCTTTTTTTAAAGTTCATACTTCGATCATAATAACTGCAGATAGAAAATATATTTCATCCTGATGCTCGCCCCTCTTTTAAACATAAAAGTCTGCTTCTATAAAAGAGAAACATAGAAAATTTGAGAAATCATAATAACATTATTAAATTAAAAATATAATAAAACAAAAAAAATATATTTATCTACCATCTCCAGTTAGGAGAAACAACTTTACAGATTTTATTCACTTTTGAGGTGAGTCTTTTACTTCCTCCTTCTCCTTGAACAAATATTTCGGATAGAAACACAGATAATCAAATCCAGCTTCTTTTTCTCTCAATGTTTCTTTTGGTTTATAAAACAAAACTTTTTGCAAAATATACGCTGACAATACGTAAGTTGGTATCAATTGGTAAAGATTTACTTAAAGGGTACAAGTCAGCAACTCAAAATGGGCAAACCGGTGAGTAGCTCACTTGACACTAGCTTTGGTGTACCATAGGGAAGCACATTGGGACCTCTTCTATTTATGAGTTATGCGGGCTAACAGTAGGCGGAAAAATTATAACGTTTGCAGACGGTAGTTATATTATTTGAAGGAGAGGATTGGACTCAGACTTATAAATATTTTGAAAGTGGAATTAATGCGATAAAACAATGGCTTGACAAAAATCTACCAACACTAAATATAGCAAAAACTTAATACATAAGATTCAACTCAAATATAAAAACACTACCTAGTACTTACATCATATATAATAAAAAGAAAAAAAGCCTTATTCTAATTCCGATTTCCGCATTTAGTTCCTTAGAACGGGCAGTCTGCCCAGCTAGGAACTAATATCGACCTACAAGACGACCTTTCGGGTTGAGTTACAATCAATTATCGTCTAAAATGGTGAGTCCGTAAGGCGCCATGTCATTTAAAGCTAACGATAAAAATAATGAAAAGTAAAATAGTGTAACCAAAAGTTTAAACTAATCCTAACTGATGTTTTCATTCTGTCCTTAGTCCTTTCAGTTCTTTGACAAATGTAGCCCCACCTTCCTATATGGCCACTCGCCGTGAAACAAAAACGGTCTACCTACCTCTCTACTGGCAATGAACTTAAAATGGCCTTTCCACTCTCCGATATAAAGCACTGCTTGCAGGACTGCATGCAGAGTCACTGCCATCGGTAGCAGTCAAAACCGTTAGCCGAATTATTATTATTCCTTTGGAATGTAGCTATACCTTTTAAGATATCCATTAAACATAAATGAAGCAATATATTTTTGATACAACCATATGTATTTTATTTACGTGGACCGGTTTCAGAAAAATCGTTCCTTCCTTAAGATAAACATTCAATAATTTGACATTACAAAGTAGTGGGTGAGAACAATATAACACTAAATGTTGTAGTGGGGGTAGGAGCATGCATGGGGATTAGTAAAGAATGGGGGAAGGAGGGAGAACGGACAATGAAAGGGAACATATTTAAGATAGGACTATAATATTTTGTAGTCCTATCTAAGATAATATGTTATTATTGACTGTGTAGGACTATAATATCTTTTGCGAAGTTTTGGTGTTTTTTTAATGTTTTTAGATGAACACATTGGAAATTCTCGTGATACTTCATTTGAGGAACTGGTGATGAGACAAACCAATGGAAAAGGAGTCGACATCGTCCTTAACTCGCTGGCTGATGATAAGCTCCAGGTATCTAATGTACAAAATAAAACATAACGAATATTTGATGGCCGCCGTGGTTGAGGAGTAAGGCTCTTGACTCACAATCCGTAGTTTGCGGGATCGCATCGCGGCGTGCGCAAATATATTTTTTTATTTTTTTGTATTTATTTTTTTTTTCAAAGAAAACTTTTTCAGAAAGGTTTTCACTCTGTGACGACATTATTTAATTTAATGAAAAGTCAAATAACTAAGTTATTTGTCTTTTCATTAAAATAATAAATAAAATAATAATATTTGATTAATTTTTGTTGTTTCACAATTAATTCATCTAAAAATATAATACAGTTCATTAGCGGAACGTCACAGAGTGGGAGATATCTCATCATTCACAATTTAAACGTTGCTTGAAATGGCTTTAGCATGCTTGGTGACCAGATTTGAATAGCCAGGTACTTCCCTACCTCCCCATTACCCATCTCCTTCCCATCACCACTATCTTCAGCCTCACAACATACCCCAATTGGGGATACCATAGTCTCACTGACTTCAGACGGGAGCAGCTGGGACTCTTGTGAGGTATTCACACATTAAAAACAAACACAAAAAAAATAATAAGATCTTATTCTTGAACATATTCAAAAGCAAGTATTTTCCGAAAATCTGGAAGGAGTTTAGCTTGTTCTTCATATTATCATAATGTGACGTATTGTCAACAGGCCTCAGTGCGCTGTCTCGGCTACAAGGGGCGCTTCCTTGAAATCGGCAAGTTCGATCTCATCAACAACTCTTCGCTGGGAATGCATTTCTTCTCGCGGGAGTGCTCCTTCCACGGCGTTATGCTGGACTCGCTTATGGATGGGGATATCAACGATAAACAGGTGACAAACATTATTTGTGCACCAACTGGAGCTTCATTTATTTTACGTTTATAAACTAGTGTGGAGGGCAATCACGTCGGGGTCACCATTTATGGGATTATAAATGTTTTGATGGTGTGAGATTGATTCCTATTGGTTGATGGGGGACCATATCCAAGCGACTGCAGATCGGTGACCTTGTTCGACCTCCACATCAACTGAGTATTATACTTCCTGATTCAAGAACAGAACCATTTATCGTTCCTCATATGATATCTTATTATTTTTGAAATTCGTAAGATTTTCGTCCGTTTTCGGTAAATTTTATTTGTAATTTATCTATAATATAAAAATGAATCGCTAAATGTGTTGGTAAGCGCAAATCTCGAGATCGGCTGAACCGATTTCGCTAATTCTTTTTTTTGAATATTTCTTGAAGTGCAAGGATGGTTCTTACGGAGAAAAAAATTTAGAAAATTGCGCAGAATATTTGATAATTTCAGAAAACATCGCACGTTTGACAGTTCGCGTGTTAAAGAATGACATTTTGCAAAACAATGAAGTATTGTGCAATCAGGATTCTATTTTTGAAAAGTTGAAAAATTTATTTAAAGTAGGTACTCCCCTAATATTTTGAAGCGAATCAAGAATTTTAGATATTTTAAATAGGTACCTATGTTAGGTACCAAATTTAATATACATGAAAAATGGAAATTTGAATAAAAATTGTAAAAGGTGGCACGCGGGCTGTTTAAGAACTGAATGTCTGGGATTGAATATATGGAACGCGGGAGGAGGGTTGGCGGGACGAGTGAGCGGTAAAGGGAAGAGGGAAGGCGGGGAAGGTGGAAGGGGAACGCGGGAAGAGGGACCTGGGAGGGGGAAGGGAACTCGGGAGGGGGGATCGCGGGACGGTGAAGGGGGGGGGAGTAGAGTAGGGAGAGGGAAGGTGGAGGTGACGGAGTGGGAACGCGAGAGGGGAAGAGGACGCAGGAGAAGAAGGGGAGGCGAAAGGGGAACGGGACGATGGGAAAGGACGCTCAGGGAGAAACAATTTCTTTATTAAGTGGCATAGCGACGCATGCCGGGACCAGCTAGTTTAATATAAAATTAGCACATTGACAAACATTTAATATTTGTCACATGAGAACCCATTCTTAAATTCAATAGCTCGGCTGTGGAATGATTTGACGGCCTCTGTAACATGGGTCTTGACAATACCAAGGTTCAATCCTTCCTTCCCACAAAAAGACCCCCACACGGTACCCCAAAAATAGGGGAAAATCAGGGCCTCTTGTGCAGAGTTTTTTTTCTTCATTGAATTGCTTTTTACATGATTTGGGGATTTTCGACCACCATGCTAGGCACCTGCCCGTGTTGCGGTGGTCGATTAATGTTAATAAATACTTAAATTTATGTCTAAGAATAAATACCAACCTTCCAATAGAAAATTCGATTCCTAATTCCTAATAAAGGTAGGTATGCAAAAATGTGTATGAAATAATAAATGTGTTTAAAAAAACAGAAAACTAAATAAAGTTTGGGTCAAGTGAAGTCAAGTGAAAACAAGAAATTCGAGAAATTTTTAATTTGGAATTTATGGAGGCTATCGCTGAATAAATCCATTCTCTGATCACTACAGTGAATTTTATTTTACCCGATTTGTAGCCCATTTTCCGGGCTCTTGTTTTATTGACCCATCACTCCAAATCATTATTGCCAATAAATGTTTATTTTACAGGTACTTCAAAAAATTCTAGATGATGGTATCAAGAATGGCTGCATTAAACCACTTTGTCGTGTTGTGTTTGGAACCGAAGAGGTAGAAAAGGCCTTCCGTTTCATGGCAGCCGGTAAACACGTTGGCAAGGTACTAATAAAGATAAGAGAAGAAGAAACAGAAAGCAGCTTCAAACCTAAACATATCCAAGTCCAGGCCATTCCCAGGTATAACAAAACATTAATTAAGCACACAGGTATTTTTTAATTTAGAAAGCACGGAATCCAAAAATGCAGTGTCGTTACATTTTGGAGATACAAAGATACACTCTCATGTCGTATTAATAAAAATATATTTACTCGCAAAAATGCGATTAGAGATCTTGGCATGATTTTTGAGACTAATCTGTCTTTCAAATTCTACATATCCGACACTGTCTCCCGCGCCATAAAATGTTTGGATTTGTTCTTCGTAATGCGAGATTATTTACTACTGGAATCGTAATGCGTAGAACATATGAAACACTAATTGTTCGAATATCCTTGAATATAGCTCCATTATTTAGGTCCCCTTTGAACAAAACAATATTCTAGGAAAAAAATGTACAAAAGAAATTAATGTGTTATCTGGTAACGAGAGTATATAAATAGTATACAATGTGTTAACTGGTAACGAGAGTATATAAATACCTAGTATGTAAATACTATCCATTCCTGTATCCATCCTTATTCTTAACAGGAATCTCCAAATCCAGAAGTCAATGTGTAATAATAAATGGACATAAATCCAAACATTTCCCGGCATTATCAGGTATTCCCCAAGGGTCAATACCTTAGTCTTCTGTTGTTTCTTATACTTATAGATGATAAACAGGTCTGTGTAAAATAGGCAGATGCCTTCTATTTGCAGATGACCTCAAACTTTTAATGGAAATAATCTATTACCAGGGTTGCTTAAAAATGCAATCTGACCTTGATGCTACGAGTATAGCAAAATGGTCATAAAACTAACAAATTAGGTTTCAAAATTTAAAAAAAATGTGTAACAATGAGGTATACCCGCTCCCATGTTTTTGAGTTCACCATTAAAGGGAGAAAATTATGCCAAGTCAATTGTTTCAAAGATCTCGGTATCGTCTTTGATCCCAAACGTACAATCTTGGACCACATACCACGGCTCACTCCAGCATGCTACAAACTCTTGGGTTTTATCGTCAGAACGTGTAAAAAATTTGATAACCCAGATGCAATAGCGATGGCATCATAAGAAGTAAGCTGGAGTATGCTAGTGGCGTGTGGACTCCGCACCAAACTAAATATGTTAATAAGCTGGACTAAGTCTAGAAAAAAATCCTCAGGTATGTCTGAATGCGGATGCATGGAGCTTATCTGAAAGTAATATATGTAATTGATAGCCCGTTCTTCTTTGGAATTTGGCTTATACAAGCTGCGTTCCTATGGCTAATACATCTGAAAACTTCAGCCGTAGTCCTCGACATGACTTGTTCAAAATAGTACAGGGTAGAATAGATATTCTAGCACAGCAAAGTATAACAAGAGGAAAGTTGCTGTTGAACGAAATATCGGAAACGCTTTTTTTTAAAGGTACCGGTAACCCGGACGTTTATTAACATCAATAGTTATTTACATATAGGTGCCCTATTCGACTCACTAGACAATATCTGTTCTGAGCCGGGTAGCAGTTTAGATATAGTGTTTCCGATATTTCTCTTTAGATACCCTAGAGTTTTTTTGTATATTAATTCTCTTCCTAGATGTTGAGACTGTCAAAATGAGACAATTGCATGGTAATTGGAAAATTAATATGTTATACTTACAATAAAGAAAAAAAAGTAAATAAATAAAAACCATACATAACTTACCCATCTATGTCGAAAGCGGTTAACTTTTACTTGCCTAACAAGTATACTCGTGGTAGATCCCATGCATTTGCTCCGAAAGCAAGTACTTCTGCTCATCAGAATGCCCCAATCAACAGGGTGAATCCACTGCTTAGCGATTCTGCATTGACCATCGATATTTTTAGCTTCACTCAATGATAGTTCAGCAACTATCTTTTGAAGCGTATCACAAAATAATATAACTACCCCTCCATGATCTTTTACACCTACATGTACTTCAAGTTTGTAATCTCTTCCGTAATATAATAGTGCATAACAGCTTTACGGAAAACATGAACAAACAAATAAGTGTGTAACGGAAGGTGTGAATTTTTCAAGGTATATTTGCACCTCCGAATACTCTTATGTGATCGCTGGAGGACTGGGAGGATTTGGCCTGGAATTGGTAGATTGGTTGGTGCTTCAAGGAGCAAAGAAGTTGGTACTCAACTCGAGGAAGGGAATTTCTACTGGATATCAGTCATCAAGGATCAGGTGAGTAGTTTACTTACTAATAAGAAATTCATTAAAATTCGGTGAGGATCCAAAAAAAATTAGTTATTTTAAAATACTGTGATATCCTTGATAATATTTTAAGAGATTTTTTTTTTTACATTAACTCCACACAGGAGGCCCTGTGGAAAATAATTTCCCTCAGGGCCTATGTCATCTAGGATGCTGTGTGGAGGGTCTTTTTGAGGAGAGGAAGGAATGAAAATTGGTCTTGAAGAGACCCATGTTGTAGGAAGGAGGAAACACAGAGGCCGGCAAATCATTCCACAACCGGGCTGTTGAACACAAAAACGAGTCGAAGAAACGACCCGTTCTCATGTGACAAATGTCAACCGTGTACAAATGTTGGGCACGCGTTTGGCGTGTTTCCCGACTATGCACCGGTGCCGAAGGGATCAATGATTCTAGTTCCTCGGAGCATCTTCCATTGTAATACCGGTAGAACAAGAATAGCATTCCCACCTTACGCCTGTGCTCTAAAGATTGCAATCCGTCTGTTAAGATGGGAGAATCTATCAAACGGACCGCCCGTTTCTGCACAGAGTCGAGGGTATTTTTCAGGTATTTTGAAGCTCCAGACCAGAGATGGCTGCCAAATTCAACCGTGGGGCGTACTTGTGATTTGTACAAGGTTAGCAGTTGTATACTATTAAAGTATCTGCGGGCCCTGTACAGTACGCCCAGCTTTTGGGAGGCTAACTTTACTCTGGCTTCGATGGAGCCCCCATACCTGAGCTGGTCACTTCGGGTTACACCATTTCCCATTTATGGCTCATCGCTATCCATAATGTAGGAATTAAGATTTTAGTAAATACTTTTGCTACCTCAATGAGGAGATCCAGTTTAATTCTACCGGCTGCGCAAAATGTCTCAAAAATTCTATGTATTAAGAAACGGATCAACAAAACGGTTTGGACTTAATTCATAACAGATAACAATGATCTCAGTTGGTTTATTAAGCAGGTGGTACAAATTATTCTAGATCTTCTCCTTGAAATAGCAATAATATTTATTTAAGTCTCTATCCCTGCATTTTTAACGGCTATGGGTCATCCATGGGTAATCTTTTAAATTAATTAATATCTTCTTCTCTTCTTTGCGTGCCGTATCAGGTCCCCCCGACGTTGGCGATCACTCTTGGGAATGTTTCTCTGTCTTGCGCTGCCCGGAATAGCTCCTCCACACTTCTAATGCCGGTCCACTCTCGTATATTACGCAGCCAAGACGTTTGTCTCCTACCAGGCCCACGGCGACCCTCTATCTTGCCTTTCAATATCAAATGGAGCAAGTGATACTTCTCCCCTCGAAGTATATGACCCAGATATGAAATTTTCCTGATTTTTATTAATGTAAGCAGTTCTCTATCTGCTCTAGCCCGCCTGAGAATTTCTGTGTTGGTGATCATGTCGGTCCATGGGACCTTGAGCATTCCCCGGTGAAGCCACATTTCAAAAGCCTCTAACCTGTTCATGGTATTTACTTTAAAGGTCCATGTTACACATCCATAGAGCAAGACCGACCACACATAACATTTTAGCATTCTCTGCCTTAGTTTTAAGCTGATATTGTCATTGCAGAAGAGGGATTTCATTTTAATGAACACAGTTCTTGCTGCTTCAATTCTGCACCTAACCTCCACCTCTGGGTCAAGAGTCTCCGTGAGAATACTGCCGAGGTATCTAAATCTTTCCACCTTTTCGATTAATATCTAGGATATCACAAATACTCGTACCTTGACTTGTAGGGTTTGGAAAAGCTACGGAGTGGAGATGATTATATCCAAGGATGACATTACTACCCAAGCGGGATGCATTTCCCTTTTGAAGACTGCAAACACACTGGCCCCAGTGAGATCCATCTTCAACCTCGCCGTCATACTGAAGGATGCTTTAATGCAGAACCAAACTGCAGAAACATTTACCACATCTTTAGGACCTAAGGCAAGAGCTACCAGGTTCTTGGATATTGAATCCCGTAAAATGTGTCCGGAACTAGAGTGAGTTACTGTTATAATTAGTTGCCAATAAGCATTCAAGGGTGCTTTGATTTACGATTCCCACGGCCGAAACAATAACAATACTGTTTGACTTTTAGATTATTGAGCCGTGATGCTTATCGTTAACAGATGTAAGTGTAGAAACGTGTATGTTTATTTGTGTACCAACTATCGTGTCGTAATGGCTATACATATATAAAGCCACCGTGGTAGACAAATGCCGCTATTGCCGTAGGACATTTAAGGAGTATGACGAAACACTGACTAATCTTGGTGACAATCTATCCACCGATGTGGAGATGACTGAAAAGTCACGCCGTGGAATCAGAGACATTGCCAAACATTGTACTAAGCTGGACTACGGGATCAATATAGTAAATAATAATAATTAAACGATTGCTATTTTTACGCTATGTCAATAAATCTAAATCCACAAGTAAAACTAAAGTAAAATGTCTAATGCATAACCTCTTTCAGACAGTTTGTGGTCTTCTCGAGCGTGTCCTGCGGGAGAGGTAATGCTGGGCAGACTAACTACGGCATGTCCAACTCCGTGATGGAGAGAATCTGTGAGGAAAGGCACAAGGCGGGACTACCAGCGTTGGCAGTGCAGTGGGGAGTCGTTGGAGACGTAAGGCAAACTTATGATGACATCAGCTCTGACTGACAGCATCCCTGATGGGACTTGGTCACCACAACAATTGTGTTCCACTGATTTTTTTTACGTTAGCTACACACAATTTTCGTTAGACCTGAGGAAAATAATTTCCTTCAGGACCTATGTCATCTTACGAGATGCTGTATGGAAGATTTTTTAAGGAAAGGAAGAAGAAGATGTTCTATGAGGAGTAGGTGGGAATCTAGGGGTCTAGTCTAGGAAGCGTTTTTCCATAATCTATACCGGTTCAGTCGTGGTAGCGACAATTTACATTTTAAATCCACCTTTATAAAGGTTATTTTTCATCACTTTGCAAAAACAAAATTTGTTCTTAAGTTTAGATAACATTATTTTCCAATGTATGTATTGGAATATAATAATTTTATTTCAAAATATTTCAATTTTGATAATATAACAGTATATATGCATCGACGGATACAGGTCTAGGGAATTTTGCGCACAGGGATCAAACCTGGGACCTCTACTATTTTTTAATTTTAATTGATGACACATCTGCCCTGATGATGGACACTGTAATGCTGTCCGAAACGTTGGCTAAAGGAGGTAGCGTAACACGGCATAGCACCCCAAAAACAAATAACAAAAAAACTTTTGGCCGTGAAATTCTAAAATCAGATCTTAAATGATGACATTCAAGAACGCATCAAACATTTCACTTGCCTGCTTTTTGCTGATGATCTGAAATTACTTAAGAGGATTTGTGACGGGCAAGATTGTGTTAAATTACAAATCGATTTAGATTCAGGTTCATCATGGGCTGATGAAAATAAATTATTTCTTAATGCAAAAAATGTGTCACAATGTCATAACACGTTTGAGAAACCCAATCAAATTATAGTATTAAAAAAGATATTTATACGATCATCAGTAAAATCCATTAGGTACCCAGGGGTAGTCTTTGATCCCAAACTTATATTTTCAGACCATATAATACAGTTGGCAACATCATGCTACAAGCTTCAAGGGTTTGTCATAAGAACGTTAAAACAGTTTTCAAATCCTGAAGCAATGATGGCTATGTATAACTGCATTATAAAGTATGAAATTGAATACGCCTCTGCTGAATGGGTCCCGTACCAGAAGAAATACATTAAGAAATTGGAACAGATTCAAAAAAAGTTTCTTAGATAACTTAGATCATGAGAATGTATTAAGTACCCGCAATTCATGCATCAGGAAGATCTGGTCATAGAAACGCGTTTCCAAAGTCTCCTGGAATGCTGTACGTTGTTTGTGCCTAACAACTATAGCCAGTAATGGTACCACAATCTTCTATGTATCCCACATAGCAGAACGGACGTACTGGCTCGGCATAGCATGACACAAGGTATGGCGCTGTTAAACAACGCTTCCAAAACTATTGGCATCTTCAACAGTATCCTTGAAGAATTCATGAGGCATATAAGTACCACACATTACCTGCTATCATATGTGTTTGTCTCATGCTACTATTTACCTTTTTATTTAATTTATCCATAAATGACCAGTTTGTGTCACATGCGTATTGTAAATGGACACACAGTCTGTTATACGCAATTTAAAAAAATACTATATAAAAAAATTTAAAAAACTCTCTTCAATCCATTTCAACTGTTTCCAGGTGGGGCTGGTGGCTGAAATGCAAGAAGAACACTACGAGATGGAGATCGGAGGTACTCTGCAGCAGAGAATTAGCTGTTGCTTGAAAACCCTCAACCAGTTGCTAGGACAGAGTTCTCCTGTGGTGTCTTCAATGGTAGTAGCGGAAAAACGCTCTGAAGGCTCTGGAGAACGGAACATTTTGGACACTGTTGCTGCAATTATGGGTAAGTTCTTTTTGCTTATTTGTGTCTTTCGTGTTTTACCCTTCAAGATTGTTTTGTCATCGATGTGATAATTACAAATCGGACTGTAGGTTTACAAGACAGTCTGATGGATGATACAAATTATGACATTATATAAAATCATGACCTAAACAAAAAAAAAAGAAGGTTGACACTGAAAAAAAAGACACTGTTGCTGCAATTATGGGTAAGTTCTTTTTGCTTATTTGTGTAATTGTTTTTTACCCTTCAAGGTTGTGTTGTCATCGATGTGATAATTACAAATCGGACTGTAGGTTTACAAGACAGTCTGATGGATGATTCATATTTTGACAATATATAAAATCATGACCTTAACAAAAAAAACTTTAATTCTGTCAGAAGGTCAAAATATTTCAAATCCAAATAATTGGAATGTTTATACATAAAAGTATTCGAAAAATTAAAACTATTTTTGAAGGGTGTTAAAATCCGCTTTAAATTTTATAATTCGAATGAACTTATAATTTTTGTCATATTAAAATTTTATATGCAAATATTAAAGAAGATTTGAAAATGGCTCACCTTACGTTTTTTCTAAATAAATTACTGATAACGAATAAAAATAAATACATTTTCAGCAGTTTTTATCTTCGTTATTTGTTTTTGGGGTGTTATGCCGTGTTGCGGTACCTTCTTCTTTATCCAACGTTTCGGACAGCCAACATTACAGTGCCATCTACCGAAACGTTGGAAAGAAGGAGGTCGAGCAACACGGCGTAACATCATAAAAACAAATAGCGAAAATACTTTTGGCCGTGAAAATCTGAAAAAGTTTTTTTATCGTTTCATTTAAAAACAATAATTAATAAAATATTTCCATTTTTGGAAAAAAATTCGGTTTAGGGGCGATAGTCCTAGATAATTTTTATTTTTTTTATACTAATTATGGGCCGGAAAATCCGAATCTGAAAGAATTAGGCGTCGGCAAGCAATATTAACTGAATTACATGATTTTAAAATTTTCTATACACACACAGGAAAACAAGCCATTTTGAACGTATTCTCAGTATTCTGACACTACAAGTCATAGAAAAACAAGAAAGATGTTACACCACATAAAATTAAGTGTTGCCATTAAGCAATAATATCAATAACGTAAAACTTTCCGACACGATACTTCCTCACATGATAATTCATCACATAACACATTAACCTGATGAATTATGACTATCTCGACGGCCGTATTCTTGCCCCTTTATACCGCCTGCTCGCGTCAAGGCAAGAAAACATCCCAGTTTTCAAGTAGTTTAGCGGCTACGCTAGGTTTGTGTAACATGGTTTGTGCCCCTTTATACCGCCTGCTCGCATCAAGGCAAGAAAACATCCCAGTTTTCAAGTAGTTTAGCGGCTACGCTGGGTTTTGGGTAACATGGTTTGTGATAGAAAAGAAAGTGCCCCCTTCATAGCGCCTACCCGCGTCAAGGCAAGAAAACATCCCAGTTTTCAAGTAGTTTAGCGGCTATGCTAGGTTTATGTTACATGGTTTGTAAATAATTACTTAAATTAGTTATTGATATTATTGCTTAATGGCAACACTTAATTTTATGTGGTGTAACATCTTTCTTGTTTTTTATTTATTTATTTATTTAAACGCCCATAGGGCTTTTACATAGAATGCAGTACATTTTTTTAATTACAGTGAAAAGAATGGGTTTAAAAAATACAATACACAATACAAGTAACATAATATTTGTTAAAAACAAAATATAGGTTACATAAAATATGAGGGTTAAAAAAAAATAAAATAAAAAATTTAGGTTACATAAAATATAAGCGTTAACAAAATACAGGTAACATAAAATATAAGAAACAAAATAAAGTCCATAAAATATAGTAGTTGACATAAAGTAGGTAATTTTTAAAATTGTTGTTCTCATTAGTTTACGGGATAGGTAGAAATAAATAGTTGGCACATATGGCGTTTGAAGTTTGCTAAGTTCAAATTATTGTCAAATACATCCAGATTGTTTAAGTATTTGTTACCAAGACTATGCAAACGTTGTATTGGAGAATGTAAATCATAGTTCGAATGAGATGTACGTATATAAAATGTCAATGTTTGTCTAGTTGTTCGTGTAGGTACATGTAGATTTTTTAATTGCAGGAGTTCACAACTGTCGAATTTAGTGTTTAATAATTTTAATAAAAAAGTTAGGTCGTTTATTTTTCGTCGGTTTTCTAATGTTGGAATATTTAAAGTATTCATTAACGACGGATAATTTATGTGCTCTAAAGGGATGTTAAGTTTAAAATTTACAAAACGTAGAAATTTTCTTTGAATTCTTTCAATAGTATGAATATGAATTTTATAGAAGGGCGACCAGACTATGGAGTTATATTCTATTAGGCTTCTAACAAGGGATGTATACAGTAGTTTAATGATTTGTAACGATTCAAAGTTTTTAATTGTTCTTAACACAAATCCTAAAGTTTTCATACCCTTATTTGCAGTTTGTTGAATGTGAACCGTGAAGTCTAGTTTCTCATCCATTATTATGCCAAGATCCCGCATTTCCGATACTCTTTCTAAATTTATTTTATTTATTGAATAGTCGAAAAACAGTGGTGTTTTTTTTCTGGAAAAGGTCAAAGTTTTGCATTTTTCTACATTTAAATATAGATTGCTTTGTGAGCACCAAATTTTTAGCATGTCTATATTTGATTGAAGAATTTCACAGTGATTAAGGATAGTTATCTCTTTATATAATTTAATGTCATCAGCGAAAAGCAACACTTTGACGTCTTTAAAGCAGTTGACTTTGTCGTTTATAAAAATAAGAAATAAAATTGGGCCAAGATGACTACCTTGCGGTACTCCACTAGTGGCAGAAAATGGTTTGGATATAAAAGATTTTATTTTTACAAATAAAGTTCTACCTGATACGTAACTACTTAGCCAGTTCAACATATTTGCTCTGATTCCCAGAGCATGAAGTTTTCGGATCAGTATTTTGTGGGACACTTTATCAAAAGCCTTCGAGAAATCAGTATATATACAGTCAACTTGTTTGTTTTTAGAAAATGACTCCAATATATAGTTTTGAAAGAGTAATAAGTTTGTTGAAGTTGATCTACCTCTAATGAAGCCATGTTGTTTATCATTTATTATCTCTGTTAACGTGGGACATATTTCATCAAGAACTAGAGATTCAAAGATTTTGGGTAATACAGATTGTATGCATATAGGTCGATAGTTTGAAATGTCAGTCTCATCGCCTTTTTTAAGTATTGGGATAATATAGCTGGATTTCCAGTAAACAGGAAAATGTCCAGAAGATAGTAGCTGGTTAAAGAGAATGGTTAGTGGTTTAGACAATACAGAGGAGCAATGTTTTAGGAAAATTGGCGGGATGGAGTCTGGGCCTGCAGATTTGTTAATGTCTAAGGAACATAGTTTCTTTTTGCAAGATTCTTCTGTTATGTAGCAGTCTGTTAAATGTATGGTTTTTTTAAATGAGTATGAAGGAATTTTTTCTTCTGGTGTTTCCTCATCGTAAACATTTTTAAAGAAATCTGAGAAAAGATTTACGATATCTTGTGTGCTGTTAGCACATTTGTCATCCATATGCATTTGTGGTGGATAATCTGTGCTGTCATTGTTTAGTGTTTTGATAAATTTCCAGAGATTATTTAAGTGCAAAGCTGTATTTTCGATAGAGTTTATATATGCTTTATAACAGATTTTAGAAAGATCTTTGCATTATTTTCTAGTTTCACTGAAAATTGCATAATCGATCATCGATCGAGTTTCTTTGAATTTTTTATGAAGTTTCTTTTTTTGTTGAAGTGATGCTTTTAGTTCTGGTGAGAAATAAGTCGGATATGTATGTTTTTTAGGAGTATATAGTGGTACATATGATTTTATGGTGCTAGACAATATTGAATATAAATTATCTAAGGATTTGTCAGTATTCACGTCCGATAAAAATGACCAGTCGACAAGGGAAAGATGATAATTTATAGATTCAAAATCTGCACGTTTGTAGTTGAGAGTCTCTTCAACGTGTTTCGGTTTGACGCTACACACATTTAGCTTAATATAAAGAGGGGGGTGGTAGTTATCAACAGGTAAGAGAGGATCATTACATTTGTCAATGGCCAATTTAGGATAATTTGATATTACTAGATCTAGTAAGCGATTATTTGCATTGTATATAAAGTTATGTTGGAAAAGATTTAAAAAATTTGTCATATCCAAAATCTCACGTGCACGATCATTCTCGCCCTCATTCACAATTAAACCACTATCACTTGATTTGCACTTCAGGTTAGGGAGGTTGTAATCCCCAAGAATAATAATTTTAGAGTTCGGGTATTTGTATAAGAGATCTTCAACGTCTTCGCTGTGACTTTGGTAGATTAGAGCATCAGACAGTGGCGGTGTGTACACAGTTGCAATTATTATCTTTTCGTCGGTGGTATCAATTTGAATAAATAGTTGTTCGAGTGTATTATTTTTTGTTTTGAGTTTTCTTGATAACAATTTTTTTTTAAATTACAATTAGCACTCCGCCGCCCCTTGTTTTGGAACTGGATTTAGAGTTTCTATCGCAGCGAAAGATTTTGTAGTTGTTAAGTCCTAGTTCTGTTGATTTTATTTCCGAGTCGAGCCAAGTTTCTGTCAGCACATAAACGTCATAGTGGTGTGTAGATATGGTAGAACGTAGTTCGTTTAATTTAGTTCATAGTCCACGGACGTTTTGATAATAAATTTTCATAGTACTCAGTTTTTTTGATGAATGTTGACGATTTTGGGAGACGAATTTACGTATTTAATTGTTATATCTGTCTCACCGTTAGCTTTTCGTTTTTCTGGTTCTACTCGTAGGTCCGTTAGATGCTTTTGCTGAGCTGGGGTCGAGTCAGAGTAAATGCGTAGGTTGTCCTTTAAGAGATGCTTTTTTCCTTGTAGTGTTCTAGCTGTCTGGGAATTATCAAAATGGATTTTTATAGGTCTTGGTTTATTGCTGTTATATTTACCAAATCGATACATTTTTACAATGTTGTTTATTGCAGGTGTGTCAATTTTGGAAATTATTTCTGTTACTTGTAGTGTCAAAATACGTTCAAAATGGCTTGTTTTCCTGTGTGTGTATAGAAAATTTTAAAGTCGTGTAATTCAGTTAATATTGCTTGCCGACGCCTAATTCTTTCAGATTCGGATTTTCCGGCCCATAGTTAGTATAAAAATAACTAGTTTTATTATCTAGGAACGCCGCTCCTAAACCGAACTTTACCCCCATTTTTTTCTTTTTAAATGGTCGGAAACTTTGATTTCATAAAGGAGCACATTAGAATTATTTTGCGGGTGACTTTTAGATTCGAATGTAGAACGTCGTGTTTTCTAAGTACTCTAGATAATATTTATTACCATGACATATAAGGGGGAACAACGATTTCTATGAGACCTATATGAGTTGTTTACAAAAGCGATTAAATTAAGTGTCAAAATCATCGATATATTAACTATAGATTAGCCCTCCCATACCCAATTCCAATCCCAAAGTGACACCACCTACGAGAAATTTCATAAAACAACTACCCATCGAATTCCGTTGCATCTCTTGCGTGACATACCTAGTTGTTTAACAAGGAAGAAAATAAATATTTTTTATCAATTGTTACTTTTCTCGATACGCTGCCTCGAATTCATATGTTATGTACATATTTTTTTAGATATTCATATAACTGATTAAATTGTTAATAATAAAGTCCGTGATAGCCCATACCTAAAATATTTCTATCTGCCTGAAATTTGTGTTTTAAAAATGATCTTCGCAAAACTAGTAATTCCGTTACCGCGAACTTGCTGGAAAATAAATTAGCTCCACGCAGATCAACTAAAGGTACAAACTAATGCTACTTGCGATCTTTTGTCTGCGAGATAAAGGATTTTCTTTTTGATAAATGTTCTCGTAAACCAATATTTTTGGTTCCGGTGTCATTTTTAAGACCTACACGCCCTGTCTAGATATGACAGATGGGAAAAAAAATTGCATGGTTAATTTCTTTTGTTTTTAGTATTATTTTGCAACCGGTTCGACTAGCTTTAAAAACTAATTTATACTTGTACAAACGCACGGAGTTATTAGATATTAATTGTTAAGTGGGGATGAAGGAACATCCCTTAAAATGACATAGGCCCTGAGGGAAAATATTTTCCTCGGGGCCTCCTTTGCGGACTAATGACAAATATACTAATGTATATTTAAAAAAAAATTATATTAAGTCCCGTTAAGCTGATTGATATCAGTTTAAAGGGTTCTTTTAACATTTACTTTAAAAATTAAAACAGGTACATAAAATATACACAGCATTACATTATAATATACAAATACATACATATATTTTTACGTACATATTTTGGGAAAAAATATTGTTAATAACATTTATAAAAAATAAAAAAAAACCGAGAAAATTAGAGACAAAGAAAAAAAAAAGATTATTGAAAAAAACATTAAAGCGAAAAGTAGAAAAACGGATATTAGTAGGTACATAAAATTTCTTTCATCCGCCGCCACATAAAGACCCAGAATCTCACCCCATGAACCCGGGCACCCATGCCAAGTCACCAAACGTAGCGAACCACTTGGGGTCACTTATGGCAGAGGTATCGGTTATTAAATAAATGGTTCCCGGGGTGGTGGTACCCAAATCCGCCTCCCTAAGTTGTCCACAATGTTCAATGAAATTCTTCATGTTGTGTCTGTATGTTGCTT
Organism: Limnephilus rhombicus; assembly: GCA_929108145.2. NCBI lineage: Eukaryota > Metazoa > Arthropoda > Insecta > Trichoptera > Limnephilidae > Limnephilus > Limnephilus rhombicus. The sequence continues at coordinate 42,607,473 of OV815291.1, read as the reverse complement.
CTGTGAAATGTAGTGTAAAATTTTTCTTCATATATTGTGTCTGCATATTGGGTTGGGTTGGGTTTAACTTTTCAAAAGTACCAATTGGCGATCCCTTAATGAGTTTTGATAATTCATGGGAGTGCAACTTCGTTGTATGTTTTATTTAATAAAAAAAATGTTGAGTGTCCTGGAATGTTCCACAATGATCTGGGACGTTCCGGGATGTTCCCGAACGTTCCAGACTCTTCCCAAACATTCCACAACATTCATGTTCCGGATGGTATCCACATGTTACATGTTCCAGAATGGCATGTTCCAGAATATTTAGGTATGTTCTTGAATGTTGTGGAATAAACTAGAATACTTTGGAATGTTCTGTACAAATTTCTAGAGGGCGAAACTTCCAGTCCTTTTATCTTCAAAAGCAGCCCTTCAAGTAAAAACGGGAACCTTCTTCATGGATGGGAGATAGAGGGCCACCCCACTATATACATAACTCCCTTGATCGTACCGGGACACGTTTCTGAGTTTTAGCGGCACGCACATTCTTTATATTTTCTTTTAAAATATATATAAACTAGCTTTTGCCCCCGGCTTCGTTCGCATAGTATTATGGGGTTTCCCAATCCGCCTTCTCCTCCTTGCGTATCTCACACTCCACCCCACCCCCCCCCCCCTCCCACCCCCACCTCACCCCCTTTAAGCGTAACAATCAAACACGCACAGTTTTGCATTTATAATATTAGTATAGACATTTGTAATATTATTGTAGATTAGTATTTTATACATATTTGAATTTTTACTATGAAAAATAACAAAACAGCGCACGTCAAACAATTACTTGCTTTTCGCCTGGACAATAAACGTATAATAAATACTTTTGAATGTAGCTAAAATGTTGTGGTTATCCATTATAGATATGTGGCGAGCCAACTTACCTATCTGCGCTGCGAGAAGTACTTACCTACCTGCGCTGAAATATTAGGCATATCGTCGCACCTTACGGAAAGTACCGGAGAATTCAAATTTCCTGTACATTATTCTTTTAGAACAGCAAGCCAAAACAAATGGTCCCGTTATTTTTACTTCTGTCACGCTCCGGTATTCCGATATTATTGTGAATTTTACTGCTTAGTAAAAAACTATGAACAGTTAAATCTAGTGTTTTATTTACACGTTTACGTAGCACGTCTGATTGCTACAGATAAATGAAACAATTTTACTTTGTTTGAACCACTTACATGTATAATGAGTAAATCCGACCGGTTTCGGATTTACTTACTATATAAGTGGTTCAAACAAAGTTAAATTGTTTTATTTATGTAAAGTAAATAATTTCATAACGCCAGCGCTTATTCATAACGCCACAACTTACCAATATATACAGCATACAGCCTATAGTAGGTACTTGCAAATCATGCAGCTTTCTATTAGTGAAAGAATTTTTAATGTCCATTCAGTATGTTTTACGTGAAAGAGTTATAAACATCCAAACATGCGAATACGCCTTTATTATATTATAACAGGATTAATAGGATATTTGGGTGAAATGCAGATCCCGCCAATGTGGGGGATTTTAATAAAAATGCACTTTCTAGATTAGAAAAGTGTGGAAAAGTTGAATAAAAAAGAAATTAAGGTGCGCTTGTCAAAATTGAGGGAGATACAGCCATTTAAATAATGAATAAAATGACACTTCGTGAACTTATACTACGCCATTTTGTTACTATTATGTTGGTATCTCAGACTTGCTATTCAAAGGTTGATACGATTGTAGCTAACTTCGTGTGATATATAATAAGGCGCGTAATTATGAAAAACAGAATTAATAATGGTCACAAACCATGTTACACAAACCTGGCGTAGCCGCTAAGCTACTTGAAAACTGGGATGTTTTTCTTGCGTTGACGCGAGTAGGCGTTATAAAGGGGCACAAACCATGTTACATAAACCATGTTACACAAACCTAGCGTAGCCGCTAAACTATTTAAAAACTGGGATGTTTTTCTTGCGTTGACGCGAGTAGGCGTTATAAAGGGGCACAAACCATGTTACACAAACCATGTTACACAAACCATGTTACACAAACCATGATACACAAACCATGTTTAGCGTAGTCTTAGGTTAGTTTACTTTAATTTGGAAGGTGATAAACAGTTTAAAAAATCGTTGAAAAAAAGTCCGCTAGACAAATTTCATAATTACGCGCCTCGTGTATCTCATGAAGTCGGCTACAGTCTAACTGTTGTTTGCATCAGGTCAGGGATACCAACATTATAGTGACAATTGAAAAAATGGCGGGTGGGCTGTCAATAGTGTTGATTGGCAAAGTGAAATTTTACTTAACGCAATTGCAAATTAATTACTTATTCAATTTTTTTTTATTGCTTTCCGCGCTTTCTTTCACCTTCCAGATTAAAGTTCTCCACTTAAAACGCGGTAAAAACATCGTTTTCGGCATAAACCAAACATTGGCAATGGCGTAGTATCGGTTCAGGAAGTGACATTTTATTCATACTTTAAACGGCTGTATCTCCCTCAATTTTGCCGAGCGCACCTTAATTTCTTTTTTATTCAACTTTTCCACACTTTTCTCATCTACAAAGTGCATTTTTTTTAAAATCCCCCACATTGGCGGGATCTGCATTCCTCCCCAGGATTAACAGGATATTCATTATGATTTCAGGTCTGAAGGACTTAAAAACAGTTTCTCACCAAGCCAACTTAGTAGACCTTGGCATGGACTCCATGATGGCCGTGGAAATAAAACAGTGCCTGGAAAGAGATTTCGAAATATTCCTGACTGCTGAAGCCATCAGGACCCTTTCGTTTTCAAAGTAGGTTATGATTGGATTGTTTCGCATAAATTCGGATGTAACTTCAAATTACCATTCAGCGCCATTTTATTTATGACAGTTGAAAGGTCTCCGTTAAATACCGATTGTATTACGAATGCCCTATATATTTCTTTGTTTCCCAAATTTTTATTTTTTTCCTGTACTGTTTTTTATTCTATACTCACTGCTTAAACACTGTTTCTTACATATTCGATAATAAATTGTTTCTAGAATTTAGTCTACTACTACTCTCCTACTGTATCGTATATAATAATTATGTGAATGGAATCTGCGAATGTTAACTTTACTTAATACTACATATATGAATAATCATGTACCTACATATCCAATATAAATGAAAACTGTCAATTTGACTGTCCTAGAATGGTAGACATTCCTAGTTGTACAGTCAAAGCGTCTTTATACTGTTAATGTATTATTTACTAGCTGACCCAGCCACGCGTTGCTGGGTCAGCTAGTAAATAATAAATGTGGCTAATAAAACACAACGTCATCTACTGGATGGTTATCCAACCTTAATATCCACAGCCGTCTTTGAGTTTTGAGGAATTTATTTTATAATACGTAGAGATGGTGTGAAAGATTATAATAATATGCATGAAATGATTGGGGTAACTAACGTATTTAAGTTAATAAGTATTAATACTGTATCCGTCCAAATAACTTTTCAATTACCGCAATGTACGTGACCATTTTTTAGAAGATGGAATGGGTATAGTAAGCTATCCGTAAAAATTTGTAGATCTATAAAAGAGGAATATTCCACCATGCATTGTTTTGTTATATCTCAAAAGGATTAGGAAACGTTTTCGATGAAAGCCACCAGGCGGCTTGATTTTTTCCGACACTTCTAACAATTATCGTTATGTTTTAACCAATTTACACAAATCCTTGACAAATTACATACCTAAACCACAAACACAAATATTGGTGAAAACAGCATGAAAATCCGTTCAATAGTTTTCGAGTTTATCGCGAACAGACAGATAGACAAACAGACAGACGACGCGGTTGACTTTAATTTATAATATGTAGAGATAACAAAAAAATAAATAAAAAAGTACATTTCAGCTTTTGAACCAATTATGATCAGCAGAACTGACTATAAATAGCCCCAAAACTGAGATACTTTATTAGATTTTCATAACACCCCAAAAACAAATAACGAAAAAGCCCCAAAACTAGTTAGGTGTTATACGTTGTAGCCCTCAAAAAGTGATTATGAATTTACTTCGTGATAAAAATTTATCAAAAACGGTAATTCGCACTTGCTTAAATGTATAAAAATTACACCAACCTGTAGATCGAACATCTTCCTGCAAAAGCGGCTCTTCCGATTGGTATCCACATGTAAAAAAATACCTTACACAATTATAATATAATATTTCGTAAGAAAATAAATTTAGATCCCAAGTTGACCCGCCAAGAGAAAAATTCACAAAGTGTGGGCGAGTTCTTTTTATCATAAAAACAAATTATTTTAAAATTCAAATTCCACTGGAGCAATTATGGTCAAAAAATGGACCATATTTTCCTACCATTCGTAAAAAATTTATTGTAATTATTTAAAACATTTCCATGGACAGCCATTTATTTAAAAAAAAATCTAAACCTGTCAAAGGCCATCAAAATCAAAGAAAAATACGGAAATTTCCTTACAAAACACCATTTTGAATTTTGGATTGAATGTTTTGTGGATTAATTTTGAGCTATCGTTTATTTTATTGACCGAAACACATTCCTAGAACAATAAACTATGTACCAAAACAACATTAATTGCGTTAATTACGTAAATTAATAGGTTTTATGATGTTTTAGTCGAGGAACACGCATCGATTTGGCAGATAAAATTCGCTGCGAATTTGACATTTTCATGCCACAGATAAAATCTTTTTAAAATATTCTGGGGTTGCAAGGTGAATGAAATTTTTACCCACCTTATAGGGTAATGTTGGCGCAATCGATTCTGGCCTTGTTCTTGATACAAATTCTGTACATACAAGAGTCAAAATCGCAGACAAACATATTTATTTCGAAATATTTTTTAGCGCATGCGCACAAGTTGCGCGCGCCCGCGCGTCTCCGGCCGATTACAGGTTGAAATGCTTTATCTACTGTGACCATTGATGTTGCAAATCCGAACTTCGTAGACTATTTTAGAACGATTTAAAAAATATTTTTTTCACGCTGTATTTTTGAGCAACTGTTTACAGTTAAAATTAGGTCCCTTTTCCATAGATATGACACCTTTCATTTTCAAGTATACCACAAACAACAAACAGAAATCGTAATATTCTATGTTGACTCGAATAAGCACCCCTTACGGCAGTTTCAAACAGGGCCGGATCTACGAAATCTGGCGCCCTGTGCAGTAGGTACCGATGGCGCCCCCCCCCTACATTTTTATTTTGATTAAAAATTAGTTTACCCCAATTTTTTTATTTAATTTTATTTTTTTTACACTAATTTATCAAATAAAATCAAGACATACAAAGGGTGTAACTTTTCCAAGTGACCTGGCGGTAGCTCTCACACTCGTTTTTTAAAAAGAGAGAATCGCCAGGAGCCCTAATCTATTGGGTAAACATAAAATTATGGTGATTTTATTCATTCTAATCCACAGTACTTTTATAACCTCTAACAACCAATAGAAATTTAGTTATAAATTAAAAAATCTAATAAGAATATAACCTCAAATTTGTACCTTGCATTTCCCCTATGTTGAGCGAACAAACACCAAATTGAGCGAACAAACACCATACAAACACTAAACACTGACACATGGTATCAACGGCTTACGAAAGACGCTTACACTGACACCGTAAAATAACAAATCTAATAGAAATTAATTATACATTTAACGAACTTCAAATAATAATATGTCAAATCAATGATGAAACTGTCAACACGTTGCAACCAGCAAATCCTGCAAACCGTGCGATGTTTTTGTTAATGGGATTTACTGAAGATTTCATAAAAAAATGGTCTTTAACTACCTTCTCCTAGAGACTTAAATCGTACAAAATAAAACAATAGCGAGCGTACGCTAACTAAAATTGTCAATTTGTTTGATTGACTAGAACAAAAATACGGCGCTGTGATTGGTTATTGAATTTGGATCGCACCCATTCGTCGTAAAAGACGGTAAAAGATATATGAAAAATAACTAAATATATATGGAATTTGTAAAAAAATTCTGTAACTGACTATAAATTCGCAAGCCGTTGATACCAACCTGATGCGTGCGCATTCTGTTTCTTTGGAAAGTGTTGCTAGAGCGTAATAATTATTTCGTACTATGGGTAATTTTTAAACGATTCAGGGAATATTATAACAAAATTTTAATACAATATTTATTTTCTCACGGCGCCCCTTCGGAGTTGGCGCCAGGTTTTTGCACGTTTTTGAACGTATGGCAGATCTGGCGCTGGTTTCAAAGTAAAAATCACGCATTATTCGCGCATGATATAGATATTCTTTATGATTTTTTTTTATAAATCCTACAAATATGAGATAAACTTTAAAATACAGGTTAATTCATTTTCTATATAGCACTTTAATAAGTTTTTATGTCTCCTTGTTTTAATTCGAAGGTATAATTTTTTTCCCAAAAATGATCTTTTATTTCAGACTAACGGAATATATGGTTCAACAAGATGATCCGATGGTCTCTGCTAATAGAAGGGCTCCAAGCAACGCAGCCGCATTCGGCATTCTGGTTAGAAATATTGGAGACGAAGAAACCGCACAGAAACCTTTCATTAATATGGTCACCTTAACGAGCGATGGAAAAGAGGTAAACTACATCATTTCGTACACCGCTACGCATTTACAACAAAAAATTCCATCACACGCCGCCATCATTGATTGTGACCCTATTGTTGATCCCTCGACAGTTGGCCCCGTTGGAATCGACTTCAAAAATACCGAGTAACGGCAGCGGGGTCCTTTTCATAAAAAAAAAAATTAATTTTGAATGTGAGGCCCAAATTCTTAACCAAATGAAAAAAAATAATAATAAAAAGGTGTGGCAAAATCTAGTACGGCCGTCTGTTATTTTTTTTTATTTATTTGTGTTTTAAATTATAAAATATGGGTAATTAAATGAATTATCTAAAGAAATCAATTTTTCATGATTTTAGAGGAAACTTTAGTAATTATTTGTGAGTAAATGATAATTATTTAACAAAATCGGACCCGTAAGCTTGTTTCCAAGATAATATAGAATTACTAGACACATGATGCGTATCTGACTTAATAAAACAAAATAATTTGCTTTATTTACTAATCGTAATAGCGATTTCCCCTCATGCGTTGCAATACCACTTGATAAAGAAAAAAATTCTCTCTGCGTGTCCATTCACATTCGACTCATACCCTTTCGCCTTCCTTCCTCTCTCACGCCCCCTTCCCTTCACACGATCCCATTCTGACTTCTCCGCCTTCCCTCTTCCCTCTCCCGCTTCCCCCGTCCAGGTAATACCCCTCCGCTTTCCCCTCCCCCCTTTCCACTCTCCACTTTCCACTCTCCATTCCCATCTCGGAAATGCGCACATCAAATCCCCAAAGTTTCACTGCAAACGGATGAATGGTTAGCAACGCATAATTTCACTACGCCAGAGCTTACCATTGTATCTGTAGAAACCATCGCGGGCGTGCGCACAGCCAATCTCCAAAGTTTTAATGTCTCCCTATCCGATTCGGTCATATTTTACTTTATTATCCTTCGACTAAGAACTACAAACATTATCTTCGTTTTATTAACCCATATTTTTGTTGGCTGCTATATTTGTGTATAATATGTATCGTATGATTACAAGATTAAAACCTTTCTTCTTCGAAATATGATACAGTTAAATATGACCGAATCTGATAGGGACGCATTAGGTCAGTTGGTAGAGTTGCGCTCATTGTCAGAATATTCGTAACTGGGGAATGTTTGTATTTTTTTTTTTTTTTAAATTATACATAATTTTTTTTTCTTCAGGAAAAACTTGATCCGAATGAACGAAGGATTTTCATGCTCCCTGGAATTGAAGGCGTATCCAGTATCCTGACAACCCTCTGCGCCAGGATCCAGTGTAAGGTCACAATGCTGCAGCTTAGTATCTACAACAAGGACCAGTCAATCAAAGGCATCGCTCAGAGACTCCTGGTGGTAATATAACCACATACTTATTTTTTAAGATGGGAACGCTGACAGAGTTATTGAAATGTAAATGATGAATACTTTGAGAAAGTGAATGAATTTTTCTGGGGAGTGTGTTTACGAGAGACGGGAAGGCCGATAGGGATATTGAAAGAAGGATAAATGCAGGTAAATCCATTAATGGAACACTGAATATCGTTGGTACTACAAAACACTGTCCAAAGAAGCGAAACTAAAGCAAAGAAGCTACCTTGATGTATGGCAGTGAGATAAGGAACTGGCAGAGGAAGGATGAAAGTAGACTGAATGCTGCAGAAATGAGATCTCTGAGGCGTGTAAAACCATGAATGATCGTGTGAGAAATGTGGAGCTTCGTGTAAAATGCTAGGCTGATGTAAGCGTTATGAGTAAGATTAAGAAAGCAATCATCAGATGATTTGGGCATGTAGAGCGAATGAACAATGAAAAGAGTGTAAGGAGAATATATGACGCAAATGTTAATGGCAGAAGAAGTCGGGGACGCCAGAGGAAGACATGGCCCGATCAAGTAAATCAGATACTTGACTCGGGCCATGTCAAGATAATAGAAGAGTATGTATGTATTAGTCAGAATAATAGAAAAGTATATATGAGACGATGTATGAATGTCAATGAGGTATATAGAGTGTGTGCCGAGACGGAGTTATGGTTAGCGCTATGGTTAGTTAGTCCATACAAGAGGATTTGAGGAAAAAATCCCTTAGGGACTTTGTCATCTTTGAGGATGCTGTTTACACGGTTATTTAGGGAAAGGAAGAAGGGAAAAATCTGGGAAGGAAAAAGGTATGAAAAAACGTATGGATAAGAATACGGTGGTCAATGTGTCCGGGAGTGATGGACGATCCATCCCCCCTCCTGGGTGCAATGCGATGATAGAGAGAGTCCGGCTGGGGAGGTCTAGGTTAGGTCCGGCCACCACGCAAAAGATGGGCAATCGCATTCGCCTCCAAGACTTAGAAAAACCCAGGTACCCCTGCTAAATCACCAAGCATAGCGAACCGCTTGGGATGACCAATGTCAGGGGCTGATACTAGTACTAGCAAATACAAGTCTTTCGTAACCGGGATCTGTATTTTTGGGAAGTCTTGACTCTTGTCTGGTAGGTAGGCAGGCTTTTCCATCTAGTAGTAGTAGTTTAAACCTTCATCATCCTTATCATCACTCTTGACTCTACAACCCCTGGTGGGTCCTAGCCTCCTAAAGAGTCTTCCTCCACTCATCTCGGTTTTGTGCCAGCTCTCTCCAGTTTAGAAGCTCCAATGTAAATATGTCTTTAAGGACGTTTTGCTCCATCTTAATATGACTTTCCCAGGCTCCTTTGCCCTTTCGGTCTTGAGTTCAGCAAGGACTTTGGTATTTGAAGCTCGGTCATTCTCTCTGCATGACCCAGCCATCGAAGTCTTCCCAGTTTTCTAAATTTTGTGACGAGTATAGAGCTCATTGTTGTAACGTCCGCGCCAAACCCCATTTTCTAGAACCTGTCCGAAGATACGCCTCAAATTTTTTTTTGACAATTTACATCCGATTACATCCGAACCATAATTTAATATTTGTAAAGAATTCGTGTATGAAATATGGGAGCAAACAAGTAGTGATCTACAAAGGTGTTCTAGAACAGAATGATTCCGTTAAATTTGTCACGGCAAACGGTGACTCTGTGAGATATTGAGGAACGCTATTTGCGTGTGAGAAACCAATAAGAATGCTTCGCGGTTAAAGATAAACACAAGTTTTGGACAAAGACATCACAAATACCAGGCAATAAAAGCATTCAACCATCTTTCACTCGATTTAAAAAAAGAAGAAAACAAAAAACTTTTCACACTCATAATTAAAAGATGGATTAAAGACCAAAAAAAACAACTTTACAAAAAAATCACAACATAAAAAAAAAAAAAAAAAAAAAAATAGACATAAACACCATTGCAATACTCACTAATATATAAAACCTTTTAATTTCACTATCGGTTTATATGCATCTATCCTATTTATATAGTTTTATTCTATTGTTTTATTTTAGTGTTATTTTACTCTATTTTGTTTTGCTCTATTTTCTTTCTTTCAATTCTCATATGTTATTGTTGAGTCTCTTTTTTCTTTAGTTTTTATTTTATATGTATCTTAAATAAAAATAAAAAAAAATAAATAAATCATGTCAAACTGTAAAATGAGGTCCTCAGCACGGGTAAAGCACCCAGTGAGGCCCACATTAGTCAAATATGTAACACACATGTATAAATCAGGTGAATCAAATTAAAAAAAAAAAAAAAAAAAAAAGATCGCTAGCTCGTTCGCTTGCCACATCAGCCCCTTCCGCAGACTCTTGCACTATTACAACCCCAGGTGAGAAGTCTTCGGGAGTCTGTCAACGTCGGGACCTGGTAACATAGAAATTTTAAAATTAGATATGTCATTGTATATGGCAATGTTGTTATTGCTAGTCATAACTATTTTTTTTAAGGAAAGAAAAGTTTGAACTTCTTATATAGTTTTATTTGAACAAGTTTATCTCAAAGTAAATAGTGATGTATATAAATGTTTGCAAGAAATTGACAAACTTATTAAAGGCTAAAGATAAATAATCATACTATTAAAGCAATCGACTAATGATAGGTAGGTAAGTACTTGAACTCGTTGCCGCGGCGCAGCGTATAAGTAGGTTTATACCTTGCAATGTTTACTTTAGGTCTGTTATAGAGATAATACTAATGTGAAAAACTTCCTACGCATCACTGTCGATTTTGTGAAAAATGTTCCAGTTCAAGGCGTTTCGGGAAGTGCCGTATAGAGTGGTATATCTGTAAGCTACTTGCGACATATAAGCTACTTTTAAGTATCTCCATGTACGAAAGACCATAGTAGAGTGTATGGAAAATTTTCTCTAAGAATATGCTAAATAAATATTATGTGATGTTTTTTCAGACCGTCCGATCGTGTTTGGCACCTAAGGCTCCCTTCGTCATTGTCGGCTACTCCTTTGGTGGTTGTGTGGCACTAGAAATGGTTAAAGTCCTCGAAGAAGAAGGTACATTATTTGGCTACTCCTTAAGTGATTGTGTGGCACTAGAAATGGTTAAAGTCCTCAAAGATGAAGGTACTTCATTTGGAACTTTTTTTGCTAATCCGACTTCATCGGAGGGGACCTACCACTTTCCCAACGGCGTTATAAGGAAACATATGGTTTCCTCCTTCACCGCACACGTCAAGACTCTACTTTTTTTTTAACGAAACTACATTTATTTAAACGATTCTAGACCCTTCAATGTCGATGATAGAATATTAGTAAGCAGTATGCAAGTACTAACATTAACATTATACAAAAGATAAATAGAAGTAGCAGCCCGTGGAATAATTCTTCTGAAATAGGTAACATCAAAAGGAGATAATAGTGTTAGTGAAAGAAAAAGAAAAATAACGGCTATTACCAGTCGAAGAAACCTTCTTAAAATAAAATAAGTAATGAAGAAAAAACAGTTAAGTACATAATTATGAAGTAATGTAAGTTATTACTATAATAGCAGAAATAAAATAAAATACATAAAAATAAATGACAGAGAAAGTATTCCATAGACCACCGGGTAGTCCCAATGAGAATGCGTATAGCTATCGGCCCAACCGCAGACGATGCTCGAAGTCCGCGCCCTTTAGTAGGCTCCCCAATTTTGCCTCGAAGAAATATACTTGGGAGAGAAAGGGAAGTTTTTGAAGACCTTGAGGAAAAGATGAGCGTCGGGTTACCGGAGGGGGGACGGAAGGACATCGAGACCGCGTGGTTACGCCTCAGGCCAACGTATGTTGTTGGGCAAGACCGCTACGGTGTGTTTTCGCCTGGAAATATGCATGGACAGGGTCTATCCCACCCCCTTTTTTATGGGGGGAACGACGATACGTAATGTATACAGTTCAGTTGCGCCACCAAAGAATGGAAACCAAAACTAATAAAGAAAAATAGAAAATAAGAGTAGAGCATTTATACAATTACAGAATCCGACTTCTCTATCATTATTCACCCTAAATCACTTTGAACTTTAACCCTCCGCCCGTCGCTTTTTTTTAACGTGAGGTGCCGCGCGGGGTCACCAAGGACCCCAAAAATAAAGATGATTAAATTGTTGTTATAGCATACATTTCATGTGTTATTTTAACTGAATCAGGTGATAGGGGCTACATTGAAACAAAACATATTTAAAAAAATATATATTTATTTTCAACATACAAGCTTAAAATCAACAACAAAATTTTTTTTTGTAATTTTGAATCATACTTTTTAAAATTTATTTATTGTTATTGAGTTTATTTTGTAGAACTCCATTTTTTTTTTAGTAACTGTAATTTTATGTATCTAATAAACTGTAATGTATATATTTCTTAATATATTTATAATAAACTGTTCTAATATTTGTAATAATAATAATAATAATATTTGGATGATTTATATAGCGCCGTTTTTGTGAAAAATACCTCAAGGGCGCTGTACAAACTTATAATACGTTTCTAAAATAATAATATTATTGTACATTAAATAATAATATTATTGAATATATAAACGAAACAAAAAACTTTTTTTGAAATTAAATTTCAATCAATTTCTATCAATCAACTTTTTACTATTTGAGATTGATACCGACATATTATTATTATTGGTTCCGATCCCTGTAATAACTTCTACAATCTTACATATGCACTGTTACCATTTTCATTTCATTTAAGGAATGTACTGTTCATTTATAAAATATTTAAAAATATAATATTCCGGGTGTTAAGGCACGTACTTGACTTCATGGCATTATTTGGAGAAAAAAATGTAATCGAAATGTTGATCTCCGGTGACAATTTTGACGTCTTTTTCAAACTTAAAACATAAAAAATCATGTGCCCCGCAGTGATTTGGAATTCGTATGAAACGGAGATTGTTTTGGTAATGTTTCGCTTCTATCGCACGTAAACTGATTTGAAAAAATATTTTTAAAAAAGATGTCAAAAGTCACCGGAGACTGGAGTCAAGTACGATCCCTAACACCCTCTTATCTTTATAAGAAATTTTAACTTGAGTGATTATTTTTTTTCAGGACATATGGGAATATTGTTTTGTATCGATTCCTCCCCGCAATGGTTGAAAGACACCACCAAGCTCGTCATCCCTGATGAGGAGTCCTTGCAGGACGAGTTTCTTTTCCAAATCTCCCACATATTGAATATCAGCGATCAAATGACCATCGCAGCCGAGTTAGCTACCTGCACAACTTGGGAGAACAAAATGGAGGTTTTCGAGAAGAACGTACTGAACCACGTAGTACACTCCAAGAACTACCTGCGGGCATTGACAAATTCGATCTACCACAGATTGAAGTTAATCAACAACTACGAAACGTCCTGGTCCAGGAAGCTACGCTCTGATGCCATCTTGATACGAACAAAGCAGACAATGCCAGGACTTGAATTAGAGGAGCACTACGGCTTGCAGCAACTCCTGGAGCGACCTTTGGAGATACACTACATCGATGCGGAACATGCCAACATTGTGGATCACGAAAACTGCGCAAGAATCATCAACAAGATAATCAAAAGTGCCCCCAACGCAAGCACTGAGATATGAAGAGATCGGAATACATGTCAGCTTTGCATAGTGTAGAAATTACACTTGCAAATAATACTTTGTACTGGTTTCAAAGTGCGATAATTGAGGCTTTGCCCGGAATGATGATCCAACAAAACTTTTGAGTTATTGATGGAATAATGTTGGGCATATTAATATGCATCTCTTAAGGTGGAATATTATAGTATTTTTTTTTAATCCTGAAGTAGCCTTTTAACATTTGTTATGTGGAAGAATGTTGTATGATGCCATTGATTGAAATCACGGCGCATGGTTTAATAATGGAAATAAATTGATAAAACGAACGTCTTATGGCTTCAACTAGAAAGTCTTCAAAGTCAAGAGGCTGAAAATTGCAGGAAAGAGTAGAGGGGGTAAAAAAAATGGACCAAAAATTGACCGGCAAGATCCACATTATTAATCTATGACCTTTTTATAACTCAAATCCATTGGTGGAATTCGGTCCTCACATTTTGCAAACTCAACTACCTTTAGCGCCTGGACTATATATTAGTTTACCTAATTATTAACATTTTTACACAATATATTTTGAACTTTTATTATGTTGGGTGTAAGGTAGATTTGAGAAGGTGAAGGTATGATTGGGTAATATTGTATTTTTCGTCAACATATCTCACTGGGAGAACCTGTGCTGAGGTGTTTACGTGGTCATGAATAAGTGTGACAAGTATTTAAGTGTTGTAGTAGAAAGTTATTTTTTTTCTATAAATATGCTTTTGGAACAATTATTATAAGCAATAATTATCAGCCTGAAACACTCATCCACATTGAAAAATCTTCCGAGAAAAGATACATGACGCCAACGGGACTTGAACCCGTGCCCTTCTGATTGCCGGTCAGCTGCTCTCCCAATTGAGCTAAGGCGGCTTATCTAATACCCGCCAAATGATTCAATATATACTAGTGTTTCATTCAACAATTATTGCTTATTATATTTTTTCAAATTTAATGAGCAGTAATTGTTGAATGAAACACTAGTATATATTGAATCATTTGGCGGGTATAAGATAAGCCGCCATAGCTCAATTGGGAGAGCAGCTGACCGGCAATCAGAAGGGCACGGGTTCAAGTCCCGTTGGCGTCATGTATCTTTTCTCGGAAGATTTTTCAATGTGGATGAGTGTTTCAGGCTGATAATTATTGCTTATAATAATTGTTACCCTTTGTGCTATATATAAGAATCTTGTCTTAAACGTTAGTTTAACAATTAAAAATAATAATTAGTACTTTTGTAATAAATGAACGTAATAATAAATTTATTGTAACTCTACGCTTACATTATTATTTATGTTGTATTTTTTTTTCTATTTTTGCTTTGGGTTCACACTTCAATTCCTAGCAAAATTAACCCCCTATCAGTAAGCATGGATAAGGGTAAGTACCGGACCGAGAAGGAAGTACTCAGGGGATGAGGAGGGCAAATGAGGGATTATAAAGGGACGATGAGAGTGAGAATAGGAAGGGATGCTGGTGAGAGGGGCACCTGATGTAGAGGGTTATAGAGAGGGATTGGAGGCAAGAGCGCAGAGAACAAGGTATCGGGGGGGTGGGGAGTGAGGGACTGAGCGGGGAGAGAAAGGGGGTTATAGCAGGGAGTGGGGGGTGGGTAGTGGGGAAAGAAGCGTGGAGCGGTAAGCGGGATATGGAAGTGGGGAGGGATAAAGGGAGCGGGAAGTGAGGGAGTGAGCGGGGAGGCAAAGCGGCATGGACGTGGGCACGGACGGAGGGTATGGCTTTGCAGGCGTTGATTAATTGAAGCTGAAGCAATTCAGGAAAGTCCCTCCAAGGACAAGGACCCTCCAAAGTCAAATGTGGAGTGCAGTATTTTATGTAAAATTTGTAGTTATTATTCTTCTTTCTGAAAGTTTTAATCGGGACATTTTAACTGTTCTTATTCTTCTTTCTGAAAGTTTTAATAGGGACATTTTAACCAGGAGGTTATAATCAATGTTTTTTGCAGGAATATGGAATTTATTTACCACAGGAGCTTATTTTTTATTTTATTTATTTCCTCCAAAAAGTATCATGAAAATATAATAATAATATCATATTACTAAAAAGTTGTGTATTGAATACATTTTGAGTATATTTTCCTTTTTTACTTGATATTTTCTTCCTTTATACATATTTTAATGATAATAAAAATCAATTACAAAGTTAACAACATAAGGTAATAATTCATTAGTAAGTTAATATATATATATAAGTTAATAACAGTAACATTGTTAAAAGAATAATGTTACAATAATTGATGTCATTAGAACAGTATCTAATAGGAGAAAAAATAAATTTGTGTGTAAGAACGGTTATATAGAAATAGCTTTATGTTGTGCATAGTGCCTGTTAAGTTTATTTTTTTTTATTTAAGTACATAAAACAGGCATTATGCCCAAAAATTTATATACATGGATGATTTAAATAACAGAAATTATAACAAAAGTAGTAACAAAAATAATTAGCTAAATATGCACAAGTGAATGATAAACAAGAATGAGTAAAAGGTAGAATAAAAAAGTTTCACAGAAGTTGTGCATTTACGTTGAATCTTTTCACTGACGTCGGAATGATTATTGAAAAAAGGGAGATTTTGGGTGTCTCGGCTTTCTTAATGGAACGTAAGTTTACTGCCTTTTTTGCCGTCACCGTACCGTAACCGTGAATCATCACGGTAATTACGAAAGCGTCTATTTTCTAGTTGGCATCTGACTAGGGTTTTTATGTAACATGATAATTGTGCCCAAATTATTAAAGTCTTTTGCTGCTCTCAAAAAAAGCTAAGAGTCTGGTGCCAAAAACCGATGCCAAATTTGACAATAAACCGATCATCCAGCAAACTTGTTATAGTAGGATTATGTTAGGGTATGAGTAATGTAATGGATGTGTTAAGTGTTTTACCTACTATGTGGTCATGTTATTCATGACATAAACACCTCTTGTTAAGTGGGTGCATTAAATATTAGAGTTACAGGGTATAATAATTAATATCACAGTTATCAGCTTTATTCCCATAGTGGAAACTTGGACGCCAAATCTTGTTTGATACAAGATATGCTGAGGCTGTGCAGTAGGTAGGCAAGAGTTACTCCCATCAGGGCGTAGGCATAGTTCTTTTTAACATTGTTGTGAATAATGGAAATATAAATAAAAGAGTGGATGGATGGATAACAAAAGATACATTGAAAATAACTTGTAACTTGCATACCTGTGGACCAAACCTATTGAGAGCTAACTAGCTAGAGCCTATATACTCGTACACTGGATACGGCGAATCGGGATCCTTAATGAGGAGTCCTACTTTAAACAAATTTATCAACTTAAAGATTTTCAAAAATAGAATCCTGATTTAACAATCATTGTTTTGCAAAATGTCATTCTCTAACACGCGAACTATGCGATAGTCGTTAGGTTTTCTGAAATTATCCAATTTTCTGCTCTATTTTCTTAATTTTTCTCTCCGTAAGAACCATCCTCATACTTCAAGGAATATTCTAAAAAAAGAATTAGCGAAATAAGTTCAGCTGCTCTCGAGATTTGCGCTTA
The DNA here is from genome assembly GCA_929108145.2 of Limnephilus rhombicus. Lineage (NCBI taxonomy): Eukaryota > Metazoa > Arthropoda > Insecta > Trichoptera > Limnephilidae > Limnephilus > Limnephilus rhombicus. The sequence continues at coordinate 42,590,288 of OV815291.1, read as the reverse complement.
GCGATTCATTTTTATATATAAGATTTTTACATTTTTACCCATGCAGGTATTTATGGCTCATTAAAGCTAAATAAAACATGCAAAAAAATTGTATTTTACATTTATTTTACAGATAATGCATTTGTGATTGGTACAATCGAAAAAAAATAGTGAAAAGAAAAAAATATACACATATTATTTATCGAATTGATATACTTGAAAATTAGGAAAATTGGTTTAAAAGGTACTGCGTTTTGGTGTCAAAAATGGCATAAGGTTTCGGGACTCTAATCTTGTTTTTATTAAAGGCCCGCAACCCGGATTTCTACCGATTTATTACATACCTATTTCCCTTAAACATGGTAAGTTTTAAAGCTCTTAAAAAATAAATGTTATTCTTGAAGATAATATCTTGACTTTGCCCGCGCCGAAATGCAAATTATATAAAATTCCCTCGATAGAAAAAAATCGAAAATTATGCTCCAAAAATTATTATAAACACGTTTGTTTCAGTTATTTTACAAGTTAAATGTATGAAAAAAACAGCGTTTCTTTAAATGCTGTTTAAGATAATGCCCGCAAGATTTTTGCTCTATTTTAAACGAGTCGTGTTTTATTAAACTTTTTCGCAATTTTCGATCGATTTTGTCGCTGTAAATGTTAGCGCTCTTCTCTAACATTCGTAATTTCGTATCTCTCCATCTTCTTCTTTTCGAACCGGGTTGCAGAGCCTTAAGAGCGTTTAACCAGCCAGCGGACAAAAATCCACATTTCGTCGAAAGTTGTTCTTACGATCGTGCAGGGCGGTTGCAATGAGAAAGATTAATTTTTCTCCGTACCAGCTTTTTTAAAATTATAACTCAATATCGAATTTGTTTCAATCCAAATTGGCTTTAATTTATACCTTCATCAAAAAATGCTGAAAGGCGTGATGATAAAACTATTAAAATAATGTACTTTTTGTAGTTATTTTTTGATTATAAGTATTTATCATTTTTCAATAATGTCTAAATTTAATAAGAATGTTAAGAAAATCTGAAATATATTAGTTTGTAAGTGCGCAAATAAATACACAAATGGACCAATTTTCGTCAAGAAACACATGTACGTACGTATTCTTTAATGATTTTATTGAAACTAAAATTAAAATTCTAAAACATGCGTTTGCTAGATAATGTATTGATTTATTTTACTGCATGATTATATTATTTGAAATGGGTATGGTATAATTCAAAATCTTTTTTTAAAATTTAACAAATCTGCCAACGACCTATGAAATAACCTTATTATACTAAAAATTTTAAAAAAAATCTCAAAATTTATTACATGCGAATGCTAGATAAAAGAAGAATCTTTCGAAATCCATTTATATTTTTTTGTGGAAAAGAGTCAATACGTCTAAAATCTGATTTGAAAATGACATATTTCTGGTTTTCTCTGGTAATGCCCTCTTAAGCTATATTGGCTTAAGGGTCCACAAACAGCAGCTGAGGTTTCACCAACCCTCTTAATCTTAGTTCCTTTGTATATTTTATCGGTATTTATATTGAAAGTTTTTTGTTGAACTAGTTTGTATTTGAACTCTGCATATTTGGGAGATAAAAAAAACTCGTTACAAATTTATAGACTTGCCACTTGCATGAAATCTGATAATTTCGATCAGCTGGAGGCAAACCACATGACCATATTCTGCACGAGGATGGTTCTAGAATGCTTCGAATAAATAATCGTGACTTTTGTCAGACATTGACCACCGAAGAGCGGACATAAATATAACCCGACCCTGCGCAGTAAAGTCCGCTAAAATAAGGGAAAAGTTTGCAGCGCAGTCCATAGGGGACTTTTCTGCGCAGGATCTTATTGTTCATTTTTGAACGAATCGCTTGGCGTAGTGATATTAAAATTGAGAGAGGTGGGTAAGTATAAGTCGATATAACGCATTTGTAAAGGTTTCGAACTAAAGAGTGTAATAATAATAATAATATTATTATATATTATTTCTTTATTCCAGGACGTGGGGAGGAAAGTGCAATCACACACGTCCCATATAGTTATACATATTTATATATTTACACAGTAAAGAAATAAGAACATGAATAGAAAATAAAATTAAAATAATAGTAATAAAAATTAATAATAACAAAAATAAATAATCGATTATTATGCAGGGCGTGATCTTGAGTGCGCTCAGGACCATCGCTCACTCAGGAGTGGAGCTTGATGCTGGAAAGCTGCGGTCACCAACGTGTTGTCGGAGGCCATTAGCCGCATCCTGGCTCCAGTGACGCGGTGTCTCATCAGACTGGCGAATCCATGGAATCCTAATCCTAGTAATAAAATATTAAAGTTTGGAAACAAGTTAGAACTATTGTTTACCAGATTTGAACTTAATTTTTTTACGAAGCCAGCAATTTGCGCTCACATTGTAAAAAGGACTAGTAATTTTATTTGTAAGCATACTCTATTTTCGAGGACCAAATGGTAATATTACAATGCGAGTTGCCTTTATACTGTCAAATTCATTTATTGACGAGCGTGACGGTCACGCCGCCTCCCGCGCTTCGCCCCACATGGTTTGTTCCCCTATACCTGATTGACCTGTCTATTAATTTGAATGTCTATGCTTGTTGCCAAGATCGTAATTGGTTGACATTTGGGGAGTACGAACGGTTTGTTTTTACGACTTATTTTTATACCCTAGTTTCAGCATGACTTTGCATCGACCTCCAAGCATTTGTGTTTCACCCCTCATACGACATTGATCTCTGGAAGACACAAATGAACTTATTTTCTTCAAAAGAATCCTCACTTATGACAAAGGACCTTTTTGGTAGTAAGAAGCACGTATAAGTCCATCCCTCCCTCTGTAAAGTGTTGGGTCGAGAGATTCCTGCTAATTGATTTTTTTTTAAATTCCTTGTGGTCTAAATCCTCAATATATAGAATTATAATAAAAAAAAAACAGAAAACATATTTTTTTGTTTTCATAAGATACCTAATGTACAGGGTGTAACACTACGCACCCGCAGGATTTTAACCAGCGGTTCTTAAGCATATTTGGAATACAAAACGTAGATGTCGTTTTACTGTTCACTGATATTTTTTCTACTGAAAACAATATACGTATTTTTCAACCACATGTCGTCACTGACCCCACTCCTCTCGTTGCAATGGGATCACGTAAAAAGCGTGCTGTTTCGTGTGTTTGTCACGTCATCTTTGGGTATGCTGTTAGGAGGGTGTGGGTGGCGACGGACGGCAGACAATGTGACTAGGAGAGACGGACGTATGAATCAACCCCTCCCAATGCGGTATAAGGCGATGGATCAAAAGAGTCACAACTGGAGAGGTTAAAACAACTCCCTCATCCAGTCTCTCCGGATTCGGCCCGCTACGCAATAGTTGGTCAAACGCATTCTCCGTCAAGCCTTATACAAACCTCACCCCATGAACCCTGCACCCCAAACGTAGCGACCACTTGGGACGACCTATGGCAGGTAATCCAATAAATTGTTCACGCGGTGGCGGTACCTATACCCGCCTTTCAAATTGGTGCAACTGGAACCAGATGGAGTGCTTATCACGTGACCCGCTGCTAGGCTTCACCCGACTACTCGGTTGCAACGTGTGATGGAAAACTATTTTTATTGGTAATAATTGAAAAAAAAAATATCATCGAACAGCAAAATGACATCTACATTTACTTCAAATAACTTCAGCAAAGGCCGGTTAATCCTTCGGGCACGTGCTGTTACACCCTGTATTATAAAATATCACTTTCGTTGAATAAATATTTGTGCCCAGCCTCTCAATAAAAAAAATCCTTGTCAACAAATTTATGCAACTCTTTTTTCATAGCTTAAATTTATAGAGCATAAGGAAGCATTAATAAAACTTAACATAAAACAGATACATCATGAATAATGATCGAATTAGCATCTTTTTTTCTGCTCCACATCCACTTAACATCGGATCTGGTTTATTCGCATACCTACGACTGCGACAAAAAAAACCTCATGGATTCCAAAGACCTAGTAATTAAGTAGGTGTTTGAGGACCTACTATTTATTTTTTAATCTGTCCCCCCTCCCAATGGAAGGATGCTGACAGTATAAAGCCTCCGCAGATCTCTGGTCACATCACAAGCAGTTTTCATCTCAGAAAAGGCTCACTCATCTCTCAACATGAACTTCCTGGTAAGTCTTCTGATCTTATAATTGTTCTGAACTATTTCTTGTATTGTTTTCAAATAACTAATGACATCTTTGCGGTGTTTTGTCTTCGTCGAAATTTGCTCTATTTGAATTTAATATCATCAATCTTTTTGCAAATTTGTTCTTCTTCACAACTTGCTCCAATTTTTTAGAATATAATTTAGTTTGATTTATATTACATAAATGCCTAAAATTTAATGTCTTCAATCTTTCTGCCAATTGGTACTTTACAAAACTTCTCCAATTTAACAGAAAATACTGATCACATTGTGTTAGAATTACATTATTGAAGTGTCTCAAGGTTTTGAATTATTTCTCGATGTTTTTGAGTTTTAATTTCACCAACCTTCCTGGAATTAACGCCTATTAGTTCCTAACCGTTTTATATTAATTTTTGATATCTTAAAAATTTAATTTTTTCAATATTTCTGCAACTTTGGTCTTTTTCAAAACTTGCTCTATAATTTATCAGAATATTTAGATAACATTGTGTCTGAATTACATTATCGAGGTGTCCAAAGGTTCTAAGTTATTACTTGATGCTTTTGAGTTTTAATTTCACTGACATTTCCTGGTACAATCGCGATTTATTTTTGTATTATTATATTCCCCTACCTCCTTCTTAAGCCAACACGATTTGGGCATACCACATACACAAGCACACACTTCACTTCAACCTTCGATTACACATTTGCTCTGATGCTGTCCGAAACATCGGCTAGATAGCGGAACACAGCATAATACCCCAAAAATAAATCGCGATAGTACCTTTGGCCGTGAAAACCTCAAGTCATAACTTTCATGTATTTTGGTTTCTTCCAAACTTTCTCTTATTTAAAATCAGTGTCCGATAATTGTTCCGAATTTTACCTTTATGCTTTTTTAGTGTCTTATTTAAGGTGTTTGGTCTGATTTGATATTTGCTCTTATTTATTGGAAGATAATTTTTGTGTATTTATTATGTTATTATACTCATCAATATTTTCAATCATTTCTTAGACATTTTTGAGTACCTATTTAAAATATCAGTTATCTCCTTAGCAGGGGCGTGCACTCCATATAGGCACATAAGCACTGCCTACCCTACCGTATTTGTAAAATATAAGCTTGTAATAATATTACAATTTATTAAATAATTGCTAGAAATTAAAAAAAACTTTTAAAAATAAGCGCGAAAAAACTGAGCAACCGAAACTACGCGAGCGCCTCATCAAACGGCATACTACAAAAGTGGCATAAACTGTAACTAGAAACTACACGCGCGTCCTCCGGCTGCCTCACTAAAATACGGCCTAAGCAGGAATTATTTCTGCTTGGAGCTAACTTCATACAATATATAATATCAATGTTTACGAAATGCACCTAGCATAGAGTAGAACTGTCGTTTGAATGTTCTTCTATTAGGTTTTTTTGTTAGTATTAGGCAGTTCTTTCTGGAACAAAATTAGCAAATGTCAATCAGTGACGACAGTGGCATCTGTTGTTATCTATTTCTATCAACTAGTTGTCTTAGCAGCAGCAAGCACACTTAGCGAAAACTTGTACGAAGGGAGTTATTTGTAGTAAGTTTTTTTAAAATTGATTTGAATCAATTCGGCGGTTTTCCTACTGCCTACCTTGATCAAAAACTCTGTGCACGCCACTGCTCCTTAGTGATCCAATTTAAAGATTAGATTTTTCCTGATTTTGTCTCTGATTATCAACATTTGTTATAATTATATTTTGTATTATTGTAGAAAGCAATCACTTTGTGGTTTGGCATATTTAATAAAATAAAATATTTATTTTTATTAATTATATTTTGATTCTTTTAAAATTCAAAACCTACCAAAAGAATTCTTGTATAGTGCCTTCTTTAAAATTTGCTCTAAATTATCAAAATAATAGCATTGAGTGTGCTAAAAATTATAACTCATGTTTCGTGTTGAATGTTAGAAAGAAGAGTAAAGTTAAATGACTTTTATCGGTTTGCTCATTGCTTTGTCTTTAACTAATATCGGACGGTTTGTTACGTGTTCTGTTGGTCGGCCATTGTCCGATTTGATTTCTGGTGAAATCCAAGTCCAAACCGCTCCCTAGCTCTTTTGCTTCAGAATTAAATCATATATACTTATTTGTGCAGATGTCAGACATAGTGGTGGCCTTTTGAGTAATCAACACAGTAGGATCTGAATTTATTGTCATCTAACTACACTGTACAAATGCTGCTTCGCTAATATGTAATCAAAAATATTTTTGCAGAAAAACTAATGACTAATGATATATTGATTAAATTATTCTTTTATTAATTAAACCAGTTTTTGCAGAACTCAAGTTCTAACTTGTGCTGTCATAAACTTAAAACTGAAAAGAAAGATAAAAATCACACGATGGAAACAACTGAACCAGTTTAAACAATTTGGGAGTGGCTCGTCCAGTATATTTTTTCACCTACCTTATTTTCGCTTAAATTATGCTTATTTTGTCCATTTTTTTTTCCAGTTTTTCGCAACCTTCCTGTGCGTCGGAGCCGTGGCCTTCGCCGAAGATGATGGCCAATGGAAGGGAGAAGGTCTGGCCGAGAGCCAGGACGTCGGACAGTACGATCATGGGTATGGAGTCTACGGAGTCCCCACCCTCTACGCCGGAGCCTACCACGGAGTCTATGCTCATGGAGGTGCCCCCATCGGTCTTGACGGTCGCGTCGTAGACACCCCTGAGGTAGCTCACGCTAAGGCCGCCCACTTCGCCGCCAAGGCTGCTGCCACTCATGGAGCTTACACTCCTCTTGCTTACGCCGGTTATCCCGCTGTCTATGGAGGTTATTCTCCTTTGACTTACGCTGCCTATGGATCTTACGCTCATGGAGGTGCCCCCATTGGAGCTGATGGACGCGTCGTTGACACCCCTGAAGTTGCTCACGCCAAGGCTGCTCACTTTGCCGCTAAGTCTGCTGCCGTTGGTGGTGTCTACCCCACTGTCTATGGAGCTTACTCTCCCCTTGCCTACTCTGCCTACGGCACATACGCCTACGGAGGTGCCCCCATCGGAGCTGACGGACGCGTCGTAGACACCCCTGAGGTAGCTCACGCTAAGGCTGCTCACTTCGCTGCCAAGGCCCACGCCACCCATTATTAAGTTCTGACCACTGCCGACAAACCGCCTTTAAGTGCTTGAATTTGTGATACCATCCAGTGCTGGTGTGTGTATATGTAATCTTTTCAACGAAATTGAAGTGCTTCGCATGAATATTCCGTGTTCCTTGGAGTAACCTATATTTTCATAGGTTTTTCTCAGTGCCTTTCTAGGATATTTGTGTTAAGTTATATTTTAAGTATTTGTAAAAAATTGTTGTATTGCACACCATTTTAAAGCCAACGAATATAATATCTAATGAACATCAAAAATATTGTTTTTTATTGTTGGTTGCTAGAAAGACCTGAAATCTCTCAGTATCACCCTGATCTAAGACTACCATTCAGAATTGAAATATTGCTTGAAAAGTCTATTGCTTTTTTTGATTCTACGGATTCTTTCGTAATCCTCTAGGATACTAGCTAGGGCTTTGCAATATCCTATTATATCATGTTATAACTAACTAGTTTTACGGCTCATTCGGCCTTATAACTATTACCTTCTGAAAGTGATTATTTACTTGACTGAATTTACGTTACATTAATGTCATCGTGAGGAAAAAATTCTTTACTGGACAAAAACCTCACACGAAAGTCTATTGCCGTGATTGGTGACCAGATCTGAATAACCATGAACTTCCCCATCTTCATCTGCCTCATCTCCTTCTCCTCCCCACATTCTTCAGAATCACAACATATCCCAATTCGGAATGCCATCGTCCCACTGGCTCCAGATGGTTGAGAGCAGTTGAGACTCTGTTACGATATTTATATATTAAAAAAAGATACTTAATATCTGGTCCGATATCTAAAGACTGAATGCTCCTGTTAAATATTCATTCTTTATTGAATTAGCAAAACTTTTCACAAGGTATTTGAACAACCATATGGTAATTTTTTTTTAATTATTGTCCAACACGAGGCAAATAAAACATTTTAAGAACGTGGCATTAAAACGTCGAGACCAGTTTAGATATAATGATCTAGAGCGGGCAATTAATCAAATAGATCTGTTGGATTTTCAACGACCGCGCCTAGTTTAAATACCATGTAAGAAATAATAAATCAAGGGCTTAAAGTAATAACTAATGATATGTAACAAAGGTGTTTGAATTAAATTTGACCAAGGATGTCTAACAGTTCGAGCCGTATCGGGGTTCCCTGGTAATTATATTAAATTGTAGACAATCGATGCCGGAAGCTTTAAATAAACATTTACTGGAAAATATAAAATCAAATCGGAAAAAAAATATTTGATTTATTTTTTAAAAATTATTTATTTTGTTTTTAATTGTTAAACTAATGTTAAAGACAAGATTTTTATGCATAGCTTAAAGGGTAACAATTATTATAAGCAATAATTATCAGCCTGAAACACTTATCCACATTGAAAAATCTTCCGAGAAAAGATACATGACGCCAACGGGACTTGAACCCGTGCCCTTCTGATTGCCGGTCAGCTGCTCTCCCAATTGAGCTATGGCGGCTTATCTTATACCCGCCAAATGATTCAAACGAGGGATTTAACACTAACAGTGTCTCTCTCGCAAAAATAAAGTTGGTTGTTTTCAAGTGGAAAAAAATATAATAAGCAGTAATTGTTGAATGAAACACTAGTATATATTGAATCATTTGGCGGGTATAAGATAAGCCGCCAAAGCTCAATTGGGAGAGCAGATGACCGGCAATCAAAAGGGCACGGGTTCAAGTCCCGTTGGCGTCATGTATCTTTTCTCGGAAGATTTTTCAACGTGGATGAGTGTTTCAGGCTGATAATAATGGCTTATAATAATTGTTAAAAATATTTATTTCATTACTATAATAATTCATTCTCCCAGGGACAGTATTTCAGTATATTTATCAGTGAAATAATTGTGATTTTCGGCATTTAGTTTGGTGTAACCGTCAAGTACCTACATACCGAATAACCATCGAAGCTGGTCGTACATTATAGATACTTTAATAGTATACAACTTCTGACCCTGTACAGATCGCAAGTGAGCCTCACTTCTGGGCTGGATTCCAAAAATACCTGAAAAAAAACCCTTGACTCTGTGACGAAACGGGCGGCCCACTTGATAGATTGTGATAGAAGTGGAATGCAATCTGTAAAGCACAAGCGTCAGGTAGGGAGGCTGTCCTTGTTCTATCGGGATTATAATGGAAGACGTTTCGAGGAACTAGCATCACTAATCTCTTTGGCACCGGTACATATTCCAGAAAAACGCCAAACGCGGTTGCCCGACATACGTACACAGTTCTTCTTCTTTGTGTGCCGTATCAGGTCCCTACGACGTTGGCGATCACTCTTGAGAATGTCTCTCTGTCTATATTACGCAGCCAAGACATTTGTCTCCTACCAGTCCCTCGGCGACCCTCTATCTTGCCTTTCAATATCAAATGGAGCAAGTGATACTTCTCCCCTCGAAGTATATGACCCAGTTATGAAATTTTCCTGATGTTTATTAATGTAAGCAGTTCTCTATCTGCTCTAGCCCGCCTGAGAATTTCTGTGTTGGTGATCATGTCGGTCCATGGGACCTTGAGCATTCTCCGGTGAAGCCACATTTCAAAAGCCTCTAACCTGTTCATGATATTTACATTCAAGGTCCACAGTCAAGTCCAAGTACACAGTTGATATTTGTAATTCGAGAACGGGTCGCTTCTATTACTCGTTCTTGAATTTAAGAGCTCGGTTGTTGAACCATTTTCCGGCCTCTTTGTTTCCTCCTTCCTACAACATGGGTCTCTTAATGATCCATGTTCACAAAAATCTACACATCTGCCCTGTTGATGGACACTGACAAGCTGTCCGAAACATTGATAATGAGAAGAAACGCAACATATCATAAAACCCCCATGAATTCAACCTCTCGACTGTGGAACAATTTGCCGGCCTCTGTGTTTCCTTCCGTCTTTTGTGATTTAGCAGGGGTGCCCGGGTTCATGGGGTGAGGTTTGTGTGGGTCTTTTTTTTACATGTATACCGCACAAGAGTCCCAACTGCTCCCGTCTGGAGCCAGTGAGACTATGGCATCCCCAATTGGGGTATGTTGTGAGGCTGAAGGTAGTGGGGAGGGGAAGGAGATAGGGAAGAGGAAGGTGGGGAAGTACCTGGCTATTCAGATCTGGTCACCAAACACGGCAGAAGCCATTTGAAGCAACGTTTCAATTCTGAATGGTGGTCTCACACCAGGGCGATACTGAGAGTATCTTCCACTCTGGAACGTGCCGCAAATATACTATATATTATTTTAAATGAATAAATTGTGAAATACACAAATTAATCAAATAAAATTTATTAAATAAATTACGGGTCTTTTCAAGACCCGTGTTCACCATAATCTACTCGTAAACATCTGCCCTGATAATGGACACTGAAACGCTGTCCGAAACATTGGATGATGAGAAGAAACGCAACCCTAAAATTATACACGATAATACATAAATCTATAAAAAATATTCAATTCTTCAAATTTACGAAGAAATACAGTTAAATACTCGTAACTTCCAATTCAATACATCAGCAAGATATCAGAAAACTATTAAAATTCCTAAATTTAATACTAAGCACATTCAAAATTCCTATCTTTATCTGGGCATAATCTGTTATAACAACCTCTCATTAAAATTAAAAACCATCGAAAATATGCAGGAATTTAAGCCCAAATTAAAAAATTACCTTAAACTGCTATAAAAGTCCCAAATATGTTTACTTTGTATCTTAAAGTCTGCTATTTTATAAATCATTTATTCCTTCTTTTTTCTTTCATTTCTTAGTTTCTAAATCTCTGAGTCTAATAATAATAATAATAATATTTGGATGATTTATATAGCGCCGTTTTTGTGAAAAATCACCTCAAGGGCGCTCTACTATTGTATAAATCTTGCGTTCTTTCTTACGTATCTTTAACTTACTTATTACAATAATTTTTGTTACTAACTTACATGATTCTTCCATTTATAATGATTTTTTAATTTATATTATGATTTTTTTAAACTTTTCAGGATTTTTATTTTTAAATTAAACAAGATTTTTTAACCTACTTATTATTGACAATAGCCATTATTACTAACTTACACGATCATTAATTTACTAATTGAGCTAGAACTCCCTCACCAAACACAAGAGCATTGTCTCTTTATGGTGAGGAAAGGCAATTTTTTTTATTTTTTGTTAACCTTATGTAACTATGTAACTGTTGTAACTTGATATGTATTTTTAATAAACATTGCCAATAAAAAAAAAAAAATAAAATAAAAAAATTCTTTTGACCGTGAAAATCTCAAACCATATACCTATTAATTAAACATATTTAATTTTCCCTCGCCTGGTATTGAACCCGCAACCTCTAGGCCAAGAGCCAATGAGCTTACGCACCGCCACGGAAGTCTTTTAATCTGATTGTTGCCTAACCTTCGTTATAACTTCGCCAGTTTTTTTGCAGGTTTGCCTTACCCGGTACCAGGGCAGATCAACATTTTAACTGTAGGGTCATTTTATTTGCGAGTAATCCAAAAACACAGGTGGGTTTGTAAGTTTTTGAATTTTTTTGGGATACCTTCATGAGACTTCAGTAAAGTGAAAGATTTGAGATATGTATTATTTATGTTTTGTTTCTACACATGTTAGGTATTACAATCTATAATTCAATGCTCAACCTCACTAGGACAAGCTTGTGTTGAATTTAACAATTTAATTTAACAAAAATAACACAATTTTTTTTTTTTTTTTTACCGTGAATACCGCACAAGAATCTCAACTGCTCCCGTCTGGAGCCAGTGAGACTATGGCATCCCCAATTGGGGTATGTTGTGAGGCTTAAGGTAGTGGGGAGGGGAAGGAGGTGGGGAAGAGGAGGTTGGGAAGTACCTGGCTATTCAGATCTGATCACTAAACACGGCTAAAGCCATTTTCAAGCAACGTTTCAATTCTGAATGGTGGTCTTACACCAGGGCGATACTGATAGTATCTTCCACTCTGGAACATGCCGCAAATATACTATATATTATTTTAAATGAATTAATTGTGAAATAACACAAATTAATCAAATAAAATTTATTTGCGCATGCCGGGTTCGAACCCGCGACCTTCGGATTGTGAGTCAAGAGTCTTACCCACTGGACTACGGAGGTCGTCAAAAAACTTACTTTACGTCAAAACAATACTTGAAAAACAATATTGTTATAATAACACTACTTACAGACAATGGGTACCAACCAATGACTAAGCTGGAGGTGCCTAGCGTGTTACAATGTAAACAATATGGGGTGACCATAGTGATAACCGACGAGTTCATCGAAAATCAATTCATCGAAAGCAAATTTATCAAAAACGAGTTCATCGAAAATCAATTCATCGAAAATCAATTCATCGAATGATCAATTCATCGAATCGCCAATTCATCAAATCGCCAATTCATCGAAAAACATTTTTTTTGTAGATATTCGAGATGTCAAAATTGAATACCCAAAAAGGTCTGTTTAACTGAGTTAAATGTGTTTAGCAACTGTCAGTTTCGTATGACAATGTAAAATTTATATGTTATCTCTTCGATTTCCGATTGTCTGATACTGCAAAAAAGGGATATCTAAGGAACGGTGACCAGACAACTCATAAATAACTCAGAAAGGTCATTAAGAGTGATGATAAAAAAAATATTTAAAAATTGGTTAAATAGGTTAAGTTAGGTTAGGTTAGGTTAGGTTAGGTTGACCAATGCTTTTTTCACTTCTCGGTGTGCTCGGCATTTCTCTCAAATATCAACAAAATATATTTTTTCGATGAATTGGCGATTCGATGAATTGATCATTCGATTAATTGGTTTTCGATGGACTCGTTTTCGATGAATTTGCTTTCGATGAATTGATTTTCGATGAATTCATTTTCGATGAACTCGTCGTGAACCAACCATAGTATATTAAAATATATATATAGTTGTTAGTGTAGTAAAATGCTGAATGACAAAAATTTCAAAAAGGCCCGAACGTATTTTCGGGTTATTTCAATGAACATATTTGAATATTTTCCCCAAATGTGGTGAATAAATCAGTCTTTTTCAAAATCATCAACACAAAACGATATCATTTCTTATTTCACTATTCTTTATTTTGATATTCATTCCTCATTTAGATATTTCTTCATTTTTAAATAAAACTGCAAAAGTGTCTAATTCACTTTTGTCAATAGGTTTACCAATAAAAATCAAACACTTGTGAAAAAGCCACATCCTTTAATTAATTTATTTACCAACCGGTTTAACTTTGCTCGACATACTCTGTCGGTATATTATTATAACCGAAAAAGTGTTTTATTTTTCGTTAAATATGTGTAAAATTTTTCGTTATATGTTTTTGGGGTGTTATGCCTTGTTGCGCTACATACTTCTTTAGCCAACGTTTCGGACATCGTTGCAGTGTCCATCTTCAGGGCAGATCCGGCAGATCCGGTAGATGTGTAATTTTTAGTCGTGAAGTGTGTGCTTATTTACTTCGAAGCGATACCGTGTCGCCAGCGCCACTAACTTTCACCGGTACAGCCGTAACTAAGAATATAATAGGTACCGAACATTTTGGTCAAACAGTTAATAATCATAAAACCGTAGTATGTATAAAGCGCAGTTTTGTGATATTTCACTTCAAGTGCGCTTAATTATAATAAACTTAAAATTAATCCTATAGTGTTCCTTAAGAGTCCTTACAAAATACAAAATTGATTAAATAATATGAAACAAAGAATAACAGTTAATCAAAAATGGCGATACATTCGAATGGTTTCCATGGTTATTGTTTAATTTATATGATAAGTAATAAATAATGTTTCCAGCTTGGCCGCCATTTATGTATAACCATTTGGTCAGTACGTTTTATGGGTATGCCAAATCCTCTCTTAGGGTATTTTATTAAGTCATTGGAATACACCAGACTTGTTAATAATAAAAAAATTCAAATATCGATGCATTATAAACCCAAAAAAAGATCCCTGAGAGAAAATTGCAAAACAAAGTTGTGCTGAATAGTTCAAAATTAACACTGTCAATTCCGTTGTAGAATAATGAATATTTTTTCCTAAGAAATGAGTTGTTAATACTCTAAAATATTTTGGTAAATAAAATTTTAACCCTTTTGTTACCCTCGTGATCAAAACTCCCATATCTAGACATTTTTTCCGTTCTCAAAGATAGATCCCGCCATTTTTCGGCAGAGCATTGGAACATTGCTAGTCAATTCAAGGGAACTACGTCTAGAGGCAAAAGGCTTTCCCATTATAACCGTCACATTAAAAAATTGTACTTATTTAAAGCGAATTGGACATAAAAAACCGCATAACTTTAATCACCAAGTTGTACTTTCTGGAGGCTAAAAGTGAGAATTTTAGAATACATATTTTTTGATTGGCCCACTGTAAACAAATATCAACATCTCTCTCTTATGTCCGAACTCGACTCCAATCTTACATATAATTATGAAAATTACCTATTTATTTCTTCTTCTTCTTTTTGTGCTTTGTCCGTTCAATGGACGTTGTCTATCATGTTGGCTATGCGGACTTTGTTTACTGGCCAAACCACTGTCTCAGGTTTTCAGCCATGAGATTCTCCTTCTTCCAGGGCCCCGTCTTCCGGCAATCTTTCCCTGCATTATGAGAAGCAAGATCTCACACTTCTCTGGATGTCTCATCACATTTCCAAGAAATTGAAGTTTTCAATTTTTAAAGTTTTGATAACTTATTTTTCTTTATTAATCCGAACCATAACATCTTCATTTGCAACCCTGTCCATCCAGCTTATTTTGAGTATTCTTCTGTAGATCCACATCTCGAATGCCTCAAGTCGTCTAATTAGTTCTCAGTAAGCGTCCATGTTTCCATTCAATACAATAATATCGCCAACACGTAGCATCTGACCATTCGTATTCGTAATGCAAGGTTGAGATCATGACTGCAGAACATCTTTTTCATGGATTTCACGAGCTTGCTCAATGCGGCATTTGATTTCAACCTAAGGATCCCATCTATCATTTACATTTCATCCCAAGTATGTTTACTTAGTTAAAATTAATGTCTAAATTCGACTTCTCTCTCTGCATAATCTGAAATGTTGGCCTAGATTGAATGACCTTGAATGGTGAACGTTAGAAATATTCTTAAAACACATGATATTACGTAGCTTAAAATACTTGCAGCCTTAAAAATCTTGTCAGTAGCGGGCCGCGGTCCGTAGTTAGCCCTGCCCCGCTGTTTATGTCAGTAGCGGGCCGCGGTCCGTAGTTAGCCCTGCCCCGCTGTTTATGTCAGTAGCGGGCCGCGGTCCGTAGTTAGCCCTGCCCCGCTGTTTATGTCAGTAGCGGGCCGCGGTCCGTAGTTAGCCCTGCCCCGCTGTTTATGTCAGTAGCGGGCCGCGGTCCGTAGTTAGCCCTGCCCCGCTGTTTATGCGAGAATTTGAAGTGCAGGGGTATTCTACAGTTAAAATATGATTCCATTACAGGTACCGCGTGTTTGACATTGAGACACAAGTATTATAATTAACGAAATATGTTGTCTCTAGTTACATGGTTTTATAAAAATATATTAATTTCGTTTGTCTGTGCATTAGATAATATTATTTATTCTGGTTCCGCGACTTTTTATCCCGCGACAAAATACCCCTCGACAAAATACCCCCCGACAAAACACCCCCGACAAAATATCGTAAGGAAAAAACATCTCCGAAAACAATATTTCCTAAAACCTAACCTAACCCAACCTAACCTAACCTAACCTAACCCAACCTAACCTAACATACCCTAACCTAACAAAAAAATTGGACAAAAATAAACAGACAAAAAATTATTGTTCAAAAATAGTATAATGGGAAAAATATAATACAGACTTCCTTTAATTTGGGGGGCGGGAATGGGCCTCCCCGGGAACCTTTATTGGATAACCAACACCTCTGCCATAGGTCACCCCAAGTGGTTCGCTACAGTTACAGCTACTTCAGTGGACATCTGAACCCCAGATTCCTACCCACCCCTTAAACCCTTTTCCTACCCAGAACTCTCCCCTTCCCCCTTTCCTTAAAAAAACTTCCACACAGCATCTCCAAAGATGACATAGGCTCTGAGGGAAATTATTTTCATCAGGGCCTCCTGTCTGGATCGTAAAAAAGACAATAAATTAATCTTCAAAAACAGTAAAATGTTAAATAAGGTTAGGTTAGGTTTTAGTAAATATTTTATTGGAGGATATTTTGTCCTTGGAATATTAAGTCGTGGGATATTTTGTATATCGTGTTTTCAAAATTGGAATTTATTGTATGAACTATCGTGTTTTATTTTTTGACATTATCCCGTATTGCGCTATCTCCATCTTTAGCCAACGTTTCGGACAGCGTTACAGTGTTCATCATCAGAGCAAATATGTAATTATCACAATAACCGTTACATTCTGCCCTGATGATGGATTCTTTAACGCTGTCCAAAAATTTGGCTAAAAAAGCGTACCATAATACCCCAAAAATAAATTACTTTAGTACGCCATCTTATTTGGTGAAGAATATAGAAGAGCCCCATCTGTCCGAAACCAGTGGGAATATGGCGTCCACTATTGGGGTATGGTGTGAGTTTAAAGGGAGTAGGGAAGTGAAGGAGATGAGTAAGAGGAAGGTTTTAAAGTACATGGCTCACAAAAACCAATTTTAACTAAACACGGCTAAAACCATTTTTTTTTTAAATATGAATACTGCACAAGAATCCCAACAGCTCCCGAACTGCTGCGTAAATCTATGACACCCCCAATTGGGGTATGTTGTGAAGCTGATGGTGACGGGAGATGTGAAGAAAAAGGTGAGGACGTACCTGGCTATTCAGATCTTGTCACGAAAGCTAAAGCCATTTTCAGCAACAATTCATTTCAGAATCTAAGATCATCAGGAGGACATTGGGAGTATTTTCGACTCTGGAACGTGCCGCAAATGTAATCGAACGTTATTAATACCGCAACGTTTGCGTGGTTAAGCCAGCCACGAGTGCATGTCGGACGCCACGTCATACGCGCAGCGCCACAAATAATATCTATGTACATGGAATTTCGCACAAAGCTACTGTTATAATTCGGTTTCGAATACAAGAATTCTACTCAAGATGTCGCGACTTCCGTCAGCAGGTCGGGCGGGGACGTCTCCCCATAGGTATAACAGCTATGAATTTGTGAATATGTGGTAACTCTTCGGATATCAAAAGATTGACGGAAATACGTGTGGTATCAAGTGGCTACATATTACATATTATGACGTCATTGCTCTGCTCGGTTACTTTGTCCCGGTGACTAGCTACAGTGGATCCGTGGAACGGGCTGTTTTCGAATCAGTTCGTATTGGATCTATAAAACAGTCACCAAAACTAACTGGGCGAATCCGAACCAAAAACCGCCCGCAGGGCCAGCAGTAAAAACCTGCGCAGCGGGTTTTTAACAGTTAGTAATATATATTATCTTAAATGCGTGAAATGTGAAACAACTCTATTAATTAATTAAATAAAATTTAGTTACGCATGCCGGGATTTGAACCCGTGACCACAAGATTCGTATTATCGAGATTCTCGACCACGGTGGCAATCAACCATTTCAAGCCACGGTTCTTACGTTTTTTTCACCACAGCATGTGTACGACCGCCCGGGGAACCATTTATTGGATAACGAACACCTCTGCCATATGTCCCACAAAGTGGTTCTTTTCATTTAGTGACTTAGCAGGGGTGCCTATATTCATGGAGTATGGTTTGCAGGTCTTGGCGGTGGATGTGCCTGCCCACTCATTGTGTGGCAGGCTTTCCCGATCCATCGCCTTGCATCTGTTTTTTTCCTAAAACTTCTTGTCCTTTATTTTCTTTAAAAGTCCCTTAACACACCCCTAAGATGAAACTGGTCATGAGGGGAATAATTTTCCTAAGGGCCTCTTGTATGGAGCTAACATAAAAAACGATACTAATAGTGTCTTTCACTGCAGGAATATATTCGCAGGTACAAAATTTTGCTAAAATTAATTATATTTGCCTATCATTTCAGAATGTCGTTCATACTTGTAGTAAAAAAATATTTAAAAAAAAAAAACCGATGTATTTATCCGTGACGCTATCCAGGTTACAAACCAATTCTTAGAATGATTGTTTTCAATAAAAAGGGTAGTTGCCTATGTTTTGGAAAATAAATTTGTTGAAGATAATAACATTAATTCTTCAAATTTGAAATATGAGATTGACTATTACGACGGTTTGACAGAAAGGCGCAATGGCGGAATTGGTAAACGCACTTCCCGGATACACGAGAGGTTCTGGTTCTGGGTTCGAGTTCCAGTTGCGACCATTATCTTTTTCTGTTTTTTCTGTGTCTTGTTCTCTTTCATATTTTCGTTTAGATTATTATTATTAGGGGCCATCCATAAATTACGTCACACCTTAATGGGGGGGGGGGTGTAGAAAAGTGTGGCAAGGTAAGGGGGGGTCATCAGTTCTGTGACGTCACATATAAAAATCTAAATTATTAAAACGCAAAACTAATTTTGTTGGACGATGTTTGACAGGGTGGGGTGGGGAGGGGGGGGGGGGGAGAGGGGGGGGGGGAGAGGGGGGGGGGGGGAGAGGGGGGGGGGTCAAAAATGATGGCCCCTTATCTTCTTTTTCAAAATTAATTAATCTCGTAAATCATTAAAATACGTAAAAATTGTTTCGTATAAAAATGTATTTATTATCAATGGTATAAGTTCTTACTACGATGCAATGGCCAAGATTAATTGAATTGCCTTTAGATACTACATAACTCGTGAGTTAATAAAAAAAATAACAAACGCTATTGATGAAAAAACATTGAACTTGCCTACTAAAAAAGTGCAGGTTAACATGATTCTTAAGTTTTTCAAGTACGAATATGATAATAGAGTTGAACAACCGACGTCATTCTTTCCCCCACTACCAGACAGGAAGCTTTTGGCTTGGTATAAAGCCTTGCGTTCTCTCTCCTTACAGCACTAGCAGTTTTCCTCTCAGAAAAGGCTCACTCAACACAATCAACATGAACGCTCTGGTAAGTCATAGGTTTCTTTGTGAATTGAATAAATTTGTAACTTAAAGTAAAATACAGTTCGTTATCTAATTGTATGTTATGAATTTGTAGATCTTCACTTTCCTGTGCGTGGGAGCCGTGGTCTCCGCTAACTACATCAGCCATGATGAGGGGCAATGGAAGGGAGAGGGTCTGGCCGAGAGCCAGGACAATGGACAGTACGACCATGGATATGGTGCCTACAACGGTGTCTCCAACTACGCTGGAGCCTACTCCGGAGCTTACGCTCATGGAGCCGCCCCCATCGGTCATGACGGACGTGTTGTAGACACCCCCGAGGTAGCTCACGCTAAGGCCGCCCACAACGCCGCTGTTGCCGCCGCTTCCAATGGTGCCGCCCATGGAGTTTACAACGGTGCTTACGCCGCCCCAGCCCACCACGGAGCTTACGCCGCACCCGCCTACCACGGAGCTTATGCCGCCCCTGCCATCCACGGATCTTACGCTCATGGAGCCGCTCCTCTGGGACATGATGGACGTGTCGTCGATACCCCCGAGGTAGCTCACGCCAAGGCCGCTCATTTGGCTGCCAAGTCCGCTGCCCTCACCGGAGTCCATGGATCTCCCGCCCACGTTGGAGCTTACGCCGCCCCCGCCCTTCACGGAGCTTACGCCTCTCCTGCCATCCATGGATCTTACGCCCATGGAGCCGCTCCCCTGGGACATGATGGTCGTGTAGTAGACACCCCCGAGGTAGCTCACGCCAAGGCCGCCCACTACGCCGCTGTATCCCACGCTTCTCATCATTAAGCCCTAACTCCCCAATGACTCCTGCTATTCCAATGATTGTAATGTAAATAGCTTATTCTCCTTTATATTCTAGTTTAACTAGAGTACAATCAAATAGACTAATAATTGATAAAATTTGCTTTTTAATACCTACTTCTGACTGATCTAGTCGTTTCCCATAAAACCACCCAACAAGAAACAACTTGATATTATGGTTTTATAAAAGCAGTTCCTGGATGGAATGAAAGTATGTATTATCTACTGAACGTGAACGTAACTCTCTGAGGAATGCAGATGCGAAAGAAGAATTTTCCATCCTAATTGTCATACCAGTTTACACTTTAAATACATATATTATGCTAAATATCGGTAATTGATTTTTACCGCATTTCTACACGGTGTGGAAATATGGATACTTAGAGCCAGCGAAAGAAAGCGGATTGACGGTGCTGGAGAAAAATGCTCAGGATTCCATAGACAGCCAGACGTACAAATGTGTCCACTCTGGAAGAGCTAGGGATCCACAATGGGCTCTCAACAATCTGCCAACAACTTTTATAAAAATACTTTGGACACGTTGCTTGCCAAACTGAAGATTCTACCTTTGAGGAATCCATAGTCCCTGGCAAAGTGGAAGGCAGAAAAAGCAGACGATAGTCACCAATGCGCTGGGGGGACCAACCATGGCGTCTGGTACGTCGGTGTCCGCAGTTCTGAAGCGGAGGAGCCTTGTCAACAATGGAAATTGGAGTAGCCTGTACATTATTTTAGCTAAAGTATCTAAACACCAAACTTTATTGATGTCGGAAACCTTTATTTAAACGCGTGTTGCTTGCAATAACCAAGGTTAGTTAATATTAACAAGTATTAAAAATAATGACGTGGTTCTACTTTCAGACCTAAAACTTTTTGTATGATTATCAATGAAACTGATTCCGTATAAACAGTCACGATTTGAACTACCTAACCTAACATATAAAGTTGTTTGACTCGTGTTTGCTCTTTCTATTCCTACTTGACCTAACGTTTCGGACAGCCTTGTAATGCCCATGATCAGAGTTGATGATGAAGTCATGGTTCAACACCAACCAGAAGTTAACAAAATACATCACTGTTTTAACAGTTTTAACTTTAATCAAAACTGCTTAATGATATTACATATGTTATGTATTATCTCATAAAATTTCTTTGCTTAATAAAATACTTCACTAAAGATAAAAATAAAAATACCTTTATAAGTAAAGATAACTCCGTGCTGCTAAACATTGTAATTTATTTATTTATTTTATTTACGGACAAATAATAATAGTCTGTTAACAATATAACAATAACACGAATAAAAAAAGAGATGTCATTTAGGCTAACACCAAAAAATTCAATGCTTTGATTTGCGTTGACAAGTCTCGACATTCTGGATAAAGGAGAATGATATCCATAATTAGTAGAATGTTGATCGAGGAACAGCAATTCATTATTTCGGAGTCTACGGGAAGGGTTGTTAAACTGGATGAGTTGTAACAAAGCATGTGTCAGTAATATTGTTGATAATTTTGCAAATTAGATCAGAGTCGTTTCTCATCTCACATTATTTTCTTAAAATATCTCTATTTTCTTATTATTTTTTACATTCACCCTTCATTCACCCCAGGATTCGAAAACATTTATTTCCTTCAGGATCTGTGTAATCTTTGGAGATGTGGTTGTGGAGAGGGGAGGGAGGGGTATATCTGGGAAGGAAAAAGATATGATGGGTGAGTAGGAATCTAGGGATCAGATATTTAGGAGGACGTATGAATTTATCTCTCCCACTGCGGTGCAAGGCGATGGGAAGAGAGAAACCCGCTAGAGAGGTCTAAGAGTCTCCAAACGTTAGTGTAGAGGTCACGATTTCAAGTGCAAAAATAATTAATAAACTGTCAAAGATAATTTGAGTCATAAAATTGTATTTTATAAAGTTGTGTTCTATTTGCATTCACACATTTCTAATGAAAATAAGCATTATTAAGTAGTTTGCCATTATCCTTTTTGTATAAAGTAATTAACAATTTTATTTAAATTTTACTCAAAAGTAACGTCCGGAAAAACTTAAATTTATCCATAGCATATTTTTATATTTATAGTGTAAATTAGGTAGTAAAGATTAATCTAAAAAAGTGATTTAGCATTAAGGCGGCGCAACCAGAAAATGGAGAGATATGAAATTACGAATGATGCGAAAATTGTGAAAATGTTTAATAAAACACGACTCGTATAAAATATAGCAAAAATCTTGCGAGGATTGTCTTAAACATCATTTTATGAAACATTGTGAATTTTTTCATATGTATAACATGTAAAATAACTGAAACAAACGTGTATAACCGTTTATAATTATTTTAAACGTTTATAATTATTTTTGGAGCATACTTTGCGATTTTTTTCTATCGAAGGAATTTTATATAATTTGCATTTCGGCGCGAAAATGTCTAGATATTATCTTCAAGAATAATGTATATCTTTTTAAGAGCTTCAAAACTTAACCAGCCTTACTAAAAAAAAACCACAGCGCGACCAATTAACTGTGTTATTGTAATAACATAATTAATCCCCGTATACACTAAATCACGTTTTATTACCAATAACGTTTCTTGCGTGATCACGCTGTTAAAATGCATTAAGATCTGACAACATTGTAAATGGTTTTAATTTCCTAGGAAACAATGTTGTTTTAATTCTTCTCCGCTAGGGGCATTATTGGTGCTCCGGTGCATATCGGCCCGCGATGACAAAACAGTTCGGTGTGTTTATGGCGGAATATGGAAAATTTTGTTAGTGCCTAAATGTTGTGATTTTACTAAATAATTTCTATTGTAGTGACGAATTTACTCTTCTGTTCACATAATTGATATATTTACCATATTATTTGTGTGGCTTACATCAGTTTAATTAAGTTATTGTACAAACGCCGTACTTTCAAAGTTGAACTGTCAGAATATTGTTTTTTATAGGTTACTTAGATAAAATTTTCATTTTAAGATCTTTATTTTAAAAGAATTTCTTAAAAGTGATATTTTTTTATAATATCTGTGTATAATACATGTGTTCGTAAACGTATCAAAAAAATTAACGTCTTTAGAGATGCAAGAAATCTGTTTTAAATTTCGCTATTGTTTCTAAGTTATTTTTTTGGCAATAAAAAAAATTAGAAATTTTTTATTATTTTTTTATTGTAAACACGATAAAAAAGTGAGGTGATAGTTTCCTTCCAAATTTACTACATAAAAGGACTGTGTTTTTTAAATTTTGATTTTATTTAAATTTCTCTACATTTTGGTCAAAAATGTTGTCGGAGGAAATTTTTTTCCATGTTTTTCCGAGTTTGAATCATAAAATATGGCAGTTTTTGAAAGCTAAAGTGTATTTCAAATACTTAAATCTAAAAGGTAATTTTATCTAGTTTTCATAAATGGTATTTGTTTTTACGACACCTTCAAAAATAAGAAATATATAGAACATTCAAAATACTATGGAAAAATTACAAATATCGTTCGGACATCAATGGTTAAAACAGAGATAAACTACCCTCTCAGGCCGTGGAAACCATGTGTATTTCTTTCAAAGAACAAATTTTTAATTAGTAATGTTTTCACATCCGCGGCCGTTTGTCAATTGAATAAAATTTTCACTGGGTTTTTTAGTAAGGCTGAACGTGTTTAAGGGAGATACGTAAGAAATCGGTAGAAATTCGGGTAGCAGCGGTTTAAGTTCGCCTTAATATTGAGGAAGCTATTGATAGATTTATTAGCATACCAACCAAATTATTACAACACAAAAATAAACTCACGTACCTAAATTATAATAGATATAAATAGATTTGATAACAGGTACCTAGTATCACTTTCGGTGTATTTTTTTAATCAATTCACATGGGCGTAGGTACCCATATCTCCCATCTAGGCGCCTGCGAACAAAAAATCAAGGACGAATAATTTTTAATCGTGAGGTAGAATAAATTACTGCATGGATATAGGATATATTTACTTCGAAGATATTGCTTCATAGCATACGTTTAAACTGATATTAATTTATTATAAATCTTTCGTTTTTTAATTCCGGGTATTTAGCCACGTTTCTTTTAAATACGGGTAGCGTACATAGTTCCTCGTATCATGTATTAATTACGTTCGTGTTTTGTTCTTTTATGACATAATATAAACGTTTTTAATCTTTGAAGAGAGATTTTAGGTTTTTAATTTAAGGCCCGGTAGTAAGCGTTCAGAAAGAAGGAGTGTTTTGTAAATACGAATGTTAGAGGGAGCGCGCTCATATTCAAAGCTATAATAATTAACCCTGGAAAGCTAGTCTACGCAAATTGTACGCATGCGTGTTAGAATTATTGCTTTCTCGTTCTAATTAGTGCGAATCCGTCGCTGTGCTTTTCAGACATCTCACTAGCTGCTTGGATCTTCCGTGGGGCGAGGTAAGTGTCACCAGTTATGAGATATAATGACCGCATGAGTCAAAAAGCATAATATTAATACGCTCCGAAGCTGTATCTGATGATTTATATACATATATACCTATATATTATTATTAAATATAATATATCTGGATTATTTAGTACATTAGTCAAAGTGGCTGATTTTATTAGTAAGAAATAAGTGATTTGAGATAAAAGAAAAATTATTCAAAGTTTGTTGATTTTTGAAGGAGCTTCACGTTTCGATTTTTTTCACATTAATTCTAGACAGGAGGCCCTGAGGAAAAAAAAATTCCCTCAGGGCCTATGTCATCTGGGATGCTGTATGGAGGGTCTTTTGAGGAGAGGAAGGAATAAACATTGGTATTGAAGAGACCGATGTTGTAGGAAGGAGGAAACATAGAGGCCGGCAAATCATTCCACAGCCGAGCTGTTGAACACAAGAATGAGAAGAAGTGACGAAGAATCGTCCCGTTCTCATGTGACAAATGTCAACCGTGTACAAATGTTAGGCACGTGTTTGGCATGTTTCCCGACTATGCACCGGTGCCGAAGGGATCAAAGACGTTTTTCTTTTATATAACAAATAAATACATATTCCCAAATTGTTGTATTTCTTATGTCATTTATTTGTAAAAATATAATACCGGTTGGTTTATTCAAATCGATTAACAAAATAAAATATTGCAGTTAGTTAAAACTCATGCGTCAATTTTACGTATGATTATCTTTACCGTAGGTACATCAAAATATGATTATCTTTCTAGGGTTAAGTGAAAATGTTTAGTAAAACACGACTCAAAAAAAATCTCATGGGAAATATCTTAAGTAGCATTTAAAGAAACACTGTACATTTTTTCATACGTATAACTTGTAAAATAACAAAAAAAAGTGTTTATAATAATTTTCGGGGCACACTTAATTTTTCATATAATTACCGTTTCGGCGTGTCCAATGTACGGATATTATCACATACCTACACTTGTGTTCTAACATCCTACTAGGATCTTTTGAGTTTACACCTATCAAAATGCTTTTTTAATAATTTTTTTAAAATTTTATTTTATTTTTCAAAATCAAACCAAATTAAATTCTTTCACAAGTCGTCACTGGTCACTGAGCAGAGCAACCACCCAACCCCTCAACCCGAACCTAGCTGTCCAATAATACCTAGTACTTACAGTTTGATGCGTTTTATTATAATAAAACTAACACCATTAACAGTTGGTTTCGGCAGGTTAAGAAAAAGCCGTCTCTTCAACTCTTCCTTTTCCATCTTTTGCTTTTCCTTCAAAACGCACCAAGTTCGGTATTAACGAAATACTTCGTCGCAGCCTTTTTCTTACCAAGCTTCCCAGAACATTGTTCATCTGTATAGATGATTTACATATTTATTCTTATTTTTTATTTCTATTATCCTTAAAATATTATTATTTTGTTACTTTTATTTTTATTACTTATTCTATTTTATTTTTATTTATACAAGATTCACCTAGTTTAACTCCTTTCCTGTATGTGATCATGTACCTAATACTAGTATAATATATATGCTATATGTTTGTACTTTCATCTACATATATATGGATGATTATTAATATTATATACTTAATATCTTATGAATCTCGACTACCATAATACGGGCATTTGCCTAGCTTGGTAGTCGAAATACCATGTAAAACAATCCTGTAATAAACAAAATGAATAAAGAAAATTAAAAAAAAAATATATATATATAACACTGTGTAAACCCGGCTGCGTACGCCCGGGCAACGCCGGTGACTTCAGGTAGTAAATAACAGAACAGATCGAAAGCGTAAACCAAAATCTAAAAGAACGAGATATAATCATGAAATGCGGTTGGGTTCTAGGTATAAATCGGTTATTCAACCGAAATATATCGCTTACATTGTTTTTATCATACTCTTACAGTGCTGTATTTTTGGCCTTGAATCCAAAGTTGCGGATTCGGGTTCCGCTGCGTCGCAAAAACGTATTTAAATCATTACAATTCATTTGAAAGACTGAACGCTGTAGAAATGAGACTGATCGCTTGATACATTATCACTCTGTACTGATTCTGAAATTATGTTTTACATGTATAAATGCTCTTATTATTTTCTATTTTTCTTGATTAGTTTTGGTTTCCATTCTTTGGTGGCGCAACTGAACTGTGCATGTTATGTATCGTCATTCCCCCATAGAAAGGGGGTGGGATAGACCCTGTCCATGCACATTGCCAGGCGAACATACAACAGAGCGGTCTTCCCGCGATCCGCCCGCGCCTCCCCCATCGACATGCGTTGGCCTGAGGCGTAACCGTGCGGTCTCGATGTCCTTCCGTCCCCCCTCCGGTAACCCGACGCTCATCTTTCCTCAAGGTCTTCAAAAACTTCCCCTTCTCTCCCAAGTACATTTCTTCGAGGCAAAATCGGGGAACCGGCTAAAGGACGCGGACTTCGAGCATCGTCTGCGGTTGGGCCGATAGCTATACGCATTCTCATTGGGACTGCCCGGTGGTCTATGGAATACTTTCTCTGGCTTTTTTTTTTTTTTTTTTTAATATGTTTTATTTTATTTCCGCTACTATAGTAATTACTTACATTATAACATAATCATATAACTGTTTTTTCCTCATTACTTATTTTATTCACAGAAGGTTTCTTCGACTGGTCATAGCCGTTATTTTTATTTTTCTTTTTCTTTTACTAACACTATTATCTCTTTTTGATGTTACCTATTTCAGAAGAATTATTCCACGGGCTGCTACTTCTATTTATCTTTTGTATAATGTTAATGTAAGGACTTGCATACTGCTTACTAACCCCGTATGCATGGACATTGGAGGGACTAGAGTCGTTCAAATAAATGTAGCTTCGATAAGTTTTAAGATTTTCACGGCCAAAAGCATTTTCGTTATTTGTTTTTAAGGTGTTATGCCGTGTTGCGCTACCTCCTTCTTTAGCCATTTCTTAAACCATGTCTAAGTATACAGTAATGCCAGCTTGTGGTAAACCATTTTGATTTATATTGACTAAATTCGCTTTAACCATTGTAATTCTATTTCGTTAAATTCTTACCATTGTGATTTCTAATTTTAGAATTCATTAAGAGATGGAGCCACTTCGGTCGGCGTCTCGCAAACGGACTTGCCCCTGACTAGCATAAATACCACGTTTTAATGAGCTTTCTATTCCGTTCCGCGGCGATGACGCCACTACTTGTCACGATTATTTTGTACTGGTGAAAGTTAACCATTGTAATTTTTACTTATTTTATTTTATTTTTTTTTTTTCTTAAATTCTTACCATTGTGATTTCTAATTTTAGATTTCATTAAGAGATGGAGCCACTTCCGTCGGCGTCTCGCAAACGGACTTGCCCCTGGCCAGCATAAATACCACGTTTTAATGAACTTTCTATTCCGTTCCGCGGCGATGACGCCACTGCTTGTCACGATTATTTTGTACTGGTGAAAGTTAGTGGTGCTGGCGGCACGGTATCGCTTCGAAGTAAATAAGCACACACTTCACGACTAAAAATTACACATCTACCGGATCTGCCGGATCTGCCCTGATGATGGACACTGCAACGATGTCCGAAACGTTGGCTAAAGAAGGAGGTAGCGAAACACGGCATAACACCCCAAAAACAAATAACGAAAATGTAGCTTCGTTCAAAAAAAGTACAGTCTTGGCGTGTGCGGTGAAGGAGGAAACCATATGTTTCCTTATAACGCCGTTGGGAAAGTGGTGGGTCCCCTCCAATGTAGAAATGAGATCCCTGAGGCGTATGTGTGCTAAAACCATGTATGATCGTGTGAGAAATGTGGAAATCCGCAAAGAATGCAAGGCTGATGTAAGCGTAATGAGTAAGATCAAAAAAGGGACGCACCGATGGTTTGGGCATGTAGAGCAAATGAACGAGGAAAGGAGTGTAAGGATAATATATGACGCAAATGTGAATGGTAGAAGAAGTCGAGGACGCCCGAGAAAGACATGGCACGATCAAGTGAATCAGATACTTGAGTCGGGCCATGTCAAGAGTCAGAATAATAGAAGAGAATGTATGAGACGTTGTATGAATGTAAACGAGGCAAGGAATGTGTGCCAAGACCGGGATGTTTGGCGCTCCGTCCTCTCTGCCTACCCCTGCGGGGAAACGGCGTGATGGTTAGTTAGTTAGTTACAATTCATTTTACAGGTCTAGGCAAGGGCGGATTTAGGGTATT
Source organism: Limnephilus rhombicus (assembly GCA_929108145.2). NCBI lineage: Eukaryota > Metazoa > Arthropoda > Insecta > Trichoptera > Limnephilidae > Limnephilus > Limnephilus rhombicus. The sequence goes on along the minus strand of OV815291.1, from coordinate 42,561,470 downwards.
TACGGTATTTTTGTGTACTGAGGAGATTCCATCACAGTACAGAAAGCTGTCTTTATTAAACATTTAATTTTTCTATTGTTTTGACACGTTCATTAACCTTCCTATACCTACTTGAACTTGTAGAAATAAACTTGAAGTATGATACTTCAAGTTTTTAGTAACAGTAATTGTTGATATTTTTGCCCGTCCGCCCCTTGTGCCCGCCCAGAAAAAAATCCTAAAAGTAATTGTTGATTTTTTTGCGCTTACGCCCCTTGTGTCCCCCCCCCCCCCCGCAGAAAAAATTCCAAGAGTAATTGTTGATTTTTTGCCCATCCGCCCCTTGTGCCCCCCCCCCCCAGAAAAAAATCCTAACAGTAATAATTGTTGATTTTTTTGCCCGTCCGCCCATTGTGCCCCCCCCAGAAAAAAATCTTGGATCCGCCCTTGGGTCTAGCCATTGTATAACCTATATTATATTGATTGTAAAGTTTTATGAACTGATGAAATTATTGGCTTTTGAGGTTGTGGCATGGAACAATGCTGTAAAAGTATGGTATATAAATTGCTTTGTACTTTTTGAACAAGACAGGTTTTATTCTGGTATGATTGCAATCGGGTGATGAAATGAATCATTCGTTGCATGCTAGGACATTCCATAAATAGTGTGGGCGTTTGTTGCAGCGGAATGTTGGAATAGTGGAATAATGCGTTTAATTGTCTTTAGGTTTTGTCGTGGAGTATATATGGGTATTCTTCATCCTAGAATGGAAGATACTCTCAGCCACTTTAATTTGAGAGGCAGGTACTGTTTTTTCTTTACATTAGCTCCACATAGGAGGCAACGAGGAAATCAATTTCCCTTGGGGCATATGTCATCTATGAGGATGCTGTGTGGAGGATTTTTTAAGGGAAAGGAAGGAGAAGAAGATATGGGAAGGAAAAAGTATGAGGGGTGGGTAGGAATCTGGGGTCAGTGTGGCCAGGAGTGACGGACGCATGAATATATTCCTCACACTACGGTGCAAGGCGAGAGGTCGTCAGAATCCGGCTGGAGAGGTCAAAAGGCCTCCCTCAATCAGTCTTCTCCGATCCAGCCCGCCACGGAGTGACTGGGCAAATTTATCCGCCGCCAAGACCTAGACAAACCTCATCGCACCCCTGCTAAGTCACCAAACGTAGCGAACCACTTGGGGTGACCTGTGGCAGGGGTTTTGGTTGTCCAATAAATCATTGCCGGGCGGCGGTACGCATACCCGCCTCCCAAATTGAAAACCACCGCCATGGGAACCATTTATTGGATAACCAACACCTCTGACCTAGGTAACCCTGAGTCTAGGTATTGACGGCGGATGCGTCTGTCTACTTACTGCGTGGCGAGCCGAGACTGGTTAACCCGTTTAATCACAGGAGACCAGATTTGTCCCAACGCACATAGGTCTCACATAAGACGCCGTAACTCCCTTACTATCATAGTTAGAAATATGTTCTAATCGGTGTTAGAAAGGAAAAACATCATGCTTTATATTCCAATCTAAAAAATAGCCATCTAAAAAGTAAAATGTACACTTTTATGTACACAAAGTTTTGAATCGCAAATTGAAAAAAGAATTTGAAACTTCTGAAATTTAAAAAAAAAAATTTCATAGAGCGACAAAAAATTGAGGTTACAATATGTGTTTGTTATACATTTGTCTAATAAATTATGCATGTGTTTTTATTTTTTTTTATTATCAGTAACTTGAGTTAGAAAAAACGTAAGGTGAGCCATTTTGAAAACTTTTTTATGTTTGTATGCAAAAATTTTATAATTTTAAAAAATATATATTTTTCGAATTCTATAATTTGAAAGCATATTTCATCACCTTTCTAAAACAGTTTTTGGTTTTTGAATGTGTTCAGAAATATTCCAAATATTTGCATTTTATTGTAAAGTGAAAATATTTTGACCATCCGAAAAAAAAGCCAAATTTTTAAAAACATGTCTGTTTCTATTATCTTATAAATTATATTTGTGAAAAAATTCACAGTGTTTCTTTAAATGATACTTAAGATGCTCCTCACGAGATTTTTGCTTTATTTTAAACGAGTCGTGTTTAAGGGATACCATTTTGCCCCTACAGTTGGTCTCTGCTGACCCGTCGCCTTGCACTGCAGTGTTTGATATGTCCGTCACTCCTGACCACTGTTCCTACCCACAGATTCCTACCCATACCTCACACTCTATTTCTTCCCAGAATTTCCTTTCCTTCCTTTTCTTTAAAACACCCTGCATACAGCAACCCTAAACATGACACAGGTCCTGAGAGATTTTTTTCAGGGCCTCTGAGTGGAGCTATTGTAAAAAAAACGATCGCCGAGAGATGATAACTTTAATGTATCGTTAATCGGTGGAATATTTTTTTTTTCAAAATATGAATACCAAACAAGAATATTTTACATGAATACCGCACAAGAGTCCCAACTGCTCCCATCTGGAGACAGTGGGACTATGGCATCCCCAACTGGGGTATGTTGTGAGGCTGAAGGTAGTGGGGAGGGGAAGGAGATAGGGAAGAGGAAGGTGGGGAAGTGCTTGGCTATTCAGATCTGGTCACCAAACACGGCTAATGCCATTTAAAGCAACGTTTCAATTCTGAATAGTGGTCTTACACCAGGGCGATACTGAGAGTATCTTCCACTCTGGAACGTGCCGCAAATATACTCTATATTATTTTAAATGAATAATTTGTGAAATAACACAAATTAATCAAATAAAATTTATTTGCCACAACGGGATTCGATCCCGTGACCTTCGGTGTGCGAGTCAAGAGCCTTACCGCTGGACTTTGCCGGCCGTCAAGGTATGTAGGTACTGTAAATTATTTTTATTTATTTAAACGTGAAATAATAATAACGATAAATGTTTTAAGTATCTACTATTTTCCTTTTTTTGTAACAAGTATAGATAATGATATCTTCATTGTGATCTCTCTCGCTAAGGATTTCATATACATATTAAAATTTCAAAATATGAATAATATGAAAAAATCGTAAACATATTATGAAGTGTTTCTTCCGAAAATTGTGTTAATTTCTACTTAGATTTGCACATGCTGGTGATTGATTCGGTGACCTCAGGATTTGTAGTCGAGGACGGAGGTGTTCAAAATATTTGTTTCCAGAATCGAGAGAGTGAATGACAGAATAAATGATTTTTATAGAACTGGTTTCACACACAAACAAAAAACACCCATTCCTCCGTAGGCAATAAAACCAATTCGAAATAATGCCGGTCATGTTACGTGCAGCTATGTAGAACGTACATTGTTTCACAGTTCAAGGCGTTTCAAGGTCATGTTCATAATGGATACATTTAATTATAATTTCTTCATCACTTCTCGAATACAGCGCTTCCAAACCGATATTCAATATCTTAATATATAAAACAAAGTCGGGTTAGTTACAACATTTATAACTCAAGAACGGCTGGACCGATTTTTATGATCTTTGATTTGTTGAATTTATCTCCAAATAGCTGAACAGCTCATTGGAAAAATTTACGAAAAAATAATTATGAAGAAAATTCTTTTCCTCACATATTTTGTATGGAACGAATTCTCATATTTTGAAAGCGCTGCAGCAATATTGTGATAAATATAATATTGAATAGTGGATGAATTCCAAAAATTCAGAAACTTCAAATGTCAATGCGCTGATTGTTTTGCTTTTGTTCTTAAACATATAATGATGCCCTTCTTTCTTACACACTAAATGTCAATAGTCGAAAATGAGACAAACGGTGAACGTACTCGTATGCAGCACCCCTCCAAAGGAAAAATACAATAATCAACAATAATCTCCCCCACCCGTATAAAGTAAGTGAAAAAGTAAGAAAATTATACAAAATATAAATCCGTACACAACGCCATCTCTGATACTGACAAAAACGGGCAGTTGCGCATCGATAATTGTTTCATGTGTAATTTTAACTTAATTAAAAAACTGAATTTTATTCAGCTAATAAGTCAAAACAAGAGTTATTGATTCTGAGGCGATACGAAGTTCGTCGAGCTAGTTTTAAATAATTTAAAGTTAATATTGAATTACTTTACGATGTAGATAAAATAAATTATTGTTGAATTATTATTAAATTTAAACATTATGAAATAAAAATTATTTCCGCCTACAAAACCAATTAAAGTCCAGACTGCTGTCCAGAAACACGAAGATATTAGTGTACAAAACACTTATCAGACCTGTACTTACGTACGCAGCTGAGACTTGGGTACTAACTAAGAGGAATGAGCGAGCACTGGACGTTTTTGAAAGAAAAATTTTGAGCCGCATCTTCGGACCGGTTCTAGAAAATGGATTTTGGCGCAGACGTTATAACAATGAGCTCTATACTTTGTTAAGGAGCTAAACGTCGCAAAATTTATAAAATTGGGAAGACTTCGGTGGCTGGGTCATGTGGAGAGAATGACCGAGCATCAAGCACCAAAGTCCCTGCTGAACTCAAGACCAATAGGGCGAAGGAGCCTGGGAAGACCAAGACTAAGATGGAGCGACAACGTCCTCAAAGACATATCTATCTTGGAGCTTCTTCTAAACTGGAGAGAGCTGGCACAAAACCGAGATGAGTGGAGGAAGACTCTTGAGGAGGCCAAGACCCACCAGGGGTTGTAGAGCCAATAGTGATGATGATGAAATAAAAATCATGGAAGATAAAAAACACTTTGTGGCTAGATAAATGAAAAAGTAATTTTTTTAAAACCACTTTATTTGTTTTATATACGTCGATCGGTTTCCGGTTAATCTAATTTATGGATTTCACCAGTATCGACTGCGGAAATTTGAAACGCCGTTCTCCACTTTTTTTCTCTTTCGATCTCCGTCATCGAAATATTTAATATTATTTTATAATATAATTAAGTAGCAAAGTAAATGCGACTTTTACGACGTGCATTTGAAGAGGATTTTTTTCTGAAAAATTAAATGCTGTTAAAGAAATTTACAAAAAATGTTAAGTGTTCTGAAAGATCTATTCAATGTTGTTTTATAATAAAAAATCAGAACTGTAGGTCTACAAAACATGAGATGTGACTTTTTTTGGAAAGACGCTCTCCTGAATAATTAACATTTTATCTTTTACAGCATTTCAAATTTCCGTGATCGATATAAACTAAATTATAGTACAAAATATCTTTATATGGTACCTAAACTAAAGAGAAAGAGAAGGCCTGTAAGACAGGGAGAGACAATCAAAGACAGGCTGATAGAGGGGTAGGTGAGGGTAGAAGAAAGGAGGGAGTTACAGAGGTAGAAGGTAAATAACTTTAAAATCGGACTGTGGCGTCGGTTCATTCTGACTGTTTGCTTAAAATATGGGAAAGATTTTTATTTGATTTTGATGTTGAAGTGAAAACTTCTTTAGCACTGTTACGATTTGAAAAACAATGAAATTAAAAAGCGACACTAACAAAAGACAAATACATACATCTACAGGATTTAGCACACTAGAGAATAATCGGTCTCCTCTTTATGCGGTGCTTCGTAAGCCTCTCCACTCTTGTCTGCTTTGGTTTTCTATAAGTTTCTACCGCGTGTGAACTGCACACATATATTTTTCAAATGCGTCTAAATTATTATGGCGTATTCCTATTCTATTGTATGCATTACTTGTGAAAACATTATAAATTTCTTACATTTGTCTAGTTTACGAGGTGTTCTCATAATCTTAATCACATGCGGTCTACTGTCTTGGGCAACTAATATTTCTCTAGATTCACTGGAAGAAGTATCAAAGGCAACTAATGAATTGAGCAAGTATTCGTTGACCACATGTAATAAGAAATCCACTTTTGAATGAGATGTTCCCTCAATTTTCAGAGACTTTATTCAAGTAAACCAAAAGTTATGGTGCAAGAAAGAGAGAGTACAAAACACCGTGCAACCTGGTTGTAACGTTGAATGTTTTCATATTTGGGATGTTATGTCGTCGAGGGAAGAAAGGCTGATAGACACATAGAAAGAAAGGTAGGGAAGGCAGGGAACTCTATTTACGGAGGACTGAATGCGGTAGTTTCTAGAAAATAAGTTGTCAATGAAACAAGGCGAAAAGTCCACAACAGATAATGTAGAGCAGATGGACAAGGAAAGGTGTGGAATGAAGAGATTATATAAGGCCAAATTAAATGGCAGAAGAATTCGGAATGCCCAAGGATTAACTGAATCAAATAGTAAAGATAAATAAGTTTTAAAATACCAAAAATTGTAAAAGTTGTAACATCCACAAACGATAACAGAGCAACCTACAGTCAATGAACATGAAGAAGAGGAAATCATCAAACGCGTTGCTGAAAAATATAATAAACATGACGTATACAAATATGACGACGAGGAAATCACAAAAATATTGAAATAATACTGACCCAATAACCTACAGAACCCTGAAACGGGGATCCCTAGTGAAGAGGACTGTGATTACACTATTGTACTAAGTTAGAAGTCATTAATATAATGTTCAGAAAGTAAGTGTGTGATGTTTGTCTTTTCTTCCTCTTATATTTGTCTGTATTTTATTTACTCCTGGGCACTTGGCACCAGTCGTAATATTCTTCTTTTCTCTTGGCTCTGATCGATATTTAAATTCTTAAGGCTTTGCATATGTGTGGTGGGGATGGAAAATTCCTCCCCTACGTCACACAAGCCCTTATAAATTTGGACCCTTATTTCATCTGATAACTACAGAAAGCTACTTAAAGCTCCCTTGTACTACATACCTCTAGCGACATATGTACTTAACTAATAAATACGTTATTTACGACTTTGAACATAAATATTTTCGTATTTAGGTTGTAATTAAACTCCATCAAACGTTGTGTAATTTTTTGATTTATGATATAGAACTTTAATTACTTTAAATTTTGTGGTAACCCTCTTGATTCTAAACAGAGTGTTGAATTTCAAACTGTATTGGTCTCTCTCTTGCAAATTTAACCTTAAGTAATTTCTCTAAATGAACTAACTTCCCTTTGACGTTTATTATGATTCCCTACATCCTAATGAATTCATGAATAAGCAATACTAATCGAAACTACACATGACTAATTGAACAGATAATTAAATATAACTCAAATGGTTAAATGTTAGTAAATTTGATTATGATTGTATCTCGTATCTGCTGGGCGCCCCTCCGTTTAGATTCAGCTGCTATAAGGTACATATAAGGATGGATTTAGTAGGTTAATGTAATTTGTTAATTGCATATTTGACGAACTCAGAATAATCCTTTTTCTGGCAAAATTTGGCTCCTGCCTCCATCAAGTAAGCCGGGTGATCAGAAGTCAACCCAAAATTCGCACAGTCTTTTGGCACGGTTCAATTGATTGATACCTAAGTTATCGCGTCCCAATTGACCTTCCTTCGCCATCATGCACTGCCTTCAGGTCTTCCCCCAAGCCCAGATACCTCCAAATTCCTACTCCTCCAAAGTTTACTATTTACTTAGGGCGAACCGGTTTCGTCCTATATGCAATCATATACTCACGGGTTTGTGTGGAGTTACGGGTCGTGAATCCTCCCTCCACGTTCAAGAAATGAGACGAGAGTGACCCGACAGGCCTAAAGCACTAATTGTAAGTGAGTTCGTTTCATTCAATGAACAGTACATAAAAAGATATATATGTAAACATACGTTTTGGGAAGGTTTATAACTCGCAATGCGAAACTACTTGCAACGCATCCCGAGCTCGGATCTCGCCCATCAAATTCTGCGAAATTTTCAGATTGATACCGAATACATACGTAAGAATAGTGGGTGATATAAATATATACTAGTACAATAAGATCTTATCTGGCGATGTGTTCTGGAGATTCGCCATAACTCCAAGCTTTTGTTTGGTTTTGTTGACGGTTTTGTTTGAGAGATCCGCCATCTCTATGGTTTGATTAATGGTCCTTGTTACAGAAGCGAACACTGCCTTCTGTTGGCTGAACTGTATTTTTTTTTTTTCTTTTCTTTCCCTCCCCTCCAATGTTCAACTTTTGATAAATTCTTGCTATCCCGTGATTCCCAATTGAATCATGTAAATCCTCATTACCCCTTATTAAGCTATCCCGTGATTTTTCAACTGCTTCATCTAAGCCTTCATTACCCCTTATTAAGCTATCCCGTGATTTTTCAACTGCTTCATCTAAGCCTTCATTACCCCTTATTAAGCTATCCCGTGATTTTTCAACTGTTTCATGTAAGTCTTCAATACACCTTTTTGAGCTGCTATAATAAATCTGTTAATTTTCAATTGCTTAGGTCTGTAGATACCTCGTTACGTTCAAATTAAAAATAGTGTTTAAATTTTTTTTTTTTTTCTTTAATAATTGCGCAATATAATTATTTTATCCCGTTCCTAGAAGTTAATACCTAAGTACGATATCCACTAATCAAGGTCATTTTTTTTTTTTCTTTTTACTGTATTCGAACTAGTGCCCCAGTGACCGAATTATTTTGTAAACAATTTGAGCTTTGTAAACATTCTCTACGTCCTCGTGACCTAGATTCAAGCGTATGAGGTATGTTTACTTTAGACATTCCGGAGACGTGTGAGATGACTCTAAAATTTTCTTTGTTTGATAATGATGTACTTAGCGCAATTGTCTAGTCTGATACCCGATTACGTATACATATTTATTCATTTATATATACTTTGTCTCAATAAATAATTTATAATATTGATCTGTATAATTTTATGATTGAAATAATTTCTAATATCATAACTTACTTCAAATGCTCTGGATTTTCTGAAATTATATTAATACATACATAAGATTAAATATAAAATATTGATTTGTAAATTTATCACACATAACTACTTTTAATAGTTATTGATGAATTCAGAGGTAGGAATCGATACCCTTTTCCTCTTTTTATATAAGTGTTTTTCTTTTTTTTTTTTTTTTTATTATAATTTTTCTTGGGAACAAAAATTACATATATATATGTTTATATACTTACATATATAAATATAAAAATATACTTATTAATTTATAATATTTTAATATAGTTACATATCACATATTAAGAGAGTAATATCTTGGTCAAATAATTAATCCAAATACCAATGTTTGCTGCATTCCGCTATCTCCTTGGAATCTGTAAAATTTTATAACGGAAAAGACTTACCCCTACCAAGGTTTTTTTTCCGACCGGGAAATACACGGTAACCTTGCTGCGATTTTCCTAAATTGATTTTTTATTTTCCTAAATTTAATTAAATCTTTTTGACTTCAATTTTTTTTTTTTTTTCATTTAATCTAAGTAATTAAAATGATGCATGAACTCTATCGTTCTAAACTGTATTTTATCTCAAAACTCGTTGGTTAGATAACACTTTAAATGATAGTTACTTCACGATTAATTTAGAGATGGTAAATTGTTGTTAAATTAAATTTTTATCCCTCCGAAATTTTTATGTATTAATAAAATATTATTTTGTTTTATTATTATTATTTAAGATAATTAATTTAAATATTTATTATTTGTTAGAACACTTTCACTTAGATTGAACACACGTATTTAATTATAACTTCGTCACGCTAAATTATCACATCACTTCAGTTATTTATTGCACTAATATTAAACGCGAAATTTCTAAGTTTAAAAACACGATATTAAGTGATTATAAAATCCGAATTTCCCACTAAAACAAATTGTATTTATCACGAGCACTTTTATTTTTCACAAGTAATTAATGCGTTGGCTTTAATTTTTATTTTTCACTGACTCTAACTGCAAAGTATTTTTTCCTGTAGATCACTGAATAGAATGTGAAATTTTTCTAAGTATCAAAATAATTATCACTTAGAACTTTTTAACTTTAAGTCACCCACCGTTTCGTCACGTTCCGCGAAGTTACAAACTTTTCGACCACGACCGTAGACTGTCCTCAACTGGCATTTGTCTAGACTTTTATACCCCTCTCAGGTCCAAAAGATCGTATCTGAATCTCCTATAATAAACCAATCTAATTACTATCAACTCGTAATTTCTTGAAACCTCTCCATTATTGTCGAATGCGGTCTCTTTGTACGTTTTGCGTTTGATACATTAAATTCTGTCTCGTACTCCCATACTTACAAGATCCGGATTTAGTAAGATCCATGTTTAATGGCCCAACTTCCTTTGTCCTGTTGTTCATACAAAACTAGCTTGAATTTAATAATTTTAAAGTTCTATTTTCATATATTTCGTAACATGTCCGTGCGTACGGCATCTACCATATGTTCCAAATCTGTCCCCAAATTCGCCTATCAGAGATATCTTCATGTCGAAGCCTTTCTCGCAAATTGTTCATTTTTATTTTATTATTTTTCCTCGAGTTTTTCTGTATTCTATATGAACCTTTCCATTTAAAACCGAATTTTCTCTATTTACGTCGTATATTTGAATTTTCCATTTTTTTCTCGAATTTTCTTTTATTCACGACACTCTTTCCATGAATTTCCTTATTTATTCTTACGCTATTGTTCATATCTCTATAGATTTTTATATTTCAAGCCGTATTTATTTTATTCACTGTTAATCTAAGATTTCCTTTGTTTTTCTCTGTCGTATCTCCTTTCCCCTCACTTCCCTGTACTTCCTTGATATAACCATATCGTTTTTTGATGTTTGCTGCCTCTTGGAAAATTTCATTTTCTATTTGTTATTAATAAATATATCATTTTTTAACATCTTTATAGGAGATACCCCCACTTCGGCCCTTAAATTTCTGTCATTTTTATTGCTTCATAGAGAACGCCTTCCAAATTTTGTCCCGTTCTTACGCAAAATCCCATAAACCATATGTCTTGACAGTTGTATACATTAGTTCCTGTACCCACCTGGCAATAAATCCTTTTTTATTTCAGTGTCGTTAAATTTTATGAGAATTCTTTAATATAAATATTTCATAAGACCCATGATAATTTTTATTACCTTTTTAACGGCTAATCGTCCTTATCTAAACAATTTCCATGTTCGAATATTCCTTGTTTATCACAACAAAATACATCTGGGATCGACAACCATTGTAATGCCTCATCTTTATCTGCAATCGCGTACTATGTTACTCTATAAACTCCATTTTAATTACGTAAAATGACTCCTTTTCCTGAGTTTTTCTATCGCAATGTTTTCAGCATTTTCCACTCCCCTCCGTACTGCACTCTATTTTCTTCTCTAACACTTGTTACTGCTCTAGACATCTGAAATGTACCCTCGCCTATTCTTTAAACTCTCATTTTTTTTTGACGTTTCCTCCCTAAATCTTTCATCGTAATATCCTAGCTCCGTCTAAAATTGATAACAATAATTTTCCATTGTTTTTTCAACATTTCCATTTCCTTTAGCACGTTTTCCCTCGAATCGATCATCTCCGGTCGTCACAAACAATCGTATTATAGATGGAAATCTCCCTAACGCCTTACAATACGTTTTCGTCACTTGCTTTGCAATCTTTCACTTAAACTTTTGCATCGTGTTTACGTGTATCTTTTTTTTTCGCACCTTATATGCTTTAATGCGTTCGAGAACTAGGGTTTCTGATCCCTGGAACGTACCGGTTAATGATAACATTTCTTGGGGTCATCGTTCTTTTGTCCCTGAACAGATTATTTCTTCCCATGGAGTTTATTCACCTCTCGGTTTGGTGGGAACGTCAAACTCATTAATCACATTACTAATTGCTAAGTCCAAAGGTCATTCCTTTGTTCTAAAAATGGGTTCGGCCCTCTTCCCGTTGATAGGCTGAATTGGTTTTTAATCGCTTTTGCTGCAGTTCAATTGGCTGTCAATATATCTCGGTCTAAAGTATATTGGGGAGTCCCTGTCCCTGATTATTTGTTGATACCATCTGTGATTTTTTTATCAATACTCGTCTCACTTTGTCTAATTATAGATCCCTACCGTAAATATGAATTCACTTTACTCTAATCCGATAGATGTCGTAGACGTGTCCGTTTTATAAGTAATTGATATTTTCTTTTTTAAATTAAAGTGGGAAGCTACGATATTTCCTAATTTTCACTGTTGATCAATGCAATTCATCACAGTTCCCTCCTCTGAACTCAATTTGCTGTGGCTAACGTTGTATTTTATTTTAATGTCCTCTTCTTTTTTTTTTTTTTTTTTTTTTTTTTTTTTTTTTTTTTTTTTTTTTTTTTTTTTTTTTTTTTCGTTAGACACCGAAATTGTGTTCAAATTTAGACTAGCTATCTTCCCCTCCTCATTTGGTTATCCCCTATCTCTACTCCGTGTCATATTACTTCCTATCTCCCCCTCCTCATTTTGTTATCCCCTATCTTTTTCCGTATCCTATTACTTCCTATCTCCCCCTCCTCATTCTGTTATCCCCTATCTTTTTCCGTATCCTATTACTTCCTATCTCCCCCTCCTCATTCTGTTATCCCCTATCTCTTTTCCGTATCCTATTACTTCCTATCTCCCCCTCCTCATTCTGTTATCCCCTATCTCTTTTCCGTATCCTATTACTTCCTATCTCCCTCTTCTCTTTTGCTCGGATTGTTAACAATCTTGAATTTGAATCTCATTGTATCCTTTATTTTCTTTTCGCGTAGATTTTACTTTATGAAATTTTCTTTAATTTTGATAGGTTCAAAATTAATTTCTTTTTGCTGGAACACGCCCCTCGACTCGCGTGTTTTGGTGGTCCCCAACCAAATTGGACTAAGACCTCCCTTACAATGATTTAAGTAAAGATTGTTTACAATCTCGCGGCCTTTCGAACAACTGAAAAGCGGGTGGTCTCTTGGTGTGCAATGAATTGTTTTTTTGTTTTGTAAGTATGAAAATTTTTTGTGAAATGTGGGTTTTCGCACGACCTCACCCAATCCGACAATCAGTGGTATACATGTTTCATATAAATTTTCCAGCATTTTTTTTTTTTTCTTTATTTATTTAAACTTTATTTTATAATTCTTAATTTCTAATTGTAATTTCTTAATTCACCCAAAGTTGTTCTAGCCTAAGTGTTGTCCACTCTAATATTTAAATTTTTATAAATGTTCTTTATTATCCTCAAATTGGTTCAGCGTTCCCTTTTTTTTCTTTTTTTTTTTTCGAAATCTAAAATATTTATACCTTAATTCAAATGTTACCTTTTTATCTCTATACTTAATGTCTACCCTATATCTATAGATAAACTTTCTTATTTCAATATTTCAAAAAAAATTCCTAAGCATTGTTTATTTTTCAAAATGTCCCTTTTGTGTGCCATATAATATCTCTAATTCTCTCCTTTTGAGTGTTCTTACTTATCTAACATTTTTTTTTTTTCACTAACACATAAAAAAAAATCAATTTTTTTTTTTTTCAACTAGAAAATCAAAATTAACGAATTTATTTGCCTTACTCTATTTCAATAATTGAATATGATTGTCGCTTATTAAGAACTTGTCCACTCACCCTCAAAGACTTAACGACGATCCGCCCCTCGCAAGCAATCTGATAATCTAATATTTTAGTAATTTTCTTTCTTCCCCCTCCCCAATTATAATGTATCCTAACATATTTTTATTTGTATTTCTCAATCGTTTATTTATTTATTAACATTTACAAATATTTGTAAACTTCGCACTCTATTCGTTGACTTCCACTAATTGTAAACCTGATTTTTGTTTCTTATTACTTGTGTAATATCTAGCTAAATGTAAAGCGCTATAATCTCCTTTTATCTCCCGAGTTGACTGCGACCACTAGCTCCTTCCCGGCTGTAGTTATTGTAGAATTTTCTTTTGGTGAACTGTTAACTTCGGTGCACTTGCTGCAACTAGCGTTTTCGCCCACACTTTCAATTGCGTGTATCCTCCTTTTTATGGCGCGGTAACGGTCACGGTATTTGTCCTTCTTGCTGGATTCCTCCCCACTCCTCTTCTTCATGTTCCGTTCTTCTGGTGTACATACCATTGTATCTAGTTTTCGTAGAAACTCAGCGGCGACAATCTCATCTCCTGATTGCCCCGAAAACCATAGCGATTGAATTTCCTTCGGATAATGTCTCATAATTTCGTCAACTATGCCCAACGGTGTGTCAGTAATCTTTAAAGCCTTCGCTAGCTCCCAATAGTTTGCGAAATGAGTAAGCATGGATATATTTTTCTTGGCATCATATACCCCTTCTGCAAGACGACGGCGAACTTCATTTTTCTTTATGTCTCCCCAATAGGTAGCTAAAAATCTCGTTCGAAATCTAACATAGTCTCCCATCGTTTATTGTACAATTTTGCCCACGATTTAGCTTCCCCTTTCAAATTTTCCCGTACGACGACTAATGGATCCGTTCGTTTCACTTTTCTAGTGTATTCTTTTAAATCTTCCAGGAAACTAATGGGATTTTGATTTCCACCGGAGAATGATGGTCGTTCCTGCTGTGGTAACATTTCCACTACTTGGAGAACGCTTTTCGGCGTACTATCCTCTCCTATCACCGCCACTGTTGCTGGGATTTCCAATTGTTTCTCGAGTTCTTGCATCTTATTGACGAGCGGTGCCAAAGCTGCCTGAATTATTGTAGTTATATCTCCTATGTTTATTGTTGAAGTCTCGGTTGTGACATTTTCCCCGATTGCTGTCACTAAAGCCTGGGCTCGCCTACTTGTTCCACGTTTCCCAACCATTTTCTTTATTTTCCGAGTGTCGCCTGGTTAATGTTTATATTTTTATCTTATTAAGCGACAACCTTATAATCTCTATTTTAATTTTCTAAATTACCTTATGTAAATTACGTTGCCTTCCTTATTCTATTTATTTACTTATTTTATTTTTTTTTTTTTCAATTTTCTCGTTTTTCTATATTTTTTATTTTAATTTTTTATTTTTCCTTTTACTTCGTTAACTTTTCTTGTTCCTTTTCCTCGGGTTTTTCCTGTAACATACCATGTGTGAGTCTCTCTTCACACTCTCGCTTATTTTCGCCCTGTTCCTCCGATTTTGTGTCGGTCTCCCCCTCTGGCTGAACGACTCCTATCATATCCTCGACTCGTAACTTAGACCTCTTTGAACGTCTAAATATCTCCCGTAATTCATCTCCCAACGGTATTTCTTTAGCTTCTAATTCCGTCGCATCCACTTTCCTTTTTTCCGCCATTTTTTGTTTAAAATTTTTAATGAATTTAACTCAATACCAACTATTTATTATAAATATACCTATATATATTTATAATTTATTTTTTTTTTTTTTTTTTTCTTTTATTTTATTTTATTTTATTTATTTTTTTTTTTTTTGGAACCTGTCCCCCTATAAAACACAATATTTTTAACTATTTATATTTGTTTGCATGATGATTGTAACCCAAATTAGCTCAACTCTACCATCACTCTTCATTTCAAATAAATGTAGGTAATTGCAAAAAAAAAAACGGAATGAATATTGTTACTCCAATGTTAATGAATATCCCGTGATCTTCGTTCAACCAATAATTACTTATTGTTTAGAATGCCAACCATTCCTTCAAGTTCCGCAATACCTACGATATTTTCGCAAAATCTATTTAGAGTTCGCAATACCTATCTTGATGTTATTTCGTCAAATCCCCTCCTTTTTTTGGTCCGAATGATCAAATGTTCCCTTAAATAGGTATATACCTATAAAACATTCGTCTGTGATATTAAACACTATCTCAACTCGACACTATCCCCAATCAAATATTTTATGTTATTTTTATTTTATGTTCCTTATCTTTTATGTTATGACTTTTTATGTGATAATCCTCACATACAAACCCACAACATTAACTATAAACAATGGGTCACTTTATGTAGGTAAGTTCCCCCGTTTTTATCTGTAAAGTCTGTTTATTTTTTCCGTAACCGAGTGTTGATATTATTTTCGAGTTTGTTTATTCTACAATCTCTTATAGAGATACGCGTTACCCCCGGTGTCACCTACTTCAAAATTTTTCGATGTTTTGTTATCACTTTCGATGCTTACAAACACCGCGGTATCTCGTATCAGATTGTTTACATTACGGTCATTAACATTCTGGATTCAGGAATGTCAATACCATTATTCTATCAATTTATGGCCTGCCTTGAATAAACTGTTTACGCTTGTATCTGACCTACATTCTTTGTTACGATATTTATAATCTCATAAGCAATCAACAAATTCATGGTCACTTGATTTAAACTTTATCGACACTTTTATAAATTATTTTAAAACATGTAGAGTTTATTCGTTAACACTTTTTTTTTTTTATATTTAAATGTATTGTTTATATATTTATTTTCGTATATTTATTTATTAATTTATATATTTTTTTCGTGTTTATTTAACGGCGCACTGTTCTGATTTTTATTTTATTTTTATTATCACTTCATTTAACATAACGTCCTACTTATTATTATTATTATTTTTTTTTTTGCAATAGATTGACCAATAAAAGTTTTTTTTTTTTTTTTTCTAAAACAACTTGTAAAACTCTGATCTCCTGTCACGGCTGTGCAGTTGTGATGTTTGTCTTTTCTTCCTCTTATATTTGTCTGTATTTTATTTACTCCTGGGCACTTGGCACCAGTCGTAATATTCTTCTTTTCTCTTGGCTCTGATCGATATTTAAATTCTTAAGGCTTTGCATATGTGTGGTGGGGATGGAAAATTCCTCCCCTACGTCACACAAGCCCTTATAAATTTGGACCCTTATTTCATCTGATAACTACAGAAAGCTACTTAAAGCTCCCTTGTACTACATACCTCTAGCGACATATGTACTTAACTAATAAATACGTTATTTACGACTTTGAACATAAATATTTTCGTATTTAGGTTGTAATTAAACTCCATCAAACGTTGTGTAATTTTTTGATTTATGATATAGAACTTTAATTACTTTAAATTTTGTGGTAACCCTCTTGATTCTAAACAGAGTGTTGAATTTCAAACTGTATTGGTCTCTCTCTTGCAAATTTAACCTTAAGTAATTTCTCTAAATGAACTAACTTCCCTTTGACGTTTATTATGATTCCCTACATCCTAATGAATTCATGAATAAGCAATACTAATCGAAACTACACATGACTAATTGAACAGATAATTAAATATAACTCAAATGGTTAAATGTTAGTAAATTTGATTATGATTGTATCTCGTATCTGCTGGGCGCCCCTCCGTTTAGATTCAGCTGCTATAAGGTACATATAAGGATGGATTTAGTAGGTTAATGTAATTTGTTAATTGCATATTTGACGAACTCAGAATAATCCTTTTTCTGGCAAAATTTGGCTCCTGCCTCCATCAAGTAAGCCGGGTGATCAGAAGTCAACCCAAAATTCGCACAGTCTTTTGGCACGGTTCAATTGATTGATACCTAAGTTATCGCGTCCCAATTGACCTTCCTTCGCCATCATGCACTGCCTTCAGGTCTTCCCCCAAGCCCAGATACCTCCAAATTCCTACTCCTCCAAAGTTTACTATTTACTTAGGGCGAACCGGTTTCGTCCTATATGCAATCATATACTCACGGGTTTGTGTGGAGTTACGGGTCGTGAATCCTCCCTCCACGTTCAAGAAATGAGACGAGAGTGACCCGACAGGCCTAAAGCACTAATTGTAAGTGAGTTCGTTTCATTCAATGAACAGTACATAAAAAGATATATATGTAAACATACGTTTTGGGAAGGTTTATAACTCGCAATGCGAAACTACTTGCAACGCATCCCGAGCTCGGATCTCGCCCATCAAATTCTGCGAAATTTTCAGATTGATACCGAATACATACGTAAGAATAGTGGGTGATATAAATGTATACTAGTACAATAAGATCTTATCTGGCGATGTGTTCTGGAGATTCGCCATAACTCCAAGCTTTTGTTTGGTTTTGTTGACGGTTTTGTTTGAGAGATCCGCCATCTCTATGGTTTGATTAATGGTCCTTGTTACAGAAGCGAACACTGCCTTCTGTTGGCTGAACCGTATTTTTTTTTTTTCTTTTCTTTCCCTCCCCTCCAATGTTCAACTTTTGATAAATTCTTGCTATCCCGTGATTCCCAATTGAATCATGTAAATCCTCATTACCCCTTATTAAGCTATCCCGTGATTTTTCAACTGCTTCATCTAAGCCTTCATTACCCCTTATTAAGCTATCCCGTGATTTTTCAACTGCTTCATCTAAGCCTTCATTACCCCTTATTAAGCTATCCCGTGATTTTTCAACTGTTTCATGTAAGTCTTCAATACACCTTTTTGAGCTGCTATAATAAATCTGTTAATTTTCAATTGCTTAGGTCTGTAGATACCTCGTTACGTTCAAATTAAAAAATAGTGTTTAAATTTTTTTTTTTTTTCTTTAATAATTGCGCAATATAATTATTTTATCCCGTTCCTAGAAGTTAATACCTAAGTACGATATCCACTAATCAAGGTCATTTTTTTTTTTTCTTTTTACTGTATTCGAACTAGTGCCCCAGTGACCGAATTATTTTGTAAACAATTTGAGCTTTGTAAACATTCTCTACGTCCTCGTGACCTAGATTCAAGCGTATGAGGTATGTTTACTTTAGACATTCCGGAGACGTGTGAGATGACTCTAAAATTTTCTTTGTTTGATAATGATGTACTTAGCGCAATTGTCTAGTCTGATACCCGATTACGTATACATATTTATTCATTTATATATACTTTGTCTCAATAAATAATTTATAATATTGATCTGTATAATTTTATGATTGAAATAATTTCTAATATCATAACTTACTTCAAATGCTCTGGATTTTCTGAAATTATATTAATACATACATAAGATTAAATATAAAATATTGATTTGTAAATTTATCACACATAACTACTTTTAATAGTTATTGATGAATTCAGAGGTAGGAATCGATACCCTTTTCCTCTTTTTATATAAGTGTTTTTCTTTTTTTTTTTTTTTTTATTATAATTTTTCTTGGGAACAAAAATTACATATATATATGTTTATATACTTACATATATAAATATAAAAATATACTTATTAATTTATAATATTTTAATATAGTTACATATCACATATTAAGAGAGTAATATCTTGGTCAAATAATTAATCCAAATACCAATGTTTGCTGCATTCCGCTATCTCCTTGGAATCTGTAAAATTTTATAACGGAAAAGACTTACCCCTACCAAGGTTTTTTTTCCGACCGGGAAATACACGGTAACCTTGCTGCGATTTTCCTAAATTGATTTTTTATTTTCCTAAATTTAATTAAATCTTTTTGACTTCAATTTTTTTTTTTTTTTCATTTAATCTAAGTAATTAAAATGATGCATGAACTCTATCGTTCTAAACTGTATTTTATCTCAAAACTCGTTGGTTAGATAACACTTTAAATGATAGTTACTTCACGATTAATTTAGAGATGGTAAATTGTTGTTAAATTAAATTTTTATCCCTCCGAAATTTTTATGTATTAATAAAATATTATTTTGTTTTATTATTATTATTTAAGATAATTAATTTAAATATTTATTATTTGTTAGAACACTTTCACTTAGATTGAACACACGTATTTAATTATAACTTCGTCACGCTAAATTATCACATCACTTCAGTTATTTATTGCACTAATATTAAACGCGAAATTTCTAAGTTTAAAAACACGATATTAAGTGATTATAAAATCCGAATTTCCCACTAAAACAAATTGTATTTATCACGAGCACTTTTATTTTTCACAAGTAATTAATGCGTTGGCTTTAATTTTTATTTTTCACTGACTCTAACTGCAAAGTATTTTTTCCTGTAGATCACTGAATAGAATGTGAAATTTTTCTAAGTATCAAAATAATTATCACTTAGAACTTTTTAACTTTAAGTCACCCACCGTTTCGTCACGTTCCGCGAAGTTACAAACTTTTCGACCACGACCGTAGACTGTCCTCAACTGGCATTTGTCTAGACTTTTATACCCCTCTCAGGTCCAAAAGATCGTATCTGAATCTCCTATAATAAACCAATCTAATTACTATCAACTCGTAATTTCTTGAAACCTCTCCATTATTGTCGAATGCGGTCTCTTTGTACGTTTTGCGTTTGATACATTAAATTCTGTCTCGTACTCCCATACTTACAAGATCCGGATTTAGTAAGATCCATGTTTAATGGCCCAACTTCCTTTGTCCTGTTGTTCATACAAAACTAGCTTGAATTTAATAATTTTAAAGTTCTATTTTCATATATTTCGTAACATGTCCGTGCGTACGGCATCTACCATATGTTCCAAATCTGTCCCCAAATTCGCCTATCAGAGATATCTTCATGTCGAAGCCTTTCTCGCAAATTGTTCATTTTTATTTTATTATTTTTCCTCGAGTTTTTCTGTATTCTATATGAACCTTTCCATTTAAAACCGAATTTTCTCTATTTACGTCGTATATTTGAATTTTCCATTTTTTTCTCGAATTTTCTTTTATTCACGACACTCTTTCCATGAATTTCCTTATTTATTCTTACGCTATTGTTCATATCTCTATAGATTTTTATATTTCAAGCCGTATTTATTTTATTCACTGTTAATCTAAGATTTCCTTTGTTTTTCTCTGTCGTATCTCCTTTCCCCTCACTTCCCTGTACTTCCTTGATATAACCATATCGTTTTTTGATGTTTGCTGCCTCTTGGAAAATTTCATTTTCTATTTGTTATTAATAAATATATCATTTTTTAACATCTTTATAGGAGATACCCCCACTTCGGCCCTTAAATTTCTGTCATTTTTATTGCTTCATAGAGAACGCCTTCCAAATTTTGTCCCGTTCTTACGCAAAATCCCATAAACCATATGTCTTGACAGTTGTATACATTAGTTCCTGTACCCACCTGGCAATAAATCCTTTTTTATTTCAGTGTCGTTAAATTTTATGAGAATTCTTTAATATAAATATTTCATAAGACCCATGATAATTTTTATTACCTTTTTAACGGCTAATCGTCCTTATCTAAACAATTTCCATGTTCGAATATTCCTTGTTTATCACAACAAAATACATCTGGGATCGACAACCATTGTAATGCCTCATCTTTATCTGCAATCGCGTACTATGTTACTCTATAAACTCCATTTTAATTACGTAAAATGACTCCTTTTCCTGAGTTTTTCTATCGCAATGTTTTCAGCATTTTCCACTCCCCTCCGTACTGCACTCTATTTTCTTCTCTAACACTTGTTACTGCTCTAGACATCTGAAATGTACCCTCGCCTATTCTTTAAACTCTCATTTTTTTTTGACGTTTCCTCCCTAAATCTTTCATCGTAATATCCTAGCTCCGTCTAAAATTGATAACAATAATTTTCCATTGTTTTTTCAACATTTCCATTTCCTTTAGCACGTTTTCCCTCGAATCGATCATCTCCGGTCGTCACAAACAATCGTATTATAGATGGAAATCTCCCTAACGCCTTACAATACGTTTTCGTCACTTGCTTTGCAATCTTTCACTTAAACTTTTGCATCGTGTTTACGTGTATCTTTTTTTTTCGCACCTTATATGCTTTAATGCGTTCGAGAACTAGGGTTTCTGATCCCTGGAACGTACCGGTTAATGATAACATTTCTTGGGGTCATCGTTCTTTTGTCCCTGAACAGATTATTTCTTCCCATGGAGTTTATTCACCTCTCGGTTTGGTGGGAACGTCAAACTCATTAATCACATTACTAATTGCTAAGTCCAAAGGTCATTCCTTTGTTCTAAAAATGGGTTCGGCCCTCTTCCCGTTGATAGGCTGAATTGGTTTTTAATCGCTTTTGCTGCAGTTCAATTGGCTGTCAATATATCTCGGTCTAAAGTATATTGGGGAGTCCCTGTCCCTGATTATTTGTTGATACCATCTGTGATTTTTTTATCAATACTCGTCTCACTTTGTCTAATTATAGATCCCTACCGTAAATATGAATTCACTTTACTCTAATCCGATAGATGTCGTAGACGTGTCCGTTTTATAAGTAATTGATATTTTCTTTTTTAAATTAAAGTGGGAAGCTACGATATTTCCTAATTTTCACTGTTGATCAATGCAATTCATCACAAGTGTACTAATTTTTATTTTTTTTTTTGATTTCCAACCCGTTCAATGCATGTGGTGAGCCATGCCACAAATTTCTTTATGCCCTCCTTGAAAAATTCTCCCGCGAGCTCCTTCCCCCAATTCAGGACCACTTTATACACCTGCTCGTCGGTTGAAAACTTATTTTCATCCATACATGCCTTCAGGAAGGTGAAAAGATGATAATTTGAAGACTCCAAGTCAGGGAATTACGGGGGTGGTTCAAAACATCCCCACCAAATGAGTCCAAGAGCGTATTGGTGGCTAAGGCTGTGTGAGAACGGACGTTTTCGTGAAACAAGCACACTTCTCTGGTCATCATTCCCCTCCCTTTGTTTTGAATGTTCCTTATGAGTTTTGTTAGGGTATCACAATATTGTTGTGCATTGATGGTCTCAACCCTTGGTAGAAATTTGACCAAAATGATGCCTTTTCGATCCCAAAACACTGAGGCCGTGATTTTTTTGCCCGAAATTATGGTTTTCAATTTTTTTTTCAATTGGTGTGGCGCCACTTTGACAACTGTTTTTATCCTAGGCGTGTAATAAGTCACCCACTATCATCTCCAGCCACAAAAAGGAATCCTCCCCATTTTTTCTTGTAGGTGTTTGTCCTTCCGTGAGTAAAAAGCGGATCACAGCACAGCGGGATTTTTGCCGACATCTTTCACACCACTGGACATTAGAGCGTGAGTTTACGTACTACAACGTTCCTTGATGTACTCCAATGATGCTCGTTCTGGTCAGGAGACTCCCCTCTACCACTCATTTTTGCCAACCCTCAAAAAACTAAAACCACCGCCCGTTATGGTCACAGTACACTTACTTTCTGAACATGTTAAGTAGGTATATAAGAAAAAAATGAGTGGTAGAGGGAAGAGAGAAAAAAATAATTTGAGAGTCACAATAACAGAAGAATTATGTATGAGACGATGTATGATTGTGATTGAGCTAAGAATGTATTCCATGATAGGATTGTATTGCGGTATATCCTCTTTGACAACGTCTGCGGGGAAATGATTGTTGTTTTATTAAAAATAGAATCGCTACCATCCTAACTTTCGTTCTTTGAAATTTCATTTCTCTATAAGTTCCATTGTGTAACCATACATAGATAGAGTAGAATAATGTGTGATGAATGACCTATTTCATCACTCGAATGTTAAAATTCTTCAATAAAAACCATTCTATTTATTTGTACATTAAAAAAAACGCCAGGCAAATATTAGAATAAAATCAGTCGAATTAAAATCGATGTAATTATAGTCGTTTGTAAATCCTTTCCCCACTCCACCAACTCAGGAAGCTTTCGGCTAGTATAAAGCCTTGCGTTCTCTCCTCTCTTGGCACAAGCAGTTTTCCTCTCAGAAAAGGCTCACTTAACATAATGACAATGAACGCTATTGTAAGTATTTTTTTTTAAATTTTACTGGTTATACCGACTGATTACTTTCTTATTGCTGGTTATTGGACCAAATCATCTAACTATAACTAATATTTCAGATCTTCACTTTCCTTTGCGTGGGAGCCGTGGTCTCCGCTAACTACATCAGCAATGATGAGGGTCAATGGAAGGGAGAGGGTCTGGCCGAGAGCCAGGACAATGGACAGTACGACTATGGATATGGTGCCTATAACGGTGCCTCAAACTACGCTGGAGCCTACTCCGGAGCTTACGCCCATGGAGCCGCCGCCATCGGAATTGATGGACGTGTCGTAGATACCCCCGAGGTAGCTCAGGCTAAGGCCGCCCACTACGCCGCCAAGGCCGCCGCTTCCAACGGAGCCGTCCTTGGAGCTTACTCTCCCCTGTCCTACGTCGCTTCCCCTACAGTCTATGGACCTTATGTTTCCCCCGCTATCTATGGAGCATACACTCATGGACTCGCTCCCCTGGCCCAGGATGGTGTTGTCGTAGATACCCCCGAGGTTGCTCACGCTAAGATTGCCCATAAGTCTGCTGTTGCTCGTTTGTCCAGCCGAGCTGCCGCCCCTGCCGTCTATGGAGCTTACGCTTCCCCTGCCGTTTATGGAGCTTATGCTTCCCCCGCTGTATATGGAGCTTACGCTCATGGACTTGCTCCCCTGGCTCAGGACGGTGTTGTCGTAGATACCCCCGAGGTTGCTCACGCTAAGGTTGCCCACAAGTCCGCTGTTGCTCGCCTGTCCAGCGGAGTTGCCGCCCCTGCCGCCTATGGAGCTTATGCTTCCCCAGCAACCTATGGAGTTTACGCTTCCCCCGCTGTCTATGGATCTTACGCTCATGGAGCCGCCCCCATCGGAATTGATGGACGTGTCGTAGATACCCCCGAGGTAGCTCACGCCAAGGCAGCCCACTACGCCGCCGTATCTCAAGCTTCCCACTACTAAATTTCGCTGTACATTAAGACCCATGTGTGTTCATTATTTATATTTCCGTTGTGCGTTATGTATTATTGTTTAAAAATGGATGAAACTTAACGTCAGCCTGTAAAATTAATTTCACCGGCTGAGGTATTTTTGTAATTGTTTTACAGTTTTTGTTAAAAAAATTCACACCGCCATCAAAACATCAAAAAGAAATATTCATAAGTTATTCCTGTTTCATTTAAATTTCTATATCTGTGTTAACAATTTGGTTTTAATCAAATTCAAATTCAAGAGAAAATGAAAGCTGTCATCACTTGGACAATTTATTTTAAAATACTTGAAATACTTGAGATATCACCACAAGAACTCATCACACAAGTAGAATTGAAAAATGTTCTTCAATATTTACACTACTGATTAAATGTTTAATTTTTACAAATATTTACAAAAATTATTCCTTGCACATTAATCAGTTTTAAGCTATTCATTTATTGAGGAATTTTATTGGTTGTGAAATTCACCAATAATTTAATTATATTTTTAGATGACAAAACATTCTTTAGGGTAGGCTGTAAAATGTTTTCCTTGCTTGCAAATTATTTACGAAATCATGTTTCAATTTTCCAATCGAATGACAATCAATACTATCTCAATTATTTAACTAACCTTACGGATGGGTTGACTAAAGATTAATAGAGGAACCAAGACAGATCCCTGAGGCAAGGTGAGGAGTTTGATTTTGGTGTAATATTCTTGGTTTGTTAACGGTACCCTAAATACGAATAAAGTGGCACGCACGTCTGAAAGCCGAAGAAGTGCCTTTCTTATCTGTCAAGTTGGAAAGAGTTATATTATTGACAGTAGTTATGAGGTAATGCAGTATGTGGAATCTGTTGTGTGCAGATTGGATTTTGATGAAAATTTGACAACAGGTACATACTTTGAAATAATAATGTTACGATGACCGATTTTACTTTTTTAAAGAAATAAGTCAAGTTACAAGTATATGTTATTAAAAGAGATTTGATCACTACTCATAAAAAATGCTATTTAATGTGGAAAATGTGAAGAGAACTTTTTGTTTATGAATACTGGACAAGAGTCCCAACTGCTCCCACATGGAGCAAGTGAGATTATGAGAATTATGAGGGTAGGAGAATGGGAAGAGGAAAGTGGGGAAGTATCCTAGCTCTTCAGGTCTGGTCTGGCTAAAATCATTTCAAGTAACGTATCAATTGTTAATGGTGGTCTTACACCAGGACATTACTGAGAGTATCTTCGTCTCTGGAACGTGACTTAAATTAGAATTATCATAAAAATAAACAAACATAAAAAAAGCTTTGTAGGTACACCCTACACTAGGAATGATTTCATCGTAAAGAAATGTTTTTGGACTTCCATGGGACACCCATGTCAGAGACATCTATTCAGTTTCCGGTATTCTTCCAATCACAGTCCTTACTAAACATGAAATCACAAGCACCATCCTACAAATTACTCAACAATGAACTCACACTAACATCAAGCCACTTTACAATCAAGACATCCACACTCACAATACTCGAAATAGCAATAAAATCCGCAAACCTCAAACACACACTACAAAATATGGCATAAAATCTCTAAAATATGTTGCCTATACACTATATAATTTGCTACCAGATATGTACAAGGGAATCCAGCAAAATAAAAAAATCAGACTAATGCTTTAAAAGAATATTTTTTAAGTATGTTTAAGGATGAAACTTTGTAATTTTCTTGTCATGTTAAATTGTCTTGTTTCTTTTTCTCTTCTTTTCTTTTCCATTTAGTTGTAATCATCCATATCTGTATAGCCTTGTTACTTTTTTCTTTAATTGTTTTCTATTGTTGTTAGTTCTACTCAACCTGTCTTTTATTTTTCGTCTGTATTGTATGTGAAACTATATGTTTTAATATCTAAATTCCTATGTAAAATTGTAACTATTCCCTCCCACCCATGATTTGTATGTTCCTCCTGTCCTAACATGAGTTCTGTAACTCATCGGGATTGATCTAGCAAGAAATAAAATCAATAATAAAAGAGTATAAACATTTCCTCCCGCTATGCAAATGTAACTAAACGCTTAAGGAAATTAACTTAACAAGGGAAGACCAACTTTCCCTATTTACAAATAATAACTAAATCACCATCACGCCGTTTCTCCGCCGGGGTAGACAGAAAGGATGAACCGCCAAACAGCAAGGTCTTGGAACACTCTCAAGTCTCAAATATAAATACCCTTCGATTAATTTTACTCTTGACATGGACCGACTCACGCATTTGAATCGATTTGGGAGGCGTGTATGGGTATCGTAGCCTCGGGAACCGTTTATTGGATAACCAACACCTTTGCCATAGGCCACTCCAAGTGGTTCGTTACGTTTGGCGACTTAGCAGGGGTGCCCGGGTTCATGGGGTGAGGTTTGACCAGGTCTTGACGGCGGATGTGTGTGCCCACCTGCTGCGTGGCGGGCCGGATCAAGAGTCTGGTTGAGGGAGGCCTTTTAACCTTTCCAGCCGGACTCTCTCGACCCATTGCCTTGCTCCGGAGTTAGAGGGGTCACTCCTGGACACACTGACCCCCAGATTCTTACCCACTTCTCATGCCGTTTTCTTTCCCAGAACTTCCTATACTTCCTTTCCTTAAAAAAACCCTTCACACGGTATCCCCTAAGATGTCATAGGAGGGAAACTATTTTCCTAAGGGCCTCCTATATGGAGCAGATACAAAAAAAGAAAATTCACCGTGCCATGTCTTCCTCTGGCGTCCCCGACTCCTTCTACCACGCACCTTTACGTCATTTGTTCCCCTTACACTTCTTTCATTGTTTATTTGATCTACATCTGCATGCCTAAACCATCCACGCCCAAACGTTTCTTTCTCAATCTTATGTACTAATTTCGCTTACGTCAGGCGTGCAATCGTTGTGGATCTCTCTCTACATTTGCAAAATTACGAGTTACAAATTCCTAACTGGAAAACTATTACTACTATCATTAAAATTTGCAGATGCTGCTTGTGCAATGATGGAGGACTTAGCTAGCAGAGGAATTGAATGCACGACACCTGGGTGGCATATCACCATATCAAAAAAATCGGAAAAAGATTTTTTTTTATTGTGAGCAATTTTTAAAACTCTATTCAGAAAAACCTTCAATATAATAATAATAATCTTTTTTTCAGGATGTGGGGAGGATAGTGCAATCCCACACATCCCATATAGTTATACATATTTATATATTTACACAGTAAAAAAATAAGAACGTAAATAGAAAATAAAAATAACAGTAATAAGAATTAATAATAACAAAAGTAAATATTCAATTATTATGCAGGGCGTGATCTTAAGTGCGCTCGGGCCTATCGCTCACTCAGGAGTGGAGCTTGGTGCTGGAAGGCTGCGGTCACCAACGTGTTGTCGGAGGGCATTAGCCGCATCCTGGCTCCAGTGACCCGGTGTCTCATCAGACTGGCGAATCCATGGAGTCCTAATTCTGTGAACATTGTTGAAGCGCTGCTATACCTTCTGAATCCAAATATGATTCTGCACGCATTATTATATTGGATCCGGAGACGTTCCATTGAGCTTACTCGGTATTGACACCATGTTTCACACGTATACAAGCTAGTGCAGAATGCATTAAATAATGTTTTTTTTAACATTATTACTGCATCGGAAGAATCATCATTTGAATCAGAATTTGACAAAACACTGATACTTCTCCTCTGTCGTTCAATATCACCATCAACCGAGAGGTCTTCAGTGATGATGTGCCCCAAGTATTTTACATTCGTGGATGTGCTTATGGTTTCCTCGTTAAGTTGTACGGGGAGCATCTTCTCGGAATTTTTTCCATGGTGGAATGCAATTAGCTCCATTTTCTTGGGGTTGTACATCATGTTGTGGTTATTTGCGTATTCCTCACAGATTTTTAGTAATATTCTCAACCCTTTTATCTACGGAGCTAAGAGAATCATGTCGTCCTCATAGCTAATGTGATTTAGGCACAGATTATTGATACGACAGCCCGCTCTGGTGTCCAGGCGATTTGATAATTCGTCCATGTATACATTGAACAGGATTGGGGACATACACCCTCCTTGCCTTACTCCTGATTGCAAGTATATCGGTTGGGAGTATGTACTTGCCCACCGTACAACGTTTTCCTGCTGGGACTGCCATCGGGATAGTGTGTTGATATACATGGTAGGTATATTCCTAGCTTTCAATTTCTCCCATAAGGTTTTATGACAGACCCTCTCGAACGCTTTACTTAGATCTAAGAAACATCCGTAAACAGTAGTTTTTCGTTTTCTGTAAAATTCTATTACCAATTACCAAAATTATTTCATGACCTATATATTATAACATCACGTTCGTGGAATTTAATCTCGTTTTAAAACGGATTAAAAATATACGAAATAAAAATTTCTCGAATAACTCGTATCTAATAAATTATCGAATATTATCATAACGTTGCCATACAATTTCCCTTTACCTAAATATTCTTGTTACGAAATAATAATTCAACTTTTTCCTCTACACAAGCGATTTTTATTTAGTTATTAAGGGACTTACATACAATTTATTTACGAAATCAGTAACACGACATTATATTACAGATATAAATGATAAGAGTAAAGCGGTAGTCCTGTGCCAAAAGGGCGCATCTCTTTATTTCAAAATTATTCAGAAGAGCAAAAATAAAAATTCTCCAGTCAATTCTCGGCCAATTTTCTAGTTGTAAAAGAATTTATGTGGCCCCTGAAGTGTTTATAGAATCGGCTTTCTAAAAATAAGTATTCAGTTTATAATGCAATTGAGATTGTTATAAAACTATTATTCATAATTTAAGAAAATCAAATTATAATCAAAAAAATAATAACAATGATTGTTCAACAAATATTGCAAATGGGTACTTATGCCACCAAATTTATTTGATGAATTTTAAAATGTCTCGTTTAGCCAAAAGCACCCTGTGCAAGGGTCTAATAAAACAATGATAATATTACTATTCATATCATTGTAGTAATGTTTATTTAACTTAGGTGTTAATATGTCTTATATTTTACAACACGATGAGTTTAAACGAGTTTAAAAAAAAAACATGATTAATTCATCGAATAAAGTCTCTTGCAAACAAACCGAATATATAGGTATAAAATGACCAGCACTGGCATTGATAATGTTTATTACTTACATTGGCGATTAGAACAAAAGAAAAATTGAAAGATGACGGTCTTAACTGCCACTCGAACCCAGAACCTCCCGTCTTACCGGGACAAATGCCTTTACCAATTCGGCTACTAGATCTCTTATTAAAATGTAATTTTTGTCAATCTCGTATTTCAAATTTCAGATTTAACGATATTATTTTTGACTCATTTTTTTCCACATAATTAGCTGTATTATGAAACTGCCTTGAGAGGGCGAAACAGCTATAACGCGTAATAATAATTACCTAGCCGAACTTCTTTATAATAAACTAAAAAATAATAATATTATTGAGTATATAACACAAATAATAATTTTTATGTTATATATTTTCATAATTTTCATAATTTTTCCAAGATTTCCTGGTTCCCTCACTCACAAAAATGTATGACAAAATTGCACTACTACAATTACATAAATATTTCTTTAATAAAAATAATTTACCACAATCAAATATTAGCAAAAGAATAATATCTGTTGGAGGACTAACCGTGCCAATAGTTCGAACCACGACAGCACAGCATCACTAAATATTCAAGGGTATAAAATTATTTAATAAATTACCCCTTGATATAAACTACGACAAATATAAAAAAAAATTAAAAAACTCTAGTGCCACCTCATAACTATACTAATTGTTTAGAAACATGTTTTTGCCTTATCAATTCTTCGAATCATTTATTAACTAACCTATAATTTAATTACTTTTATCCGTATTTTCTCATAAAAACACAAATATTTTTTGTTAAATTACTAATATTAACAACTTATTCCTCAATATCGATAAATGTAAGACACTAACATTTTGTCGAAAAAAGACCCCACTATCTTTCAAATACACAATAGATAATAAAATCTTAGAAAAAGTCAAAGAAATTAGGGATCTTGGAACTGTGTGCGACTCGCAATTAAATTTTATAAATCACATACGACAAATAACTAACAAAGGCATTTAATTTAAAGGCATAAGGATTTATAATCAGAACAATCAAAGACTTCGATTCGTTGGAAGTTATAAAAATCGTATATTTGTCACTCGTATGCAGCTTGCTGGAATACAATTCCATAGTTTGGTCCCCATAGTATCAAATTCATATAAGAAATATCGAAAGAGTGCAGCACAATTTTTTAAGACTTCAAGTTACACATACCTATTCAACACATTAACTTATTTACTAAATACACTTAAATTGCATTCCTTAGAAAACAGAAGAAAAAAAAACGACCTAATTTTTTGTTTAAAAGTATTCACTCCGAATGAGATTGTTGCAAACTCCTGCATCTCATTGACTTTATGGTTCATATTATTATTCTGCAAAACAATAATACTCTAACCAACTACTACCACACACATGCATCAATTTCTCGACTACACACACTAGGGAACAAATTCACCTCAAATATCGATGTATTTAATACAAGTTTACCGTTATTCAAGAAATGTCTGAACAATATTTTTAAGTAGAATATTTTGATATCTAAGGATCATCACGTAGGGTCTGTTGCATATATTTGTGTATTTCTATATTAATCTACAAAGTGAAAACTTGTTAACGTTTTCTTTTTATGTATCTTGCATTTTGTCATGTATTATTTATTTTTTATTTATTTAAGTTTTTATTCCAGCAAGACTTGGGAGGGTAGTGCAATCCCAGTCTGCCATATTACATAAACAGCTATAAAAGAAAAGAAAAAAAAAATAGTTTAAATATTAGGTAGGTACCTAATTAAAGCATAAAATGAAAACAAAATTCATCACACAAATAACAAAAAATAAGCATAAAATTAAAATAAATAATAAGTAGACAGAATTAAAAATAAAAAGATATTTTTAATTCTGTCTACTCATGTATATTCATGACATTTAATCAGTCACCTGTAAATTTTGTAATTACTAACCTTTGATTGAAATTTGTATAATCAAAGTTACAAACATACCTGCTAGTTTATTTCTATGCCATTTAGAACTTAGAAACTTTCTCTTTTATTGTAATGCACTATCTTTCCTTAAATTTATCTGTATACCTACCTTTCATATGATGCTAGTTATATTTTTATAGTTTATCTTTTTTTTTTTTAAACTGTCTCTGTATTATAAACTTGTCATGTAAAGGCCCATCAGGGCGTTGAAAATTAATAAAAAAAAAATTAAAAAAATTATTTTTTTGTTTTATTTAAAACAAATGTAAACATATTTAGTTGTCCTTTCCTAAACACAAGCAGCTGTTTTATTAGGAGAGTAATTGAAATATTGATGTTATATTTTGTAAAAATTGTAACCTTGTTAAATGTTTCAATAAAAAAAAATTAAAATAGTGTTCCTCAAAATGAGCTTGATAATAATAAAAAAAATAGATAAATAAATGCAGATTTCGGTTCGAGTTGAGACAATTATCTTTTACATTGCGTCTTGTTCTCTTTCATAATATGTTCTTTTAGATTATTAGTGTTATCTTCTTCTTCAATAAAATTATTTATTATAAAAAACAGAATCATCGTTAAAAAATACAATCTCTAATAAATGTTGGAAAAGGTTCAACGGATATCGCTGTACAGGTAATGATAATATGAAATTATATTGGTTGGATAAAAAAGTTGCATGGAAACCAACGTTAAATATTTCAAGAACAAATTTTACTGTCGAGTTTAAAATAACACAATCATATTCACCCCACTCCTATTAGGAAGCTTTCTGTTGGTATAAAGCCTAGCGTTCTCTCCCCACTCGGCACAAGCAGTTTTCCTCTCAGAAAAGGCTCACCTCAAAATCAACATGAACGCTCTGGTAAGTCATAGGTTTCTTTACGAATTAAATAAATATGTACCATAAACTTAAACACACAGTTCGTTTATCTAATTGTACGTTATGAATTTGTAGATCTTCACTTTCCTGTGCGTGGGAGCCGTGGTCTCCGCTAACTACATCAGCAATGATGAGGGACAATGGAAGGGAGAGGGTCTGGCCGAGAGCCAGGACAATGGACAGTACGACCATGGATATGGTGCCTACAACGGTGCCTCCAACTACGCTGGAGCCTACTCCGGAGCTTACGCTCATGGAGCCGCACCCATCGGTCATGACGGACGTGTTGTAGACACCCCCGAGGTAGCCCACGCTAAGGCCGCCCACAACGCCGCTGTTGCCGCCGCTTCCAACGGAGCTTACAACGGTGCCTACAACGGAGCTTACAACGGTGCTTACAACGGTGCTTTCTGCGCTCCAGCTTACAACGGTGAAGATGGGCAATGGAAGGGAGAAGGTCTGGCCGAAAGCCAGGATAACGGTCACTACAACAACGGATACAACGGTGTTTCCGCCTACGCCGGAGCTTACTCCGGAGCTTACGCTCATGGAGCCGCCCCTCTGGGTCATGATGGACGTGTTGTAGACACCCCCGAGGTAGCTCACGCCAAGGCCGCTCACAACGCCGCTGTTGCCGCTGCATCCAGCGGTATCGCCCATGGAGCTTACAACGGTGCCTACAACGGTGCTTACGCCGCCCCCGCCCTCCACGGAGCTTACGCCGCCCCTGCCGTCCATGGAGCTTACGCTCATGGAGCCGCCCCTCTGGGGCATGATGGACGCGTTGTAGACACCCCCGAGGTAGCTCACGCCAAGGCCGCCCACTACGCCGCTGTATCTCATGCTTCTCATTATTAATTTCTCCCTTACCCTGTGATGATGACCCCCTGTGTTCAATACTAGTAAATTTGTAAATAATCCCATGTTGGTGTTAACATTGATCTAATGACCTTAATATTGGTAACCTAAAACATTTTGGTCATACCATTATATTACTGATTTGTTTATGATGGTAACATTTGATTATTCTTCCCCAACATTAACACCAAATAAATTATTTGACCATAAAAATATCCCATGTTATTTTTTGCTTTTGACGCTATTCTATTATTTTTTAATATATGTAAATGTATGTTCCAAAGAATGTTAATGTTGGCCTACATCAGGTGGTAATGCCATATTCAACAGCATTCGTCTTATCAATACTTTTTGAAAATCTCCACACGAGATAATATTATTTGTGTATACTCTTAGCACAATTTTTCTTCATGAAGTAGCCGTTTCAACTAAATGTTCTGTGTGTTTTTAATGCGAAACGTTCCAGAGTGGAAGATGCTTTCCGTATCACCCTGGTGGGAGACCAGCATTCGGAATTGAATAGCCAGGCATTTCCCCACTTTTCTATTTTAAATCTTTTTCCCCTTCGCACCACCCTCAGCCTCCCAAAATACCCCAATTGGGGATTCCACAGTCCCACTAGCTCCAGATGTTTGCGGAATTTCATGCGTTAGAGGAAGCCTGATAACCGAGAAACTTGAACGATAGGTGTTTTACCAAACTGTGAAATGGGCAACTGCATCATGTTTCTTCTCAAAAACTGGACTGATTTTTATCATTTTTTTACTCCAATATCCAATAGTCCAGGAAAAAATCGAAATCGGAATTCACGCCCTTTTATGGGAGGAGTTTAA
This sequence comes from Limnephilus rhombicus, assembly GCA_929108145.2. Lineage (NCBI taxonomy): Eukaryota > Metazoa > Arthropoda > Insecta > Trichoptera > Limnephilidae > Limnephilus > Limnephilus rhombicus. The sequence goes on along the minus strand of OV815291.1, from coordinate 42,527,356 downwards.
AAATACTTGAGAAAAAGCTTTTGGAAAGGTTGGAAAAGGTATTTGGGAATTTTTTTTACAGGTTGATTTCGTAAAGGCCTGTAAAAAACATTAACTCATTTTTTACGCATTGTTTATTGTAATAAAACAGAATTTTAAAATTGATTTCACGGAACAAAGCGACGTGGAGCCTAGCGTCCGTTTCCCGCTCCGTTCGGGGGCGAACTGATAAAAAAAAACGGGCGTGACTAGAACGACTAGTCATGTAGCCCTTCGGTGGATGGCATAGAGTTCACTTTGAAAATCCAAATTCGTCTACTGCCGGCCGTATTGTAAAATAACAACGCGAAAATGCATATTTTATTTTATTTTGTGAACTTCGGGCTTAAAAATCTTTTTTTTTGCGACTATTATAAAAGAAAATGAATTTGCTACATTAAATAATAAAACCATACCCAAAAAGGGATTTATAAATAGGAGAGTTTGGACTTAAAAGTGTTTTTTACAGACTTTATATTTTATTTTTTTAAAGGCTTATTAAAAGACTTATAAAAAAACTGACCGATATTTTTAAGGGCAAAGGTATGTTCTATACGCAGTATTTAACTGAAGCATCTATGATACTCTAAGCCCGTGGTCGTCAAACTGCGGCCCGCGGGCCGCATGCGGCCCGCGGCGGGTATTTGTGCGGCCCGCACAAATACCTGCCGCTTTCTTTTTAAATATTTTTTTTTTCACGTGCAATTATATAATCCAGCTTTTTTTCAAATATTTTGTGTACCTTATGATTTTAAAACGTTAATTTTAATTATATAATTAATAACAGATCAGTGGTTTATACAAAGTGATCTGTTATTCATTATATAATTAATGATGCCACAAAGTAATTTTGCGAAGTTTGAAGAATTAATTTTAATTGATTGAAATTTGATTTTAAAATGCTCAGCTGGTTTTTGACCACATCCTAAGTCGATTATAATCGTGCGTAATGTACTTTTTTCAACGTGCGCATTAACGCCCCCTTGTGGGCGTTTGAGACTTTCAGGGGGGCAGTAGAAGACCCAGAGAAAATTAGATATCATTGAGATGGCACAGTGAAGGCGTAGGCAGGGAAAAAATGGTCTAAAAAAGACAAAAAAACATGCTAGTCGCGTACTAATAAAGCAAAATAAACATAAATATTGGTTAATTTTTGTTATTGCAAGTATTGTAATCCACCTGTCTCGACACAGGTGAAACAGGCATCGAAAAACCTAATATAAACTTACTTTTTATTGAGATAAATAAACAATCAACAATCATTCAACGTATTTCGATAGTTCGGGAAGTGGATGAAAATTGAACTGAAAGATTCCATTACAGATCTACACAATTATCACTTAATATTTTCATTATTATTTTTATTAAAGAATTGATACTATATCATGAATACAGCGGCCCGCGGTGATACCTCACATTGTCCTATTTGGCCCTTGACCAGAAAAGTGTGACGACCACTGCTCTAAGCGATCAAATTTTCAAAACAAAAACATATGATTTTGTGTGATTTTGCATTATTTACTATGGCTTCATCTTAAGAAGAATATATTACGTCTGAACGTTTTGCTTTTTTTAAATTATAATATCTAGTTTTGTACTGTACAGTGTACAGTGTACAGTGTACGTCTGTTGAGGGTCCTAACTCCTATCCAAACGTACCGACACGCTAAAGCTCAATATTTATACTATATTAAAAAACATTTGCAATAGTATCCAAATGCAGAGAGGAAATTAAGGAATACGTTTGTATGTCAAAAAATATATTTTTTTTAAATCGCCCCCGTGGCGGTGTTTTTTCAGGTAGTGGATTGTACCACAGTTGAAATCACTAATCTAATAGATACTCTGACTAGACCGATAGATTCACGTGAAGGCAAATTTAAGGTCGACAGTCAACAAGTGTTTGCAAATGAACCGTTATAGATCTACAACCATTTTCAAGGACGCTCCTGATAGTATCCGTATTGGAGAAATACGTACTTCCTTTTCCGCATTCGATGAACCATTGACAGGGGACGCGTGCTTTATGTTAACCTTCGACGCTAACCCAGATGGAAAAATTAATTTAAACTTAAATCACAATAAAATACAGTTAGCGACTTTGAACTCATGCATCCAGAGGTCGGAGGTTCGAAAGCACGTCTTGTCAAATCTTTTTTTAACGTTTTCTTTTTAGATTATTTTAAAAATAAAATTACATACTTTGTAATATACGAGCTACAACAAGGAGGTATAAATATAAGATATTTAACCCTTCAAGCTTTGGAAGGACATTATTAGACACAAACATCATATTTTGTTAGAGCCTCTGAAGGACTATCTTTGACCGGAAGTTCACATATTATAAAAGTATTGTTATTTTTTTTTATGTAATGCAGCGATGTGTGATTTGTTCTTCTTTAGAAAGATAAACAAATATTTTTCTCAATTGGACTCAAATGTTTATACTTGTTTCCTTAGATAAAATTCTAAAAATTTTCAAAGTGCGTGGATCACAAATTGGCGGGATCTCTTCGTTGTTAAATGAAGGTATTTTTTTAAAATTATTTATTTCGCTTTCACCCTTTAGGGGTGATCTTGGCCATTTATTAAAGTAAGTTAGATATTTTTAAAATTATTTACGTTTCCAGTTTTTTTTTTTTTTAATTAGTTACATTAAAATTATTTACATTTTCAGTTTTTTTAAATTAGTTCATTTTCAGATTTTTTTAAAAAATTTGTTGCATCCGAAACCGTTCACGAATTACAGCTTCTTACCCGCACTTCGGAATTTGGTGATAGCATGTGTAGGGAAAACAAGGTATGCAGACCAATTACTGCGAAAGAGCACACCACAATTTAGTTATTTAGTTCCACCGCAATACTATTCAAAATTATCAGTAGTATTTCTGACACATTTGCTTTGTTACAACTCATCTAGTTAAACATCCCTTCCCTTAGACACAAAAATAATCAATAATTGCTGTTCCTCAATCAGCATTCTACTAATTATGGATAAAGCATTGCATTTTTTGGTGAAAGCCTAAAGGTGAAAATCCATCTGTCCGCGCCGGCTGAAACGCACGCACGGCACGCAAAGGATTTTTCTATATTTTTATATAGAAATATCGGTGTTTGAAGATAGTGGACGCAGTGCTGTACTAATTCATATAAAGATATAGAAAAATCCGTTGCGTGCCGTGCGTGCGTTGCGGCCGGCGTGGACAGATGGACGTTCACCTTAAATGACTTTCGGCAGTCGATACACAATGTGATTTTTTAAAGCATTTTCAATCCATCTTCAAGCTATTTGTAGTTATCTTCTAAATGTACTTTTATATTATATGTATTATGTCAATGCTCTTCATCTATATGTACTCTCCTTTCATTGTCATCTCTTATTGTTATTGTTAATGAACTATTCGTCCGTAAATAAATAAATAAATACCTCGAGGATATTATCTCTACAACAAAGCGAATGAGTACACCGATATAGTATACATCCAAAATGGTGAAATTTTTTATTTTTATTTTTTCAATTAATGAAAAACACTAACAACTTGCTTCCAAAGGTACCTAGTTCCAAATCTTCTTCTTTTTTCAAAACAAATGCACTTGAATTTTCGCTTTTTTAGTCATTGTTCAAAATTTCAAATACTTTTTTATAAAGGTTATGGTTACTGGTTAGCGATATGTGAGAACTGGATAAATGACATCCCGATTGGAACTAAACATATCCTAATTTCAAAACCAACAGAATTTGTTATGTGTTCAAGAATAGGACAGTATTGTTTTCATGTTGTAAAAAAATGTTAAATAATAATATATTATATTGGCTAAACCTCTGAGCATGGTTCGAGGCAAAGAAGCTCAAGATCATTGCTAAAAGAAATTAATTAATTCATAAAGTTTTTTAATAATTCTTGTGGGCGTAATAATTGAGGCAAATTTAAATGGCGAAAGCCAAGTGATATGTAACCTTGATACGTTTTTGTTTATTACTTGATTAGAAACAAAAACGGTACTACCCATACTGTCCATGTATCTCACAGACAACTAGACACAGGAAATAAAAAAAAACTTCTTATCGTATTCAATTACTATTTTTTTTTACATTAACTCCACACAGGAGGCCCTGAGGAAAATAATTTCCTTCCGGGTCTATGTCATTTGAGATGCTGTGTGGAGGGTATATTTGAGGAGAGAGAAGAATGGACATTGGCCTTGAAGAGACCCATGTTGTAGGAAGGAGGAAACACAAAGGCCGGCATATCGTTCCACAGCCGAGCTGTTGAACGAGTCGAAGAAGCGACAAATGTCACCTTTGTACATATGTTGGGCACGCGTTTGGCGTTTTTCTCGATGTACACCGGTGCCGAAGGGATCAATAACGCTAGGTCCTTGGAGCATTTTCCATTGAAATACCGGTAGAATAAGGATAGCATTCCCACCCAACGCCTGTGCTCTAAAGATTGCAATCAATTTGTTAAATTATGAGATTCTATCAGACGGACAGCCCGTTTCAAGTCGAGGGTTTGTTTCAGGTATGTTAGAGCTGTATAGAGGGTTTTTTATGGAAAGGAAAGATAGGAAGTTCTGGAATTTTAGGAATAACGGACGTATGAATCCATCCCTCCAACCACGGTGCAAAGCGATGGGTCCAGAGATTCGGGCTAGAGGATAAAAGATCTCTCTCAACCAGTCCCACTCGATCCTGCTCTCCATACGGCAGATGGGCAGACGCATAGGCCGCCAAGACCGAGAAAAACCTCACATATAAGGGCACCCCTGACAAATAAAAAAAAATAACGTATAAAAATTCTTCACACTCAACTGGAAAACAATAAATGTTAATTTCATCAGATTTTTTCATTATAGTCTTAAATTACAACCCACGATGATTTTGGATAATTTTTTTCATATCGAAAAAAAAAATATGATCCATGAAACAAACCTATATGAAACGTTGAATACAAAGAATACATACTGGAATAAACATTATTATTATTATTATTATCAAAAGTAGTTCCGAATTAAATCCATACTCGAAATAATCAAATTGTATCGGGAAGTGACAAGTAAGGTAATGATAATGTAACAAATTCAACCACATGCATTATTTACCCTCTCTCTCCACTTTCTGCTAGTATAAAGCCTTGCGTTCTCTCCCCATTCGCCACAAGCAGTTTTCCTCTCAGAAAAGGCTCACACAACAGTCAACATGAACGCTCTGGTAAGTTGTAGGTTTCTTTGTGAATTGAATAAATTTATTCCTTAGTTAAAATACAGTTCTTTATCTAATTGTACGTTATGAATTTGTAGATCTTCACTTTCCTGTGCGTGGGAGCCGTGGTCTCCGCTAACTACATCAGCCATGATGAGGGACAATGGAAGGGAGAGGGTTTGGCCGAGAGCCAGGACAATGGACAGTACGACCATGGATATGGTGCCTACAACGGTGCCTCCAACTACGCTGGAGCCTACTCCGGAGCTTACGCTCATGGAGCCGCCCCCATCGGTCATGACGGACGTGTCGTAGATACCCCCGAGGTAGCTCACGCTAAGGCCGCCCACAACGCCGCTGTTGCCGCCGCTTCCAACGGAGCTTACAACGGTGCCTACAACGGAGCCTACAACGGAGCTTACAACGGTGCTTACTCCGCCCCTGCTTACAACGGTGAAGACGGACAATGGAAAGGAGAAGGTCTGGCCGAAAGCCAGGATAACGGTCACTACAACAACGGATACAACGGTGCTTCCGCCTACGCCGGAGCCTACTCCGGAGCTTACGCTCATGGAGCTGCCCCCATCGGAATTGACGGACGTGTCGTAGACACCCCCGAGGTAGCTCACGCTAAGGCTGCCCACAACGCTGCTATTGCCGCCGCATCCAACGGAGCTTACAACGGTGCCTACAACGGAGCTTACAACGGTGCTTACTCAGCCCCTGCTTACAACGGTGCTTACTCCGCTCCTGCTTACAACGGTGAAGACGGACAATGGAAAGGAGAAGGTCTGGCCGAAAGCCAGGACAACGGTAACTACAACAACGGATACAACGGTGCCTCCGCCTACGCAGGAGCTTACTCCGGAGCTTATGCCCATGGAGCCGCTCCCCTGGGACATGATGGACGTGTAGTAGACACCCCCGAGGTCGCCCACGCCAAGGCTGCCCACTACGCCGCCGTATCTCGCGCTTCCCATTACTAATTTTTCCCATACTCTGATGACCCACTGTTAAAAATAGTTGTAGTTTTGATAGTTGTGCCGGTATTTATTGATACGGTGACATGAATTACATGTTTTTCCATCATCTTGTATAAAGTACTCTGTATTAATTTACTGCACGACGTTGCCATACCAACGAATAAATTATATCAATTAATTGAATACACTTTTTACCATTGTCCCATAATACCAATTACTGTATGATTTCTTGTTGTTTAGTCTAATGTGTTGGAGACAGGACTGCTGCTGTTAGAAATTAATTTGTTTCAAGTTAACGAATAGGGAAAGCTTATGATTAGTTAGTTACCAATGTAACTTGATAAAGAAACCACGAAGAAAAAAGGTCATACACGTAAGCGGTTGATCAGGTTACTACTTCAGTTGGCACCTAAACTATCTTTTCTTTTACGCATTTTCCAAAATGTCATAATTTGAATGTTATTCACATTTGGACTGGTTTCTTGTTTTATTTTATTAACATGCCTTCGGGATAAGAGTTCACAATCTTTTTAAGGACTCCCATAGAATAAAGTGTAACAAATTTGGAATAACAGTTATAATGGAAGAAAGCTTTAGAACACAAGTAGATTCAGGCCTTTTAAACGATATTTCACATCCATAAATTAATCTGAAACATACATTATGGTTCAAGTTCACCATCCAATCTGTGATCTACTTTCATTTCACATTTTACCTTAATTTTCACGGGGAAAATCCAAAATCTTGAAATAATTTTTTATATAAATTTAAATAGGTTTTTCAAATTCGCAATTGTCATTATAGTGAACTCTTGCATTGGGAGAATTGGGAGAGAGACTAAAGACGGGTTATTTCACAAAATTTGAACAATCTTTCACAGTTGATTTTCAAGTTCTGTGAGAGTTATGTCCAAGTTTTGTCATTATTTCAGTTCTGTGAATATTATAAAAAACAGAACTTGAAAATTGACTTTGAAATTTGAACAATTCATTGAATTAAAAAGTAAATTTTGAAATACCTACTGTGAAAGTTGAAATTCTGTCAGATCAACATGGGCCGGTTATTTTACTGTACTTGGATAGTAAAAGAACTTGATGCGGACTTTCACAGAACTTAAATTATTACTTTGAAACTTGATGAATTATTCAAATTCTGCGAAACAACCCGTCCGTAGAAAGGTTTTTGACAAAGGAACTTATTTCAATTCAACGTTTCCTCAGCCTTCAACGAACTCTTAATGGCCATGTATTTGTTATACGAGTACTTGCGAGCTGCATGTTTAGTTTAGCTTAAATTTAGCATTGACAATATGGATGACTGGACAGAATTTGTTACATATTTTTTGTTATCACACACTTATCGCGTGTGGTATTTGAATAATATCAATGTGTTTTTTTTTAGTCTTTAACTTTTGCAGAATGTGTCTGTCTGTCTGTGTGTCCAAATATCCAGCATTGCTTGGCCTATCAATTAGAATTCTACACACAGAACACCTTACGTGGAATAGCGTTGAAGTTGTTAGCTCTGGACGAAGAAGATATTGTCTTAAAGTGTTTCCTAAATGTTGTGCACAAAATATCGTCCTGTAATTCCCCTTCTGAAAGACACCTTCTGCCCGTTGGCCTATGTTTATTTGCAAGGGGTAAATTCCATCTGGTGGGGTGGAGTTGTACATATAACTAATTTATTTATTTATTTATTTATATCTATATATTACAGTTTACACCTTATTGTTAACATTTTTACATATGTAATATATTTAAAAAAACATTTTTACATATTAATATTACATTTTATTATGTTGTGTGTTTGGTAGGTTTGAGAAGGTGAAACTGTTGGTTGGTAATATTCTATGTTTCGTGAACACCTCACTAGGAGAACCTGTGCTGAGGTGTTTACGTGTTTATGATTAAGTGTGACAGGTACAGGTATTTATGTGTTGTAGTAGAAAGTTAGTTTTTTTTTCATTTTTTTTTTACATTTTAATGGTAATTGTACATAGATTACTTAGAAGAAAAAAAAAATATATAAGGTATATATGTATATTATATGTACATATGAATAGTTGGTAAATCCTTGATAGACATGTTTATTTATTTTGCACTTGTTATAGTTTGGTTATGTTTGGTTAGGGATTAAAGTATTTTGAATAAAGTGAATATCTTGATTTTTGATCCAGGCTGTGATATGTTTTTTGTGGATGTTTGTAGATGTATTTGCAATTAGTTGTTGTTTCAGAGTAATGGGCATATAATTAAAAAGTTTGGTTGCATAATACTGAAAATGTCTTTGTCCATGTGTGGTGTGTTTTATTGGTATGTTCAGGGTTATATTTGTTAATGACCTGGTTTTAATTATTATTTTGGGTTGAATTGGAATATGGAGTTTGTTTTGGAGGAAGTATAGCAGAGCAGATTTGGCATAAAGTTGTTTTATTGACATGACTTCTAATGTTTTGTATATTTCGGTTGAATCTGTGTAGAAAGGCACTTGCAGAATTAGTTTAATTATCGCCTTCTGTATCTTTTGAATTGGGTCAATTGCTACATTTGTAGCACTTCCCCAAGCCAGTATTCCATATGTCGCAATGGATTGAAAAAGTGCAAAGTATATGGATCTGAGTATTGTTAGTGGGAAAATGTTTTTAATGGATTTTATTAGGTGCATGAATCCTTTTAGTTTATTTGTGATGAAAGTTATGTGTTCAGTCCAGCGTAAGTGTGTATCAATAATAACCCCTAGGTATTTTGTTTGTTTGACCCTTTCTATATGCTCGCATTGACAATTGGAAGAAGTTTGTTCACAGTCATGCAGAAGCAGGTCTATGTTTGATGGAGGTTGACCTCTTTGTGTAATACTATGTGTGATGTATTTTGTTTTGATAGTATTGACGGTAAGCGTATTACTGTTTAGCCATTTTTTGACAACTGATAAACTTTTTTCGGCATTTACAAATACATCTTTCCATGTGGCAGCTTGACAAATAAGAACTGTATCGTCAGCAAAGGTCACGATTTTACCTTCAATTTCAATGTCACATAGTTCGTTTATGTAGATGAGGAATAATAAAGGGCCAAGTACACTCCCCTGTGGGACTCCGTACGTAATTAAGAGTGGTTCACTTATCTTGTTATCAATTTTAACTTGTTGAGTTCGGTCAGACATGAAACTTTTAATTAATTCGAATTCTACTCCGTTAATACCAATGCTTTTTAACTTCTTGAAAAGTTTTTCGTGTGAGATTGTGTCGAAGGCTTTACATAGGTCTAAATAAATTGAAATAACCTTTTTTCTTAGCATCAAGGTTATGTGTGATGAAGTCCGTTACAGTAGCTATTGCATGATCTGTGCTTCTGTTTTTCCTGAATCCATGTTGGTTTATCGAGAGTATTTGTTTGGTTTCCAGATAGTGTTGAAGCTGTTTCTTAATAATTTTTTCCAAAATTTTTGAAAAGGTATTTAGTAGCGTAATGGGTCTGTAGTTGTTTATGTTATTTTTTTGTCCTGATTTAAAAATTAGAATGATAAGACCTTTTTTTAGTAAGCTGGGAAAAATTCCTTCTTTTAGACTAAGATTAATTAAGTATGTGAGTGGTTTGAGTAGTTGTTGGCTTACTGTTAAGATAGTTTTGGAGTCCACACCATCGGGTCCCGTTGTTGTGTTATTCTTTAGTGATTGAATTATTTTATTGGTGTCTTCTAGTGTAATGTTTTGTAATTTGAAGTGTCTGTTCATATTTTCATTGCTGATGTTAGTGGCAGTGTTTTGAGGTTCCTGAATATCTTGGAGAGGCTGTGATTTTTTTATATTTTCAGCTAAGCTAGCTCCTATATTAGTGTAGTGCTTGTTAATATAATTGAGGATACGTGTAGGATTGTCGTGGAAGTGGATTTCTTCATCATCAATAAGTAAATTTTTTATGGTATCATCTTTGTTCTTCTGTGAATGCGTACTTTCCCTCAAAATTGACCATACGCTTTTAGGGTCATAGTTTGCTGCTATAAGTTTGTTTTGATAATACAATTCTTTGGCTTTACGTATTATTAGAGAACAAATGTTTCTGTACCTTTTGTAGAAGAAATAAAGCGGAGTGTCGTAAGGGTTCAGTTTAACTTGTTTGTGTAGTTTGTCCCTTTTTTTAATGCTATTTATAATGCTTTGGGTAATCCATTTTTTAAGTCTTACTTTGCGGTGCGGGATAGGTATGTATATCGTTTTGGTATTTTGGGTAATGAGAATTTGTAGATGTGTTATGAAGAAATTCCAGGCCTCTTCTGCCGTGTTAAATTTTGTAAGATGTTCCCACGTTTGTTTTTCTAAGCATTGATTTAGATTAACATAATCAATTATTTTTTTGGCTGTATTATTTTGGAACGTTGATTTTCTAGTTGGCGAAGTCAGGCCTATCATAGTTGTGTAGTGATCTGTGATTGTGGATTCGTATACAACACTACATATTTGACTTTTTGATTTAACCATAAAGTGATCTATACATGATTCCGAGTCTTTGGTTACTCTGGTAGGAGTGTTAATGGTGCTTATAATGCCATGTTCCAGAAGCATCAGTTGGTAATCAATATTTTGAGGGTGACCATTAGGAAGTATGTTTATGTTTAGATCACCAGCTACGATGATGTTTTTGTATGAAGTGAGTTTTTTAAGGTGAGAATCTAGAGCTATTATAAATGGTGAAATGTTATGTGTGGAAGGTGATCTGTATATAGCGAGGGCACACGTGTCTGAGTCGATGATTATTTGTAGACAGTTAGTATTTATCAAGTCGATTTCTGAAACAGAGGCGTTAAGACTATCATGTATGTACACAGCAATCCCATCATTTTGATTTTTGTTTTTTAATGTGTGATACGCAGTATAATTTATTTTATGTTTTTTTGTAAAAGCGGTTGATATCCAACATTCCGTTAGGATTATAATTTTGAAATCGGTTTTAAAGTTGTTTAAGAGTATGTCAAGTTCGTCATAGTTACGATTAAGTGATCTTATATTTTGGTTAAGTAGTGTCAGAGAGCCTGGATTGTTAAAAATATCATCACATTGTTTTGAGTCATTGATTTTATGATGTTGATGAGAGCTATTTAAGTTAATTCTTTTATGCGAATAGCTCATAAGAGTTCCAACTGCTCCCAACTGTCTGTAGCTAGTCTTTCGAATTCTAAATTGGAGTGTGTTGTGAAGTGTTTTTTTTCAATACAAATTATAGAGAGTAAGAAGGTGAATTTGTATACTAATTTTATTTAACTAACTATCATCACGTCGTTTCTTCGCAGGGATATGCAGAGAGGACGTTCCGCCAAACATCTCGATCTTTTTTTTTTTTTTTTTTTATTTGTTTATTTATTTAGCACAGCAATATACATTTATATACATAATTTATTAAATTTTGACTGCCCAACTAGGAGTATTATCCCGTTATAGGACAGTCAAATAATTATGGGTATGAACATGTGGACAAAAAGAGGAAATAAAAAGAAGAGAAAGAATATAAAATAAAATTATAAAAAATGTTTAAAACATAGTACCTAACTGTTATTTGTTTAGCACAGCAAAATAAAAAAAAGAGAAGAGAAAGAATAAAATAAAAATGAAATAACCAATTAAAACATAAAATAGTCGTGGATTGTTAGCATAGTTGTTGAAATGGTAATAATAATAAATAAATAAAAATTATTTACAAGCAAATGATTAAAATATAAGGTGGTAACTGGGGTTTGCATTTCATATTATAGTCCTACGAACACATTTTGCATAGTGAGAACTAGAAAGAGAACAGAAACAATAAAGTAAAATAAAATAAACAATTAATGCTGGATTATTATTGTAGTTTGCTAAGCATACTTATTAAAATAATAATAAAATAATAGGTATATATATACTTATAACTGGTGTTTACATTGCATATTATAAGCCTACATACATATTATGTATAAATATGAATAAAAAAGAGAAGAGATAAAAATAAAATATGCAATTAACATAAGATTGACAGCTGTTTTCTAATTTAAAAGTAATAGGTAGGTTCATACAAATAGGTAGATACACATAATAATGTAGATTAGAAGAAAAGGGTATCTTTTACTTAGTTCATTTTTTGTTGGAATTGTTGTTGTTGTTTTTGGTTTGTGTTTGATTTTATTTTTTATGTAGTAAAAGTTCACTCTCCTTTCTCCCTAATTGTTGAAACCAAGTAGTAGTCAATTTACGAAGAACACCTGTGCTTTCCTTTTTCCAAGCATCAGGCATGAAGTTGTATAGTTTTGGACCTAAGAAAGTGAAGTGTCTTTGAGCGAGAGATGTTTTGGTTGTGAGTGTTACAATTGGATTTCTCCGTGAGTGTCGGGTGTTGTGAGAGTGGTTAATAGATGGGTTGAGGTGGCGTTGTTTATGGGTGTTTAAAATTAATTTTCTCATGTATAGTTGTCTAACATCCAGAACTTCTAAGTCTTCAAATAGTGCATCACTGTGATATCTAAATGGTTTTTTGAGGATTACCCTTAGTAGTGATTTTTGAGCTTTTGCTAGTTTGTCCAAAACAGTTTTTACACATCCACCCCAACCTAAGGATGCATAGTCTAGAAGTGACCCGCACATAGCATCATAAATGAGTTTCAATTCTTTTTTACGTAAGATATTTCTGATTGTATTCTGATTGATATTCTTGATCTTGATACGCACTCCTTGTTTTACTCAAACTCATACATCGTTTCATACACGGTCTTTTATTATTCTGAGTCTTGACAAAACCCGAATCAAATATCTGATTCACTTGATCGTGATATGTCTTCTACTATTTACATTTGTGTCATATGTTCTCATTACACTCATTTCAAACCAGATATTCCCATTTTTAATATTACTCATTTGAATTCTTTGCGGATCTCCACATTTCTCACACGATCTCAGGGATCTAATTTCTCCAGCATTCACTCTGCCAGTTCTTTGCTTCACTGCTATAGATTTGGATAGATAGCACTCCATTGCGGACTGTCAACTGCGTTTCTTTGGATAGTTTTTTTTTTATTAGCGCCAATGGCGTTCAGTCCTCCATTAATGAAGATAACTGCGTTTACCTTTCTTATAATATCTCCATTAACCTTCCTATCTCTGGTAATTTTATTTTAATTTCTAAATTATATGAATGATCGGAGTTGTGTTCAGACTTAGAAGAGAAGAAATGTCGAGATGAGGTGAGGCCATTTTAGATAAACCTTGAAAGAAGGGAGGATATTTGTTGAGAAAGGGACAAATAATGTGTAACCAAGAGGTTCCGCTTCTAGAGGAGTCAAGCACGTGAATTTTAAAAAGGTGAGAAGGAACGGAATAATGCACAATTCTCATTCGAATAGTGAGGAAATTTCTTTTTTGGAAAAATGGGGAAACTGTTGAAACTATGGTTTTCATGATGGTCCTTTGTATTGAGGCAAAGCAGGCTCCAATTGATTGACAAGCAATATACCAATACTTTGCACAAATATTACACGACCTATCTTTCAACTTTTTATGTTTACATTTTATTTTATCATTTCTCATTTTCTGTATATTTATGTGCTCTACATTGTAATATACTCGTATGTAGTGCATTGGTGTAGATCTGTTTACGAAGACTGTTTTTAATGGAAAATGAAATAGTAAATAATGTTTAAAAAACATAAAAGTTATACAATTTTCGAATAATCCAACATGTTCACTCTGTCCTAACTTCTAAGTATATCCACAAAAACATCTTATTTCATAAAAGTTTACTAATGGGTTCAAGCCAAAAATCACAACAACAAGTCACATGCCATTCATTATCGAAAAATATACTAAATCATTCTAATTCAGCAAATTAGTGGAAAATAAAATTTGATACAGTTCAGATCTATTCATTCTTTGGTCTGCGGTTTTAAAGAATTTTTGCCATGAAAGAAAAAAAATTAATGGCTCCAAACGTGTTAATCAAATTTGCATAAATTACAGTAAAAAAAATCTGCATTCTATGACCGGCAGTACGTAAACCAATCTCCAGTTTTTTATTATATAATGATTCATTTTTGACCACACGATAACATAATGTAATGATATATATATATACTTTTGAACAATAGATAATGTGCGAATTAGTAGGTTGTCATGTTTCATAAAAACGTGCATATAAAAAGCCTACTGAAATACTTCAAGTACGAATTTGATTATTAGTTACGTTGGACAACTGGATTCTTTACTATTTTTTCACTTCCCCTTCCACAATGCAGGAAGCTTTGGCTGGTATAAAGCCTTGCGTTGGCTCCCTTCATGGCACAAGCAGTTTTCCTCTCAGAAAAGGCTCACTCACCAATCAACATGAACGCCCTGGTAAGTAACTTAATATCATAAATAATATTTGTATCAAACCGCAAATGATTAACTATGCAATCACTTCTTGGGTTCGGTTGTCTTGAAACTCGTGCATTCCTTGTCTGGTACCTGGTGAACGCTTCGTCTAAAGGTGTTTCTACTTTTGTATTTGAGGTCACAAACATAATGGTTATCTCAAGGTTAGATTCAGTTGCTATAAATCTTGTGGTGCTCTATGACTTATACATTGAATAATTAACAATATGTTGGACATAATTTTTTCCTTTATTGATATTTAATAATACACGGCTTGTCTTCTAAAAAAAAATATCGTTTTCTAAGTCTGCCAGCATTTTATTTGATGATATTCAATATAAATTATCTTGGTCATTTAAGTTTAAATGACTTCCATTGATTCAGCGACAGGCTTTGGTGAATTTGATAAATTTGCTGATAAATTATGTAATTGCTTCCAGATCTTCACTTTCCTGTGCGTGGGAGCCGTGGTCTCCGCTAACTACATCAGCCATGATGAGGGACAATGGAAGGGAGAAGGTCTGGCTGAGAGCCAGGACAATGGACAGTACGACCATGGATATGGTGCCTACAACGGTGCCTCCAACTACGCTGGAGCCTACTCCGGAGCTTACGCTCATGGAGCCGCCCCCATCGGTCATGACGGACGTGTCGTAGATACCCCCGAAGTTGCCCACGCCAAGGCCGCCCACTTCGCCGCTGTTGCCGCCTCCAACGGAGCTGGACATGGTGCCTACAACGGAGTCTACAACGGTGCTTACAACGGTGCTTACAACGGTGTTTACTCCGCCCCTGCCTACAACGGTGAAGATGGACAGTGGAAGGGAGAAGGTCTGGCCGAAAGCCAGGATAACGGTCACTACAACAACGGATACAACGGTGCTTCCGCCTACGCCGGAGCTTACTCCGGAGCTTACGCTCATGGAGCCGCCCCTCTGGGTCATGATGGACGTGTAGTAGACACCCCCGAGGTAGCTCACGCCAAGGCCGCCCACTACGCTGCCATCTCTGCCGCCGGTCATGGAGCTCATTACTAATTTCTAAATCTTCGACTATCCTTCCTATGTACATTATCCAACAGAATGTTGTTTCCCTGATACGACATTCGATATCCTGTAAATAGCAAGGCGTTGATTGCATCAAAGCTTTGTGTAATTATTGTGATTCTCGAAATTTATTTATGTTTTATTATTATTTGTTAAAAATTCTACGCATTCAATCGAATAAACTTCGAAAAGGAAACTGTCTATTCTTATATTATTACCTTCCCGGCTACTTTAAATTTATTGTTATAATCATGGAAGAAGAAGGCAATACCAGTAAATCTAAACAAAACATGGAAATAAAAAAGTAACGGTCGCAACTGAGAATCGAACCCAGGATTCTTTCTTTAACCAACGCCTAACCACTTATTGTTAATTGTTTTAATCTTCAATTCTGTGAGCAAAAGCAAGCGTTTGAATCTCTACAACCATTGGATTATATTAATCATGAAATTCAATGAATGAATGAAATAATTTTAATTTGATTAAAAATGACCCACAAAGTAAATTTGCAAAGATTGAAGAATTAATCATAATTATGCGTGTAAGTATAACTGTCTCATGGCATTATAGTACTTTCACACATCGATAGATGGCATTAGATGTCGAAAAAAAGCGGTTGCGTTAAAAAATTCGCTACTTTTCTAGAGCCTGTTTTTCGGGATAAAAACGACCCACTGGGCTTATACGGGTAAATAATTTATAACAATAAGTCATGTTGGAGAAAGCAGTTGTTAGGTTCCTCTATTCTTGCTGTAATTAGTAAATAATCATTTTAAGAAAATAACACGCAAACTTCATTGAAGCGAAAATATGTTTTTGTTTCCCTTTCAATATTTGGAATGACTGTTGCAACAAACATGGTCAAAAACCATGTAATAACCATTTGACCGGTCAGTGGCTGAGTAGGCATCGCGTTTGGGTCCCACCCGGGAGTCGCGTATTCTATTCCTCGGCAGGCTAAGTCCTCCATCACGACAAAAGCAACATTTTCCGCTTAGTATGTTGTAGTTGTTGTAGGAGTTTTTCAAACATTGTTGTGTTATCCGTAACCCGGGAATGTTTGTCTTTCTTTTAAAAATAAGTAAAAAAAATATATATTGAAAATGTGTGATGCATGATAAATGAAGGAGTTTTCCTTAGAATCGGTGTTGCGTTGAGGGAGGCTAAGAATTTTGTCTGATTTGGTTCGTTTGTTGGGAACTCGTAGTTGGATTCGTTATAAGAGTTCAGGGCAATTTACGACAGATCTGTATATTTTCTGCAGAAAGAGTACATTAGCCGAGCTTCTTCGATCTTCCAATAACATCATTTTGAAGTAAGCGGCCGAATCTTGGGGATTTAAATAAGGACGGTAGCTACAGAAGACTAACTATCGTAGGAAACGATTTCGAAAGCAGGGTACTTACCTAACCGTGTAACCTGTAACGTATCTGATACTGTATCAAGTGAGTACGTAGGCACGAGTCTACTGCGAGCCGCTCGCGGGTGGAGCGCAGTGTGCTCGCAGTGACCCGTCGACGGCGGCTCGCAGTGATACCGCCGTCGACGGGTGTGCATGTGGACGGCAACACGTCCGCTTATGGTGTGAGTACGTAGGCGCGAGCTTCGAACGAACGTTTTCATCATGGAGTGGACAGATGAATAAAATTCAATTATTCTTGAAATGTCCACTAATCTCTTGAGAGTTTTTATTTTATTTTTTTTATTTTTTTTTATTAGCAAAGTTTTTTTGGTACATTTACATATGGGTAAATACATAATAACAAAAAAGTAAGTAACAAAAAAAAATCTCACAAAGGCGAAGCCTGTGTGTGGGTATTATATTATGTGGATAACAGTGGTAGTTAAAATAAAATAATAAAAAAATAAAATATATATATATATATATATATAAGCATAGAGACTACAGTGATCAACATGAATGACTTCGTAGGAGTTTAAAAATTAAAAAATATATGTAAGATAAACACACAAATTAAAATATATATGCATAATGTCTACAGTGATCAACATGATTGACTTCATACGAGTATAAATATATATACATTTATATATTTCCTGTTTTTATTCTAAATATTCAGAAAGACTCCACATTTTAGAAGCTGATTGAATTTCAGAAAAAACTTATTCAGTTCCAAATTATTTTTTACCCAGATTTTAACATTTTTTTTAAGTACGTTCAGATTTTGATCCTTGCTGATGGAGTGGGGTATGGAATTGAATAGTTTTGGGGCAATGTAGGTAATGTGTCTTTGGGCCAGTCTGGTTTTGCAGTGAGGCACTGTGTACACGCACGTGTTATGTCTCTGGCTAGAACGATATGTGTTTTTACTGAAATTGTTTGGACGTGTAAAAATATATTTGAGACATTGGATACAGTAGATCCGCCTTAGTTCTAGTATTTCAGTTTCTTGAAATAACTGATTGGTAGGATACATCTTGGACTTCTGGTACATTATCTTAATGATGGACTTCTGAGCAATTTCCAATGGTTTTATATGGTTATTGTATGTTCCTCCCCAGGCGATTATTCCATAGGAAATGGACGAAAGCACCAATGCATCATAAACAAGTTTCATGGTTCTTGTATTGACGATATTGCTCATACGTTTGAATATGTAATTTAAGTATCTCAGTTTATTTACAGTTTTTTCTACATGGTAAGTCCATTTGAATTGGCTGTCTATAGTTACACCTAAGTACTTGATATATTTTCCTAATTTTACATCTTCGCAGTTTGTGCATGTCGCAAAGTTACAATTAACATTATGGAACTTCAAGTTAAGATTATTTTTAGGGGATGACTTTTGGGAATTATAAAAGGGAATAAAAATAGTTTTATCATAATTTAGGCTAAGAAGATTTCTATCTAGCCAATCTTTGACTATTGCAATGCATTTGTTGGCTTTACTGATTGTATCTTACCAAGTTTTACCTTGTACTGTGATTGCAGTGTCATCGGCAAAAGAGAGAATTTTACCTGGTATTACAATATTGCAAAGGTAGATTAGAAAGAGAAGTGGTCCTAAGACAGTTCCTTGAGGAATACCATGTTTTGCTAGACCATAAGTGCTTAAGCTTGATCCTATTTTTGTGCGTTGTTGGCGATTTAATATATAGCTTTTTAATAACATGAAACTTTTGATATCCATTATTAAATTATTCGAACGATTTCTATTTTTGTATATTTCACTTTGCCAGAACCGACGTGGGCTTTTATAATCTTCGATGATATTGTACATGAATATGAACGCAGCACCAGCCACCATTTGAGACATGTTGTCGGCGTGATATCGTCACGAGCACTGCGGATCCGGGAGGTCGTAGCTGGATACGCGGTTACTGTGGACGAGCCGTCCCCACTTGCAGATTGATACAGTATCAGATACATTACATGCTACACTCTAGGTGAGTACCCTGCTGAACACGTTTCCAGATTGCGCACAAATGATTTGTATTGTGACGCGTATTGGGACATAAGCAAAATGTAGGATTTTTGTTGTTTTAAGGTTAATGAATTTGAAAGATTCTTACAAACGCAGCAAGAATTTAAAAAGAACGTTGTTCAATGCATTTCATGCTAGCTTATATGTATATGTGTTAAACATTACCGAACTTGATCGATGGAATGACTCCGGATCCAATATGATAACGCTTGCAGAATTATATTTGGGTACTATAACTAGGACGAATGTATTTGCCGGCCTGATGAGACACCAAGTCACTGGAGGCAGGATGCGGCTAATAACCTTCAAAAGCGCAGTGGTGACGGAGCCTTCTAGCCACTCCTAAATGGGCGCTGGGACCGAGCTCACCCAAGACCACGCCATACAAAATTGAAATTTATTTATTTTTAATATGTAGGTAAAATCCACGGTTTAACTCGAACGAACAATTTGATATTCTTTGTCTTTGTCTGTTAGGACAGAAGAGTTAGGGATAAACCAAGAACGGACAGAAGAGTTAGGGATAAACTAAAAACAACGTTTTCACAGAACTGGAAATGTTTCAACGGGAGTGCTCACAAACATGTTTGCTTTGGGAATGCTATATCGATGTTAATTTTAGGCAGACAACTTATAATATAAGAATATATAAAGTAAAATATTTATGGAGAATGTATTCTATGATAATTTCGTTAAAACGGCTGAAAAATATCATTACCCATCATGAGCGTAGCGAGGTTTTGATTTAAGGTGGGGCAAAATATTAAAATCTAAAGTAGTTACAAAAAAATGTAGGCTTCTACAA
Organism: Limnephilus rhombicus; assembly: GCA_929108145.2. Taxonomy (NCBI): domain Eukaryota; kingdom Metazoa; phylum Arthropoda; class Insecta; order Trichoptera; family Limnephilidae; genus Limnephilus; species Limnephilus rhombicus. The sequence goes on along the minus strand of OV815291.1, from coordinate 42,507,484 downwards.
TATATTCGATGCTTTAGGCTCTATGAATATAAAGAATATGAACGAAGAAGGTAAAAAACATCCTAAGAAGTGCTGTAAATTTGTAAACGCGACTCGGTCGACAATCCCATAGGTCATGCATCGGCCAGACAGAGTGTTTGCCCCACCGTGCCTACGCCCGTGTTACCCATCGAAACACTTCTGGAACTTTGTTATATCTAAGCAAAAAAGCTCCGAACTACCCACTAACATGTTTCTTAGCTCTCAGCATAATTTGGGTGGAGAATCTGTAAGTAACTTATTCAACATACATTTCCAATCCTCTTTTGAATCCTCTACCCCATGCACCTCATTGAATTAATTCGTATATATCTTTAATCATTGGACCCTGCCAGACCCTATCAAAGGCAGTAGACCTGATGGTATTCTCGTACACCCGGTATATTTAAAGAATTGCTCTAGTGTTTTATGTTATCGGTCAATCATTCAAAACTTAATTGTCTTCTGACATTTTTTCGCCAGATTGGAAAAGTTCATCTCTTGTGCCTATATTAAAAAAGGATATACCTAATTTAGAAAATTGTAGACCGATCTCTTAATTAAATGTAATGGGTAAACTTTTTCAAAAAAATATTTTTTCTTTGTATATGACCACACATCATTTCGAATCAACTCGGTTTAGTGTCCAAAAAATCAACATAAACTAAACAGATGTGTATTTTACAGTCCTTGTTGTTATGCATAATGGATATCAAGTCAACGTAGTCTACACAGACTATTCCAAAAACCCTTATATCACTCATCTTTCATTGAAAAAGTCGAAATAATGGGCAAATACGTTAATTTTCTTCATCTTCTCCAGCATCTTCTCTCGACCATCCCATGCGAGCTACAACTGTACAAGGGCTCTAGTTTTATCCCCGTAACCTAAAGATTTCCCGAAGGATCTCGTTCAACGTTTTCTTGTTCAGAGTACCAAAAAATAATAATTATGTATCAATTTAAATAAATGAAGACAATATAAGCAAAACTCAATCGAAAACCTGGAAACAGAAAAATCAGAAAAACATGTTGACACCTCTGGGACTCGTTCGAGTCCCAGAGGTGTCAACATGTTTTTCTGATTTTTCTGTTTCCAGATTTTCGATTGAGTTTCGCTTATACTGTCTTCATTTATTTAAATATAAATAAATGAAGACAATATAAGCGTAAGTAAAAAAAAAAAATATATATATATATATATATATATATATATATATATATATGTAGAACAATTTTCTCGGTTTACCCGCGTAACGAAGTCCTTAAAAGGACTTTTTAACTCCTGACGTTTCGGACAGATCACACTGTCCATCTTCAGAGGCCTTATGTCTTGAGTTTTTGTCTCAAACTGATAGCTTTCGCATGTCTGTTCGGTCCAAAAGCTAAAACTTAAGTTTCTTAAGTTTTAGCTTTTGGACCGAACAGACATGCGAAAGCTATCAGTTTGAGACAAAAACTCAAGACATAAGGCCTCTGAAGATGGACAGTGTGATCTGTCCGAAACGTCAGGAGTTAAAAAGTCCTTTTAAGGACTTCGTTACGCGGGTAAACCGAGAAAATTGTTCTACATCTTACACCCGTGAAAACCTTAATCATAACATATATATATATATATATATATATATATATATATATGTATCAATTCTTCATTTTTTCTGTCTCTTTCCGTGAACCGTGATATCCAAGGCCTAATATTAACAGGCCCGGTAGGCCCAGCACAAATATAGTTTCTTCAGCTCGAACTTTCCTTCTAGAATGATTATTGTTATTTGGTTGCGCCAGTAGGTACCATTACGGGCATTGGTGAATGTTTCGTGCCTACATTTATACAAGTGTTCCGGCTGACCGGACATTGGTATTTCAAGATTCCCCAATAAAAAATCCATTTCTTAATGTTTTTTACGGCCGATTTGGCGCTCTCACGTGGCCTTGGAATTCATTGTCTTATCACAAGTCGGAATGTTGAAGGTACCGACTAAAGGAATGGTTTTGTTTTGATTATTTCGGAGTGTTATTATTATTTTTAAAGAAAGGAAAACCTTCACTGGTTACATTACACCCTAAAAACGTTTGAGTGTTTTTTGTTTGTTTTTTTTAAAGTTTTTTTTTTAAGCATTATTATTTTTTTTTTGGTTGTGCCTTAGAAAAGCGCAAGTACCAAGTTTTATGTGAAGATTTTTTAAACTTTAGTTCCAAACTGGAGGCCCTGAGGAAAAAATATTCCGCAGGGCCGATGTCATCTTTGGGGATGCTGTGTGGGAAATATTTATAGGGAAAGATAGAAAGGAAGTTCTGGGAAGGAAAACGGTGAGGAGTGGGTAGGAATCTGAAGTCGATTTGTCCAGGACTGATGGACGTATGAATCCATTTCTCCCATTCAAGGGGATGGATTGAGAGAGAGAGGTCTAGGTTAGGTCTCCCTCAATCAGTCTCTTCCGATCCAGCCAGCCACGCATTAGGGTGGGCAAACGCATTTGCCGCCAAGACCTAGACAAACCTCATCCCAAAAATCCGGGCCTCCTGCTAAGTTATTAAACGCAGCAAGCCACGGCAGAGGTTCTAATTATCCAATAAATGGTCCCGGGCGGCGGTAACCGTACTTGCTTCCTAAATTAAGAATTTGTAATTTGTAATTTGTAATTTGTAATTTGTAATTTGTAAAAGTTTTATTTGACGGCCTCAGTGGTCGAGTAGCAAGGCTTCCGACTAGCGATCCCGAGGTTGCAGGTTCAAATCCCGGCGTGCGTAAATTTTATTTAATTTGATTTGTAACTTAAACTACTTAAAATATTCAAAAACTATTGAATCTGTGCAAAAAAAAATTCTGAGATTGTTATCATTTAAACTTGGACTAAATGCCTTACTCCAATCTTACGAGGAACGACTCCAATATTTTAAGTTTACAACTCTGGAAAAAAGAAGAAAAGTTGCTGACTTAATGAGTCTATACAAAATCATTCATGATAAACTTGAAACAACTCATTGTCTGAGTAATATTCTTATTAAGGTCCCCAATAGACGTAATTTAAGGAGTCAGAATATATTTCATCTCGAATTATTTAAAAACAACATTGCATACTTCAATCCACTGTCTCGAATGTCTGTATAATTCCATTGAATGTAACCATATAGACATCTATGGAAATAGTCTCGCTTACTTTAAAAAGCAAATTAACAATAGACTATCTTGAACTTGAATGTGAATGGCTGTTTCTTACTGTATTTGTACTTTACTTTTTTTTACATCGATCGATATTATCGATCTTTTTTTTATCTTTGTCATCTCTATATTTTATCATCACTATTTTTGTTATCTCTTTTTATATTTTATTTATATTTTGTACCTCTGCTTATATTTTGCTATTTCTAATTTCTGTTAACTTCTATGTATACATAGTGAAAAGCAACTATTAAACTGTGCATTCTGTGAACATTTTTAAGTGTACTATTAACATCTACGCTTTTTACAATGCTAATCTAATGACTTTTTTATGTTAATACTCTGTAAATGTTCCAAAACAATAAATAAATAAATTAAAATAAATAAATTTGTGATACACAAATTAAACATTTAAAATAACATAAGGTGTGATACGTTTTAAGATTTTCACGGCCAAAAGCATTTTCACATCTACCGTATCTGCCCTGATGATGGACACTGCAACGATGTCCGAAATGTTGGCTAAATAAGGAGGTAGCGCAACACGGCAAAACACCCCAACAACAAATAACGAAAACGTAAGGTGTATTTGCTATTATATTATTTTCGTTTTCGTTATGTTTCTTAAAAGGTTTTTTTTAGTATTTTTGGTTGTGGAACAAGAAAGTAAGACGTGAACCAGTTTTGTACGATGGTTTTGGGAATATTTTTTTGATATGAGAATATTTTTAATAAATCAGGTACCTACTACAATTCTGCGCTTTTTGTAATTTTCTCTCCATTAACAAAATTTCTTTGAGGAATGGATGGACACAAAGTTTGTTTCATACACTTAATTCAAGATATGATTAGAGTTTTTCACGACAAAAAGTATTATTGTAGTTTATTTTTGGGTTATTATACCGTGTTACCGCACCTCCTTCTTTAGCCAACGTTTCAGACAGCATAACAGTGTCCATCAACTGCCTCGCATCTGCTCTGATGATGGGCAGTGTAATGCTATCTGAAACGTTGGCTAAAGATGGAGGAAGCGCAACACGTCATAATAACCCAAAAATAAATCACGATAAGGCACATGCAAGTTTAGCACGAAAATAAACATTGTATATTAGTCAATAATTTAAGCTGATCATGCATTCACACGGTTTAAACAATTTCAAACACGGCACATTTCCAAATGCGAAAATCGGTGAACTTATCGTAGTTAAGATGTGCACTGAACCAATCATTACAATGTCTACTATTTCAAGAACGAATTTGATAAGAGAGTTGAACAGCCGACATCATGTCAATTTGTCCCTCCCACAATCCATTGTACGCACGACCACCTTCTCCAGTATAAAACCTAGGCATTGTTTCGGTTTAACTCAAAAGCAGTTTTCCACTCAGAAAAGGCTGACACAAATCCACAATGAACTCTTTGGTAAGATTTCTCAAATTTATATCGAGAAAATTCTGTGTTTTTTGATTTCCATGGATTCAATGAATACAATATTTTTTTCTTCTTTCAGATTTTCACATTTCTTTGCGTAGTAGCTGTGGTCTCTGCTAACTACAACAGCGGCCATGATGATGGCCAATGGAGGGGAGAGGGTCTGGCCGAGAGTCAGTACAATGGACAGTACAACCATGGATATGCTCCTTCCAACTATGTTGGAGCCTATTCTGGAGCTTACGCTCACGGAGTCGCCCCCATCGGTCACGACGGGCGTGTCGTAGACACTCCTGAAGTAGCTCACGCTAAGGCTGCTCATTATGCCGCAAAATCCGCCGCTTCCAACGGTGCTGCCCATGGAACTTACAATGGTGCTTATAACAGTGGTTACAATAATGGACATGATGGTCAATGGAAGGGAGAAGGTCTGGCTGCAAGCCAGTATGGAGGTCACTACCACAAGGGATACAACGGTGCTTATACCCCAACCTACAACGGTCATCATGACGGTCAATGGAAACGAGAAGGTTTAGCTGCAAGCCAAGATAAACCTTATTACAACAAAGGATACAACGGTGCCTACCATAGTAATGATGGCCAGTGGAGAAAAGAAGGTTTAGCCGCAAGCCAAGACAAATATAATAAAGGTTACAATGGTGCATATTCTGGAGCTTATGCTCATGGAGCCGCTCCTATCGGCCATGATGGTCGCGTAGTAGACACCCCTGAGGTAGCACACGCCAAGGCTGCTCACTACGCCGCCAAGTCTGCAGCCTCCAACGGAGCTTACTCTCCTCGATCTTACTTTGCTCCAGCTTACAATGGTGCTCATGGAGCCGCCCCCATTGGTCATGACGGACGCGTCGTGGACACCCCTGAGGTAGCACACGCCAAGGCTGCTCACTTTGCTGCAATTTCTTCTGCTTCTAATCATTGATTTTAATCAATATTAATTAACACATAGCAACACTGTGAAGCTTTTATTATTAATTGTTAATGCGATAGCTCCTTAAATATAGCATTTATATATATATATTTTTTTTATTTGTAATATTTAATAAAATTGTTATGTTTTACCTGACATCGTTGTCAGAAAATAAATAAATTTGTTAATAAAAGATGATGTTTTCTTTATCGTTCCTTTTAACCCTATCACAAATATATCATGTAGGACGTAAAAAAAGATTTCTAGTGATTTTTTTTTCACATTTGCTATTAAAAATAATTCCCCTCAGGGCCTATATCGTATTTGGGGATGCTGTGTATTGGGTATTTTAAGGAAAGAGAGGGGGCAAGTTCTGGGAAGGGAGTGGGTAGGATTTATGAATCCATCCCTCCCTCCAAGAGAGTTCTGCTGGAGAAGTCAAAAGGACTCTTTCAACCAGTCTCTCCCGAACCGACCTGTCACACAGTTGGTGGACAGACACATTCGCCGCTATGACCCGGCAAACCAAACCTCGTGAATTCGGGCGTCCTTGCTGATTTTTTAAATTTTTTATTTTTTTATTTATATATATTTTTTTACAGTTTTTTAGAGAAAATGTGTTCTAACTGGGGTACCCCGTTCTAAGGACACATTGTACAAGTTTTATTATTTGAATTATAAGTAAATACCTAATCTATGTTAGAATTGGGGCAAAAGGTAAGGTAAAGGAAGATTATATAAATGTAATGACATCGCTAAACTATAAATCATTTATAAATAATGCAACACGGAATGTCAGTGGACAAACTCCTTCCTGCATCGATCACATATGGTGCAACTCAAATAACAATGAAAAAAACATGTCAATATTATGGAAAACCAGCATAACCGATCACTATACCTGTATATTTGTTACCAACATTGATAAAAGAAGTTCCAACTCTGACAAAATTGACAAGAAAAAGTGTGAAAAAAAATATTTAAATATGGAAATTTTAAGAACAAATCTTAAAACGGAAACCTGGACATCAATATTTGAATCGGAAAATCCAAATACCTGTGCTGAGAATTTCGAAACAGTTTTCCAAAATCACATAAACCTATCCACACAAATAATTGTTTCTAAACCAAAATCTAAACACAGATTGATAAAGCCATGGATAACCCATGGACTAGTAATTTCAATCAGAAATAAAGAAAAATACTACCACCAGTCTAGAAAATTCCCTAATGATGAAAAAATCAACACCTTCTACAAGAAATACCGTAACAAACTTGCGCTTTTAATTAGACTGACAAAAGAAAAGTATTTTCGTAATAAAATAAAAAATGCTGGTCAAGACAGCAAAGAGTTTTGGAAAATCATCAATACAATAACCAACAAAAGCACGAAAAAAAAGTTACCTTAAGAAATTACTCATCACGGAATCAACACTGACGTCGAAAAAAATCCAAAACTGTGTGGTAACATTTATAATGAATATTTTGCTAATGTCGGCCCTAATCTTGCTCGTAATATTATCCTAGACAACAAACAAACACAACAACCAGAGCACAACTCAACTATTGAAGGAGGTTTCCACACATTTGCTTCAGTAACTGATAAGGAAGTCGAAAGCGCTGTAATGGGTTTGCGAGGATCAGCAAGCCCTGGCTATGACAATATAACCGTAAAAACATTAAAAGCCGTTCATGAGATAATCAGCAAACCGATTGCTCATATAATAAATGTAAGTCTAAAGAAGGGTGTATTCCCGAACAACTATAAGAAGACTATTGTCACCCCTGTTTATAAATCTGGAAATGAAAAAAATATCTCCAACTATCGTCCCATAGCACTCACATCAAACATTGCAAAAATCTATGAAAAAATTGTTAAAAAAACAACTCAACAATTACATAAAAGAAAAAAAGATAATGAGCCCAAACCAATTTGGTTTTAGGGACAATCTCAGCACTAAAGATGCAATTGCTAAATTAACTTCAACAATAATACAAAAATTAGATAATGGAGAAAAGTGTCTTGGTATATTCATCGACTTACGCAAGGCATTTGATAGCATATCACACTCCAAACTAAATGAGAAACTCATGCAAATTGGATTGGACGGAACAGTACTGTCATGGTTCCAAAGCTATCTAAAAGAGAGATTACAATACGTCAAAATAAATAATACACTAAGTGAACCTAAAACCTCATCATTTGGTATACCACAAGGAACTGTCATCGGTCCTATCCTTTTTATTATATATGTAAATCAAATGTTCACTCTTCCCATAGTTGGAGATATCATATCTTATGCAGACGACACTGTAGTTATCACTAAAGGGAAATCATGGGAGGAAACAATGAGTATAGCAAATATCAATATAAACATACTCAAAACATGGTTTGACCTAAATTGTCTCTCACTTAATACGGAGAAAACTTATTTTATTCCTTTTTCTTTGAAAGAAAAAAATGTCGAGAACAATATAATTATTAAAATCCATTCATCACAGTGTGAAAATAAAAAGGAATGCAACGATGAAAATTGCCTACCAATAACTTGCAAAAATAGTATAAAGTATCTGGGTGTCATAGTAGATAGACATTTAAAATGGAAAGAACAAATCCAAAATACAGTAACCAGAATAAGAAAACTTATATACATATTTATTAGACTGAGAAACATCTTATCATCTAATATGATCAAAACTATCTATATCTCTCTTGCCCAATCTATACTACAATATGGTATAATCGGGTGGGGTGGGACTTTCAAAACAAACCTCTTACCTGTAGAAAGGGTACAGAGGTTGATTTTGAAAGTCATCTTACGAAAACCATCTGTATTTCCAACAACACAGCTATTTGACTCTTTTAGGGTTCTCAGTCTTAATAAAATTTTCAAAAAGAACTCATTATTGCAAACTCATAAAGATCATTTCAATTCATCAACAATAACATTCACAAACATAAACAACCGACCACGATCACAGGGCAATTTAGAAATTCCAAAATTTAAAACGAGTGCTTCCCAACACCATTATGCTTATCAAGGTATAAAACTTTTCAATGCTCTCCCATATAAAATCAAGTCTGAAAAAAATTATAAAGTTTTTAAATCCCAAATAAAAACACTAATAGACCAACCCGACACTAATTATAAGTTTTAAATTCACCATCACAATAATAACAACAAAAAAAATAAACTAGGACATAATCTCTAAAAATATTTCATCACCATATCAAATTGAAAGCAAGTACATACGCATTATTTGCAGGCACCAAATTGTTACAACTTTATTATATGTACCTACTCTGACAATATTGTCAGTTATTATGTCCACTTGTCTTCATGAATATATATTTTATTAATATAAGTACTTGTAATATCATACTCTGTGTAACTATGCATTTTACAATGGCACTCCAAAATTCAAGCACGAGAAATACTTTCTCTTTTGAATTGTGAAGTTTCATTAAAAAGAAATTTACATATTGTTATTAGCCTTAAGAACCAAATGTTTTACTACGAATCTGTATACGTATGTATTTTTTTAAATAAAAAAAAAAAAAAATATTGCCAAGGAAAATTATTAAGTTAGATCTAAAAGAAAGTACAAAACAAGCATTATTCTTTGTTGGGTTGCAAAATTGAATCTATTTTCTTCCTTCCCATGTCCATAATCCATATTTTTATGCTTCTTTTGAAGGCGGTTATTTTTTTGTGGTTTTCATTGCAAGAGGGAGTAAATTAAATAATTTTACAGAGAAGTATTCCATATTTCTTTGTCCAAAAGTCGTTTTAGTTGTAGGTTGGTAGAATGTATGTTGTAATGTAGATCTTGTGAATCGGCCCGAGTTTTTCTGTGTAAAGTTATCCTGATTTTTGAATGCGTACATTAGAATATCTTTTGTATATAATTGTTTCAGTGACATTTAAATTCAGCGCTTTAAAAACATAGTCTGTAGGGGTTCTGATGGGTATTCTAAGTATAATTTTCAGAATTGCCCTTTGTGCTATGAGGACTGGTTTTATAGTGGAATCGCATGAGCTTCCCCATCCGATAAGACCATATTGTAGTTGAGATTGGGCTAAGGCATAATAGATTTTAATTAGCTGTTCTTTATCTAAAATGTTTCTTATTGTTTTGAAAAAATAGGTTAGTTTTTTTAATTTGTTGCTCACATTTTCCACTTGGAAGTTTCAATTTAAGTTTTGATCAATTATTATTCCAAGATATTTTATTGTTTGTATTTCATTCAATTTTGGACAATTGCAAGGAGTTTCTCGGTTCACGTTTATACAGTCTTTATGAATTTTTATGTTTAGGTTTGTGTTGAGGTTATCCGTCTGTTTGTTGTGGATTTTGAATTTAATATAATTAGTTTTTTTATCATTTAGTGTTAGTGAATTTGAATCAAGCCATTGTTTTACCCGATTCATCCCTTTTTCAGCTTTTTCAAATACAGTCTCCCATGACTTTCCATGGAATAGAAGGACTGTGTCATCTGCAAAACTAATGACTGAGCCGTGACAGTTTAGTTCACATAAATCATTTATATATATCAGGAATAAAATCGGGCCTAAGACACTGCCTTGCAGGACACCATATTGGATTTGTATTGGTTGACTTGATTCATTTTGAATCCTGACTAACTGTAACCTTTCTGACATGTAGCTTTTAATGAGGTTTAGTTCACGTCCTGAGATTCCAATCTTTTTGAGTTTTTTCAGAAGATATGTGTGATCAATTGTATCGAAGGCTTTACTTAGATCTAAAAATATTCCGATACACTTATTTCCGTTATCGAGACTATGTTTTATACTTTTTACAATAGAGGCGATGGCATCGGAGGTACCTATATTTTTTCTAAATCCGTATTGATTTTCAGATAGTATGAAGTTTGTTTCAAGATATTGAGTGAGCTGCTTCTTTATGACTTTCTCTACTATTTTTGAAAGATTATTCAATATTGTTATCGGTCTATAGTTATTTATATCCGCTTTATTGCCAGTTTTAAAGATTGGTATAACAGAACCCATTTTAAGCGTTTCGGGAAAGATACCCTCCATGATACATCTGTTCACAAGGTGGAGGAGTGGTTGAATTATTTCATCTCTAGTTGATTTAATTATTCTCATTGAGATGCCATCTGATCCTGAAGTTAGTGTTGGTTTCATTGAATCTATAATGCTTTTAATGTCATCTGCTGTAACTGATTCTCTAAACCACTTGGGCTGACTTGGGGGCAGAGGTGTTACTTATCCAATAAATTGTGTCCGGGACACGCGGTACACATACCCGCCAAAAAATTAAAAAGTCATTTTATTAAATCCCAAATATTATTAAAAAGTGTTTATTTTTTTAGAATAAATATAAATAATTTTTGTTATTTGTTTTTGGGGTGTTATGCCGTGTTGCGCTACCTCCGTCTTTAGTCGACCTTTGGGACAGCGTAGCAGTATCCATAATCAGGGCAGATCCGACAGATGTGTAATTGTTAGTGGTGAAATGTGCGCCTATTTACTTGTAAGCGATACCGTGATGCAGGCTCCACTCTAACGCACTGCAACGCTATCCGAAACGTTGGTTAAAGAAGGAGGTAGTGCAACACGGCATCACACCCCAAAAACAAATTACGAAAATACTTTTGGATGTGAAAATCTAAAAACGTATCCAGATATAAATAAATTCTTCTCGTTACTTACAGCAGTATAAACGAAAACTTTGTCTAGGAACATTTTGTTATAAATACTTGAAAAATGTGTTTATTAATATACACAGCTCTATTATTATTAGAATGAACAATTTATTTTAAAATAATAATTATAAAAAAAAAACAAAACAAAACAAATCATAATCTCAATAAAATTTCAAGTTGCCGAACTGTCAAAGTAACAATGTTAGTAATGCTACAAATCATTTATTGTGTTACAGATGAAATATATATTCTTCTTCTTGTGCCCTGCCCGTTCAGCGTTGGCTATCATGTTGGCTATACGGACTTTGTTTACAAGCAACTCTACGTTAGACTGGCCAAACCACTGTCTCAGGTTTTTCAGCCATGAGGTTCTCCTTCTTCCAGGGCCCCGTCTTCCGGCAATCTTTCCCGCATTATGAGATGCAGGATCTCATACTTTTCTGGATGTCTCATCACATGTCCAAGATATTGAAGTTTTAGAATTTTTATGGTTTTAATAACTTATTTTTCTTTATTCGTCCGAACCATAACATCTTATGACTGTCCATCCAGCTTATTTTATTAACTATATAGTTCTTTAAATTGAATGTATTTTGTTTAAAATACTGCCAGATTTACATTGATGGTAGATTCGAAAGTGCAAATAATTGACTATCCCCAAATAAGGCCATATCTCGGGAGACGATTAATTTACAAATTTACTTAATTAAATTTAAAGTCTTTCTGCAATAAATTATTTTCGGAATGTGAATACTTCCAGGACGAATTTTCGAAAATTCGACGAATTTCAGTTTGTTTTTAATGTTTTTTTTTCTCTTTGATTTAGGTATTTAATTAATGCAGCGGCAAGGCTCGTAACCGGGGTCTCTAAATATTCGCATATTTCAGAATACCTTCGTAACCTTCACTGGCTTAAGTGTCCTGAAAGAATCCAGTACAAGTTGTGCTGGGTGGTTTTTAAATCAATCACCGAAATGGCCCCACCTTACATCTCCGAATTATGTGTCCCGGAAAATAGCGGTCCGAGGCAATTAACCCTTAAATCAGCAACTTCGTCTGCTACAGGCAGACTAATAGAACCTAAACGAAAGCCAAATACTAAGTTCGGAGATCGTGCTTTCGGAGTATCTGGGCCTAAGGCTTGGAATAGACTCCCTCCGGAATTAAGATGCATAACAAGCCCAACAGAGTTCTGAGAATATCATACTTGTATTGCCTATGATATGTCTTAATCACACTTTTCTTACTGAATTAAAATTACTCGAGTCCTTACACATCAATCTGTCTCTTGACGAATCATATTTAGAAAGATCAAATCCTTATAGGTACTACTGCACCACCCACCATTAAATTTTGCTTTTACTTTCCAAAATACACTCGTCAAAGAATACATCACATATTAATATTAAAATATTTTTCAGGATTAAATAACATGTGTTCCAATTATATCCTCTGCGTGCGAACTCTTTCTAAATTTCTTTAAATGAACAATATACAGTGTCAATTTCAAGCGACCTCCCAGGTAAGTATGGTCCTGTTTTCATTAATTTTTAGGCAGCATCGCATTCATTAATCAAAATATTGTACATATATTTTCGTAGCGGTGATTAATGAATCGGTGTTTGCAATTTTTACCCCTAAGTTGTTTTTAATTGTTTGTCTAGCTTGTAGTTTTTTTTTAGATTTTAGAAATGTATTATAAGTTTGTACAGCGCCCTTGGGGTGATTTTTCACAAAACGGCCCTATATAAATCATCCAAGTATTATAATTATTATTATTTAGGTAACCCCTTTAAAAGTTATTATTTAAACAGCCGGAAGCAAAATTGATCCATAAGTACCTAGTTAGAGGAAGTAATGTATTGTGTCTTTCTTCAGGAAGTTTTATTTGTATGGAAGTATTTCAAACAGTAATTAATTGCTGAGTTTAAGAAAAAAAATGCTTTTGGACACCGAGCGAATGTTACAATTATTGCAAAAAGATGAATCACGAATTCGGATCTATTTTTTACTGGCAAAACCAATGAAAAATCTTTTTTTGCAATGAAACTGACAAACATGACAAACGCGATAAAAGTTATTTCAATGAATGTACGCAACTCTATGATGGTGAATTAAAAAAAAAGGTTTTCATTGAAACTGGAGTTTGCTGGATGAACGGTTTATTGTCAAATTCGCCATCGGTTTTTGGTTTGGCTTTTTTTGAGAGCAGCAAAAGACTTTAATCATTTAGGCACAATTATCATATTATATAAAACCCTAGTCAGATGCCAACTAGAAAATAGACGCTTTTGTAATTACCGTGACGATTCATGGATACAGTATCGTGACGGAAAAAAAGGCAATAGACTTACGTTCCTTATATATAGGTTATATTACTGCAGCTCTTTCTTACACATTCAGATGTAATACACAGAATACGTGTAAAGTATTACTTTGGTGGAAACAAATATGTCTTATTACAGCTCGCCACGGCGACGGGCATTTTTTCGTTTCATTTTATTTACACGTTTGAGAGAGATGTATGAAAATGATTGTATATTTCCTTTGGAGGGTGCAGACATACTTTCACTGTTTGTCTCATTTTCGATTATTGTTATTTAGTGTGTAAGAAAAATCTGCAGCACTATACGTTTAAGAACAAAGCAAACCATCAGCGCATTGATACTTGACGTTTTTGAATTTTTGGAATGCACTCACACTTCAATGTTACTCTTGTAACTATATTCTATACTACGGTGCCGTGTGTGAGGGAGATGCAAGAAATGATGACTTTTTTCCTTTAGAGGAAACAGACCTACGTACAATATGCATCGTGTTTCTCGCCTTTTGAAAGACTTGCAGCATTATTGGGATAAGCCTATTATGCTGTGTTTATTGCGTATTTATGCTGTCACGATACCGTAACCGTGAATCGTCACGGTATTTAAAAAGCGCTCAATAACTCTATGTTATTTATTTATTTATTACATAAGATACATTTATACAGTAAAATAACATAATAATAATATTTCAAAATAACTGTAAATATTAAAATGGGTACAAGTGTTATTATGTCTTGTTTGTCTATATTAGTTCCTAGCTAGGCAGATTGCCCGTTCTAAGGAACCAAATGCTGGTGAAAAATGCAAAAAATGTATTCTGAACAAAAAAAAAAACAAGGTGTTTTTTTTTTTTTGTACATTAAATATATACTAAGTTCTTACTGATTGTGGCATTTAATAGTTAAGCATTTAAAATTTTAAGTTTTAAGTGACGTTATTTAACAATTTTTCAGACTCAACCCTACCTAAGCCAATCAACCATTTATTTATTATTGAACCGATGCATGTCATTTTGCATGTTTTTATATTTAATTCTGGGGGGATTTTATTATATAATTTCGGTCCCAGATACGTATATGTCTTTTGGAACTTCGACGTATTGCTCCCTGGGACCACAAGATCCTTTCTGATGTGACTTCTTGTGATGTATTTATGATTAGATTTTTGTTATGATCTCCCTTTTTCAACAATCATTCCGACGACAGTTAAAAGATTCAACATAAATGCACAAACTTACAGGCACCATGCACAGGCTACGCACAACTTATCAGGCACTATGCACAACTTAACATGCACAAACGTCAAGCTATGCACAACTTAATAGGCACTACGCACAGGCTATGCACAACATAAAATATAGTATATTATACTTCTTCTATATAACCGTTCTTACACACATTTTTATTTTTTTCCTATTAGATACTACTCTAATGACATCAATTATAGTAACATTATTCTTATAACAATGTTATAACCTATAGATATTTACTTACTAATGAATTATTATCTTGTGTTGTTAACTTTGTAATTGAATTTTATTATCATTAAAATATGTTTTTATTATTACTGTGTAAAAGAAAAGGAAGAAAATATAAAGCAAAAAGGAAAAAATACTCAAAATGTAACCAAAACACGACTTTGTAGTAA
Organism: Limnephilus rhombicus; assembly: GCA_929108145.2. Taxonomy (NCBI): domain Eukaryota; kingdom Metazoa; phylum Arthropoda; class Insecta; order Trichoptera; family Limnephilidae; genus Limnephilus; species Limnephilus rhombicus. The sequence continues at coordinate 42,492,280 of OV815291.1, read as the reverse complement.
TATGATATTATATTATATATTTATGATATTTTTTGACGAAATAAATAAAAAAAAATAAACACCTATGGTAAATAAATTATAAACTGATTGATTATAACCTCCTGGTTAAAATGTCCCTATTAAAACTTTCAGAAAGAAGAATAAAAAATACAAATTTTACATAAAATACTGCACTCCACATTTGACTTTGGGGGGTCCTTGTCCTTGTCCTTGTCCTTGTCCTTGGAGGGACTTTGTCCTGAATTGCTTCAGCTTCAATTAATCAACGTCTGTAAAACCAAAAGACATTACCGACATTTTCTACCTGCCTATTGCTGCCCGCTCCATAACCTCCTTCCTTGCCCACGCTCGATCCGTTTTGCCTCCCCGCTCACTCCCTCACTTCACGCTCCCTCTATCCCTCCCCACTTCCTTATCCCCGCTTACCGCTCCACGCTTCTTTCCCCGCTACCTTCCACTGCTACCTGCCCCCGCTACTACCCTTGCTACCTGCCTCCCACTCCCGCTAATTGTGCTATAACCCCGGCCTGCTCACTCCCTCAATCTCCACTCCCTGATACTTTGTTCCCTGCGCTCCTGCTTCCATCGTCCCTTTATAACCCCTCATTTTCCCTCCTCAACCCCTGCGTCCTTCCTTCTCGGTCCGGTACTTTACCATATCCATGCTTGCTGACAGGGGGTTAATTTTGCTAGGAATTGAAATGCGAACACAAAGCAAAAATTAAAAAAAATTACAGGCAAAATAATAACAGCGTAAAGTAACAATACATTTATTATTAGGTTCATTTATAAAATTATTACAAAAGTATATTTATACGACAAAACTAACTTTCATAAACAATCATAAATACTTGTCACACTTAATCGTAACCACGTAAACACCTCAGCACAGGTTCTCCTAGTGAAGTGTTCACGAAACATACAATATAACCCAACCATAGTTTCACCTTCTCAAATCTACCTTACACCCAACATAATAAAAGTTCAAAATATTTTACGTAAAAATATTAATAATTAGGTAAATACTCTAATATATAGAAATAAATTATAAAAAAACAGTTTCATTATTGACATTCACGAATAAGTTTCAAGTAGTTTGTTAATTGAGTCCTTGCCCGTAATAATATTGTAGCCTAAGATTTTTAAATGAAAAGTCGTCTAGAAAGGCAATTAACTTAGAATTTACGCTGAATTTGAATGTTGTATATATATGAAAATTTCACACACAACATTATTCCACAAAAAGTTTTCTTTTGACTTTCCGTACCTTACAGAAAGCAACATGTTCTTCTAACATGTACACATGTCATTCTAGCATGTACACATGTCATTGGGGTATTTGAGTTTAAAAAATAAAATAAAAAACGATATGAATAAATGAAACCATTTACGTTCTAGATATTATCTTGAGGTCAACATACAACATTATTCCACAAAACTGTTTCAACGGCTAAAAAGAAGGCTTAATTATATGTACTTTTTATGGAAAAATTCTACTTTCCTGCATTCTTCAGCTTCTTGGCTTTGAAGATTTTCTAGTTGAAGCCATAAGAAGTTCGTTTTCTCAATTTATTCCCATTAAACCATGCGCCATAATTTCAATCAATGGCATCGTACAACATTCTTCCACAAAACAAACGTTAAAAGTCTGCCACAGGCCTAAAAAATATTTAATTATCATAATCCCTGCATTAAAAGATGCATATTAATATGCCCAATATTATTCCATCAATAACTCAACAGTTTTTTTGATCCAACATGATTCCTGGCAAGGGCTTAATTATCGCACTTTGAAACCAGTACAAAGTATTGTTTTTTTCAAGTGTAATTTTTATTCTATGCAATGTTGATATGTATTCGGATCTCTTCAAATCTCGATTCATGCGTTGGGGACACTTTTGATTATCTTGTTGATGATTCTTGCGCAGTTTTCGTGATCCACAATGTTGGCATGTTCGGCCTCGATATGGTGTATCTCCAAAGGTTGCTCCAGGAGTTGCTGCAAGCCGTAGTGCTCCTCTATTTCAAGTCCTGGTATTGTCTGCTTCGTTCGTATCAAGATGACGTCAGAGCGTAGCTTCCTGGACCAGGACGTTTCGTAGTTGTTGATTGCCTTTAACCTGTAGTACACAGAATTTGTCAACGTCCTCAGGTAGCTCTTGGAGTGTACCACGTGATTCGGTACGTTCTTTTCGAAAACATCCATTTTGTTCTCCCAAGTTGTGCAGGTAGCTAACTCGGCTGCGATTGCCATTTGATCGTTGATATTCAATATGTGGGAGATATGGAAAAGAAACTCGTCCTGCAAGGACTCTTCATCAGCGATGACGAGCTTGGTGGCGTCTTTCAACCATTGCGGGGAGGAGTCGATACAAATCAATATTCCCAAATGTCCTGAAAAAAATTTACCACTCAAATTAAAATTTCTTATAAAGATAAGAGGATGTTAGGGATCGTACTTGACTCCGGTCTCCGGTGACTTTTAACAACTTAACTCAACTTTGGGGACTTTAACCATTTCTAGAGGAGTAGCCAAATAAAGTATCTTCATCTTCGAGGACTTTAACCATTTCTAGAGGAGCAGCTCAATAAAATAGCTTCATCTTCGAGGACTTTAACCATTTCTAGAGGAGCAGCTAAATAAAATAGCTTCATCTTCGAGGACTTTAAGCATTTCTAGAGGAGCAGCTAAATAAAATAGCTTCATCTTCGAGGACTTTAACCATTTCTAGAGGAGCAGCTAAATAAAATAGCTTCATCTTCGAGGACTTAACCATTTCCACAAAACCACCAAAGGAGTAGCCAAATAAAGTACCTTCATCTTCGAGGACTTTAACCATTTCCAGTGCCACACAACCACCAAAGGAGTAGCCGATGATGACGAAGGGAGCTTTAGGTGCCAGACACGATCGGACGGTCTGAAAAAACATCACATATTTATTTAACATATTCTATGAGAAGATTTTCCTTACTCTCTTGAAACCATGACCTTTCGTACATGGAGATACTTACAAACTATGTGATTGTGTCGCAAATAGCTTACAGATATACCACTCTACACGGCACTTCCCGAAACACCCTGAACTTGAACATTTTTCTAAGAATCGACAGTGATGCGCAGGAAGTTATTCATTATTATCTCTATGACAGACCTAAAGTAATCATTGCAAGGTATAAACCCACTTATACGCTGCGCCGCGGCGTCGAGTCCAAGTACTTCCCTACCTATTTAATAGAATGATTTATTTATCTTTGGCTTTTAATAAGTTTGTCGATTTCTTGCAAACATTTATATACATCATTATTAACTTTCAGACAAACTTGTTCAAATAAAAAAGGAAGTCTTTAAAAAGTTCAAACTTTTCTTTCCTTAAAAAAATTTATTGATTATCAACTTTCCAAACTAATTTTCAAATATTTCAGTAAACAACTAGCAATAAAAACATTGCCCTATACAATGATATATCTAATTTAAAAATTTCTGTGTTACCAGATCCCGACGTTGACTGATCACTGAAGACTGGGGTTTTAATAGTTCAAGAGTCTGCGGAAGGGGCTGATGTGTCAAGCAAACGAGTGAGGGATCTTGAACCGCGAAGAATTCATATTCAATTTCAATTCAATGCCGGCAACCCGGGCGTTTATTATAATAATCATATCTTATACAAACAAGTTAGTAGCCCGCCTCACTAGACTAAGTCTGTTCCGAGGCGGGTACATATATATATACATAAACTTACACACACATACATTTACATATATGTACATACATACACACATATATGTACATACACACATATTGGTTCCTCACACTCCAATAGCGATCCTCAATATCCGACAGTCACCATTTTTTTTTATTTTTTTATTTTTTTATTTTTTTTTATTTAAGTTTTTATTCCAGCAGGGCTGGGAGGGTAGTGCAATCCCAGTCTGCCATATTACATAAAAAATGAAAATAAAATTTGAAAATAAATAATAATAATAAAAATTAATCACAAAATTAAAAACAAAATAAAATTAAACAAAAATAAAACAGAAATTAAAATTTAAAAAAGAAATATTGTTTTTTTTTTTATCGTCCATCAGGGAGGTCGCCTCATCATTTGCATCCATCGCTCATTCAGTGGGGAGCTGAGCCACCCGGATGCAGCCACGACAATGATGTTGTTTGATTTCCGTGTCCTGCTCCAGAAGCTGGCTAGCCGGTGGCGAAGTAATGCTGGGAATGAGTGCACCCTCCCTTCGGTGAACATCGTGGAGGCGCTGCAGAACCTCGGTAGTTGCATAAGTTGCCTGTATGCATTGTTGTAGCACGCCCTCCAGTTTGTCCCATTGCGCTGCTGGGTATTGCGTCCACAGTTCAGATGTGTACAAGGCAGTGCAGTATGTCGTGAAGAGTAATTTTCTGACGTCGTCGCTACAGTGGTAGAACCGCCTTGAGAGCATTCCCGCCCGTATGTTAATAGCTCTTCTTTGTCGTTCCATATCTTCTATATCCTTCATGTCTTCGGTTAGGATATGTCCCAGATACTTAACCTGTGAGGCCACAAGCATTTGCAGTGTCAAATTTAACGGAACCATTCTGTTCTATACTGCTGAAGAATTAACAGCTTTGTAGATCGCTTCTTATTTGCTCCCACTTTTCCCACACGAATTCTTTATACATATTGAATTATGGTTCGTATGCAATCGGATCTAAATTGTTTTAAATAAACTTCTAAGTACAGTATTAAATGCTTACTTGATTTTTACACACAATTTATCATCCATACTTCTGTCCCCATACTACAGAGGAGATCCAAATGCGCAAATCGCTGTTTTTTCCGCCTACGAAAGCAGATAAAATCCAGACTGCTGTTCAGAAATACTAAGATATTAGTGTACAAAATACTTATTTGACTAACTAACTACCCATCACGCTGAGACGTGGGTAATAAGAGGAATTAGCGAGCACTGGACGTTTATGAAAGGAAAATTTTGAGGCATATCTTCGGACCGGTTCTAGAAAATGGATTTTGGTGCGGACGTTACAACAATGAGCTATATATTCTGTTCAAGGAGTTAAATGTCACAAAATTTATAAAGCTGGGAAGACTTTGGTGGCTGGGTCGTGTGGAAGAACGACCGAGCTTCAAACACCAAAGTCCCTGCTGAACTCAAGACCGATAGGGTGAAGGAGCCTGGGAAGGCCAAGATTAAGACGAAGCGATAACGTCCTCAAAAATATATCTACATTGGAGCTTCTAAACTAGAGAGAGCTGTCACAAAACCGAGATGAGTGAAGGAAGACTCTTGAGGAGGCCAAGACCCACCGGGGGCTGTAGAGCCAAGAGTGATAATGATGATGAAGTTTCCAACCTATACTATTAGATGGAAAAGCCTGCCTACCTAAAATACTTCCCAAAAATACAGATCCCTGTCACGAAAGACTTGTATTTGCTAGTACTAGTATCAGCCCCTGCCATTAGTCATCCCAAGCGGTTCGCTACGCTGGATGATTTAGCAGGGGTACCTGGATTTGTCTAGGTCTTGGAGGCAAATTTTACTTGTTGGCTTGACCTAACCTACTCCTCTTCAGCCGGACACTCTCTACCTATCGCCTTGCTCCGAAGAGGGAGGGATAGATTGATACATCCATCACTCCTAATCACATTGACCCCCCATATTCCTATCCATACGTTTTTTCATTCCTTTTTTTCCTTCCCAGAACTTTTCCTTCTTCCTTTCCCTAAATAGACCGTGTAAACAACATCCTCAAAGATGACAAAGGCCCTGAGGGATTTTTTTTCCTGAAGGTCTCTTGTATGGACTAACTAACATTGACATTCATACATCGTCTCATACATACTTTTCTATTATTCTAACTCATACATACATACTCTTCTATTATCTTGTCATGGCCCGAGTCAAGTATCTGATTCACTTGATCGTTCCATGTCTTCCTCGGGCGTCCCCGACTTCTTCTGCCATTAACATTTGCGTCATATATTCTCCTTACACTCTTTTCATCGTTCAATTGCTCTACATGCCAAATCATCTGATGATTCCTTTCTTAATCTTACTCGTAACGCTTACATCAGCCTAGTATTTTACACGAATCTCCACATTTCTCACATGATCAAACATGGTTTTACACAACTCAGGAATTTCATTTCTGCAGCATTCAGTCTACTTTCTTCTTTCCTCTGCCAGTTCCTTGCCTCACTGCCATACATCAAGGTAGCTTCTTCTTAATGGAATTACCTGCATTTACCCTTTCAATATCGATATTTAGTTCTGAAATAGCTTATGAACTGAATCCCATTTTCCAAATTCCTTGGATTGCTATTCGTCTCCTCTTATCCTTGTCCTTCCATGAAAGGCCCTACCTGGTATAAAATGAAAATGAATGTGTTGCCTACCTACTTGGTACACATGCACAGTATTATTTCACAAAATTAAAATTACCCAGATTTAAGTCAGTCAAAAATTGTCGTGAAATCGATCACAACTCTATCTGGAAATCTCGCTTAAAAGTCGTAAAAAATACTAAAAACCTCAAACGTGACGGTAAAGTATTAACAATACCTTGTACCATCAATCTGGAAGACCAGCCACCATCAATAATGGATCACCAAGCAGCATATGATCACAGCAAAGGTAGGGCTTTCTCCTTTCATATTGCCAAATCCTGTGACTGATTATAAAAACGCCATCAATCTTACATCATACAAACTACAGATTTACAGTCCATCTCCTCTCGTGTCAAGATATCGTATGTAAAAATCTCTATCGGCCTTCCCATCTCTCGTAAACATACTTCTCATAAAAATTAAACCATTTGCTCAAAGTATTCATCATTCATATTTCAATAACTCTGTCAGCGTGCTTATCCATGTAAAAAAATAAGTAAGTGATTATGTTACCACCAGGAGCCTCTGAGCGATGCTTTCAATTGACTGGTCCTTGCTGTAGATACTAAGCTGCAGCATTGTTATCTTACACTGAATCCTGGCGCAGAGGGTTGTCAGGATACTGGATATGCCTTCAATACCAGGGAGCATGAAAATCCTTTGTTCATTCAGATCAAGTTTTTCCTGAAAAAAAATTATGTATAATTTTTTTAAAAAGAAATACAATCATTCTCCAGTTACAAATATTCCGACAAAGATTTTAAAATCTTCTATACAGAAAGCGGAAAAAAATGCCGAAAATACGTAGCATCTGACCATTCGCATTCGTAATCCGAGGTTGAGATCATGACTGCAGAACATCTTTTTTCATGGGGATAAGGTTGCATGAGCTTGCTCAATGCGGCATTTGATTTCAACAGAAGGATCCCATCTTTCATTTAAATTGCAGCCCAAGTATACAATACTTTGTACCTTCTCCAGTTTCGTTCCAGCGATATAAAGATTTCTATTCAAGCCAACTGCGTTGTTTTTGCTTGTGAGCATTATTTTGTTTTAGTTGTATTCAGTTCTAACCTAAAATTCTCAGTCTCTCAAAAGTCTTCACTATTTGAATCAGCAGAAGATATAGACCCTCAATGTTACTTGTTGGAAGTACTGTTACTCAGGGAAGGAAATATTATAATAATATTATAAAGAATGCCTTACATCTTAAAAACTGTTCTTATTTTTTCATATTTCTCGAGTAAAAAATCTTATCTCTAAATTAATTTTCAACCAAAACTTTATATTACGCTGATGGTTGTTTTTCATATTTTTTGACATTGTTCGTCCATTTCATATGCTGCCTAGGAATACTTGCTTTTGTTTTTGGGGTCTAAGACTATCATCGTTCATCTGTATAGATGATTTACATATTTATTCTTATTTTTATTTCTATTATCCTTAAAATATTATTATTTGTTACTTTTATTTTTATTTGCTATTCTATTTTATTTTTATTTATACAAGATTCACCTAGTTTAATTCCTTTCCTGTATGTGATCATGTACCTAATACTAGTATGAATATTTTCCTTAATATGTATGCTGTATTTTTGTACTTTCATCTACACATATGGATGATTATACTTAATATTATATGCTTAATATATATTTTTTTATTTTTTATTTTATTTTTTATTTTATTAGAGATAATATATTACAAAATTATTACATAAAATTTATAATACATTACTCCCAATGAGTTTAATAAAACTCATTTTGGGAAGGACAACATTATACATCTAAAGGAAAATTATTTTTACATAAGAACACGGAAATCAATGAACAATACATAGATTTTTAAATGGACCAGACACACTTGATACAGGTAATTGAAGAATATACAAGAGTTACAAAGGAAGACAGATAAATTCGTCACTGGTTAATAAAGTTGCTGAGAAAATATCCTTTTAGAGCCTTTGCCAATATTTTTTTGTTTGATTCTGGTAGTTTTAGGACATTAGGTAATGCGTTGTATTGCGTATGTGCGATGTATTGTAAGGAGTTAATTCCAAATTTAGTTGTGTGTGTAGATGACGATAGGTGTATTTGATTTTGTGATCGTGTTTTGTGCTGGTGTATATCGGAATTAAAGGCTGGTTTAGTGGTGGTGTGTGACGAGTGTTGAATTATTTGTAGGATGGCAGTGGTGATGCTACATTTTGGCAGAATGGTAAATGGTAAAATATAACATCTTATGAATCTCGACTACCATAATACGGGAATTTGCCTAGCTTGGTAGTCGAAATACCACGTAAAACAATCCTGTAATAAACAAAATGAATAAGGAAAATTAAAAAGAAACTGTATCATCTGCATAACGCAGGTTTTTCCTTCCTATAAATGATTTATAACAAGTCCTTGAGTAGCTTCTCGCAGAGCTTCATTGAATTTCTATCTAAGTATATAAAAATCTAAATATGCTTGGTTGTATGTATGTATTCTAAACCTGTCTATGTGTTGCTAAACCATTCATCCGATTGCGATAAAACTTTGGTGATTTGATTTGGGCACACCCGCGATGGTTTTTTTTGTACAATAGTGAGCTCTGTCGTAATGAAATTATGCGTTGCTAACCATTCATCCGTTTGCGATGAAACTTTGGGGATTTGATGTGTGTATTTTCGCGATGGGAATAGGGAGGGGAACGCGGGAGGGAGATTTGCGGGACGGACGAAGCGGGAGACGGTAGAGGGAAGGCGGAGAAGGCAGAGTGGGATTGTGTGAAGGGAAGGGGACGCGGAAGAGGAAGGGGAGAGGCGAAAGGGTAATGAGACGAATGGAAAACGACACGTAGGAAGAAACAATTTCTTTATTAAGGTTCTGCAACCGGGCCTGAAAAGAAGAAGATAGAGAGATAATAAATTACGAATGTTAAGAGGAGAGCGCTAACATTTACAGCGACAAAATCGATGCGCAAATTGAAAAAAGGTTTAATAAAACACGACTCGTTTAAAATAGAGCAGAAAATATCGCGGGCATTATCTTACAGCATTTAAAGAAACACTGTGAATTTTTTCATTCATATAACTTGTAAAATAACTGAAACAAACGTGTTAATAATAATTTTTGGAGCATACTTTGCGATTTTTTTCTATCGAGGGAATTTTATATAATTTGCGTTTCGGCGCGGGAAAAGTCTAGATATTATCTTCAAGAATAACATATAATTTTTTAAGAGCTTTAAAACTTACCGTATTTAAGGGAAATATGTAATAAATCGGTACAAATCCGGGTTGCGGGCCCTTAAGTGGCATTACATCGCATGCCGGGAAATCGCTAAGAGAAAAAAAAGCAAATACTTTTTTTAACAAGTCAGGTACGCCTCATATGTCTGGCAGGGCTAAATTATCTTGGAAACAAGCTTACGGGTCCGAGTGGTTAAATAATTATCATGAACTCACAAATAATTGCCAAAGTTGCCTCTAAAATCCTGAAAAATTGTTTTCTTTAGAAAATTGATTTAATTACCAACATTTTATTTTATTTTATTTTTTTTTTTTACAGTGAATACCGCACATAAATCTCAACTGCTCCCGTCTGGAGCCAGTGAGACTATGGCATCCCCGATTGGGGTGTGTTGTGAGGCTGAAGGTAGTGGGGAGGGGAAGGTGGTGGGGAAGAGGAAGGTTGGGAAGTACCTGGCTATTCAGATCTGGTCACCAAACACGGCTAAAGCCATTTTTAAGCAACGTTTCAATTCTGAATGGTGGTCTTACACCAGGGCGATACTGATAGTATCTTCCACTCTGGAACATGCCGCAAATATACTATATATTATTTTAAATGAATTAATTGTGAAATAACACAAATTAATCAAATAAAATTTATTTGCGCATGCCGGGTTCGAACCCGCGACCTCCGGATTGTGAGTCAAGAGTCTTACCCACTGGACTACGGAGGTCGTACTTATATATACTATAGTTTATACTTTAAAACACAAATAAATAAAGCAGCTGACGCCCGTACTAGATTTGGCCGTGCCTTTTGATTAAAAAAAATACTTTTCAGTTTGGTTAAGTATTTGGGCCTCAAATACAAAATTTGTTGTTGTGGGGTCCTTTTCATATAAAAGCTTTTTGGAAATATTTGTTGTTAATGCGTAGCGGTGTACAAAATTACGTAGATTACCTCTTTTCCATCGCTCGTTAAGGTGACCATATTAATGAAAGGTTTCTGCGCGGTTTCTTCATCTCCAATATTTCTGACCAGAATGTCGAATGCGGCCGCGTTGTTTGGAGCCCTCCTATTGGCGGAGATCATCGGCTCCACGTCTTTTTGAACCATATACTCCGTTAGCCTGAAACAACAGATTATTAATTTCACGCATAAATTGTAACGTGCAGGTTTTAACCACTGGAGCGACCATTAAAAAAATCATACCCTCGAATTTTAACATGGAGACATAAAAACTTATTATAGTGCTCTATAGCCAATGAATTAACCTTTATTTTAACGTTTATTTCATATTTGTTTAAGTTTATAACTGCGCGAATCCTGCGTGTTTTTTAACTTTGAAACTGCCGTAAGGCGTACTTATTCGAGTCAACATAGAATATTTTAGATTTCCGTATGTTGTCTGTGGTAACTTGATAATAAAAAGTGTCATATATATGGAAAAGGGACTTAATTTAGACCATAAACAGCTGATTATAAATTCAGCGTGAAAAAAAAATATCTACACATATATATTTTTTTGCCATCGTTCTAAAATAGTCTACGAATTTCAGATTTGCGACATCTATGGTCGTAATAGATAAAGTATTTCAATAGCTTTGTTTTAAAATAAATAGTTGTCCATGGAAATGTTTTTAATAATTACAATAAATGTTTTGCGAATGGTATGAAAATGTGGTCCAATTTTAGACTGCTATCAATCGCAGAAAATTAAAAGTGGTCCATTTTTTTAGACTCCAGATACTTATATCTACAGCCTGAATGCCGGACGAATATCTACAGCTCATATGTTGGAATAATATTTACTAATTTCAGAGTGTTGACTAATATCTACAGACCTAAGGTTGGACGAATATCTATGACGGTCCCGTGTTGTCAGAGCGTAGGTTGAACTAATATCTACAGAGCGTAGGTTGGACTTATATCTACAGAGGGCAGCTGAGCAAGAGGTTGTACGGAAAAGCATAAATTACTTCAATTACGTAATTACGTCTTAGTACATGAAGTTTTTGCATAATATTACGTATTTTGCTGTTTACTAGGACAATAGTTTATTGAACAAACATGGAGGTCATTATACAAAGATATATATATATTTTTTTTACATGAGCTCCACACAGGAGGCGCTGAGGAAAATAATTTTCCTCAGGGCCTATGTCATCTTTGAGGATGCTGTGTGGAGGGTTTTTTTAGGAAAAGGAAGGAGAGGAGAGTTCTGGGAAGGAAAAGGGTTTAAGGGGTGGGTAGGAATCTGGAGTTCAGTGTGTCTTGGTCATCCACCTCCAAGACCTAGACAAACCTCACCCCATGAACCCGGGCACCATTTATTATTAATGATTTAGAATCACTCGAAATAAAGAAAGCTGTTAAGAGCGGAGCAGGGCAAACGAATTTTTCGAAATTTGCCAAAATAGTTACAATTTTGCTCACTTGCGTCGCCCTCGTCGAATTTTTAAATCAATTCCACCAAAAGTTATGTTCATTGTTACTGCAAATGAGTTTGATCCCAGTATCCGCTCGTAAAAACCCGAAGACACGGCGATCATTTCCGAACACGAATTGAAAAAGGAATATTACACGTTGGTCGTTTTTGTGGTTGGCTGAATTTGGATTTTTCCCTATAACTTGGGGAAATTTTCCCTGAGATTCACTATTTTGTTGCAAATCATTTTAAAATATTACACAAACAGCTTTTTAAAACTCATGGATATCCAAGATTCAAAAAGTATGATTTTAGTATTAAATTGGGAGATGTTTAGTGGGTTTTAACGCTACATTCTATGTTATTTTTAAACAAAAATTTCAAAAGTCAAAAAGTTTACCTAAAAATCTGCTTCTTCTCAATATGAAGTTAAAATTAAAGGGGTATTGATATATATCATATTACTAATATTTCCATATTTTACGTGTATTGTACCCTGTGCGAGGCTATCTGAAGGTAACATGTGAGAAGGTACAATATATTTGAACATTCGTATCCTGGGTGTTCTAGTTATTTTGTCCCTTTCTACGTGCTCCGTTTGAAAATATTAGAAATGACCCTGTGCGCGCACAAAACAGCCAACACATCAGAAGTTACAATATACAAGGAAAGCCCGCTTCCTTTGCACTTCCGTTAACTAATTCCTTTTGACATGTTTATTATTAAATGATAAACGGGTACAATGTTAAAAAGTAAAAGTACTATGCTCGTCTGTCCCTTGCTACGCACGTTTTTGAAATCCCTTTTGACAGGTTTCCTTCATATTACATGAACACATTATACAGTTTGGTTTCATTCATACAGAGTATATGTATTACATCGTAATAACTAATACACTTATGTTTTTCGACACAGCTTCACGGAACAGAGCGTCGCAGACAACCACCTGGGCGGAGAGACTTCCGCGTTATGACCAGAATATCGAAAACACCATAGTTTTTATGTATTTTGTGTGCTCAGGAAAATTGAATATAATCAAATAAATCGTAATTTTTTTATATTAGTTTATACATTGTATACGTAAAACACTGTTTTATTGGGTAATATTTTTATTAAATAGAAAAAAAGGTTTTTAAGTACAAAAAAATGACTTTAAAGTACGTTGATTTACGTGGTTTAAAAAATTTAAATACGTTATAATTAAGCTACAGAATAAAAATATATAAATAGACGGGTATAGGTTGATATGTGTCCTATAACAAAATATTTTTCAATATTTTTTTTCTTTTCGTGTATGACGACAGATGGAAAACAATCAGTGGTACATTGACGATTTTTTGAAAACTGATCTTTTATAAAGAGTTATAAAGCAAGAGAAAATATTTTTTTAAATATTTAATTTTAGTTTGAGGCATCGAAAATGCATGTATCTAAAAAAATATAATGACAGACTTTTTTTTTGAGGTGGTGTTATCGACACAGATGACTTCGAAAATACGCAAAAATACGAAAAAAACATTAAATATTAAAAATCCCTCGCGGGCTCTTAAACATAAACCCAAATCCTTAATATTCAGCTAAATGTATCCAATAGTCCGATATTAGGGATTTTTACATACGTACATACATAAATTAAGTTTTTTAAACTGCATACGCAATATTAAGTTATTCCAATATGCTATACATAATTGCAAATCCAACCTCTGCCAGTGCTGTTATAGATATTCGTCAACACTTTGGTTCTCATAGATATTAGTCAGCAGTTTGAGCTGTAGATATTCGTACGCACTTTGGTTCTCATAGATATTAGTCAGATTTTTTCAGTTTTTTGGAATTCCTGTAGATATTAGTAGACGCCTCCTTTTTTACCATAATTGCTCCAGTGGAATTTGAATGTTAAAATAATTTGTTCTTATGATAAAAAGAACTCGCCCACACTTTGTGAATTTTGCTGTTGTCGGGTCAACTTGAGAATCTAAATTTATTTTCTTACGAAATATTATATTGTTATTGTGTATGGAATTTTTTTACATGTGGACACCAATTGGAAGAGCCGCTATTGCAGGAAGATGTTCGATTTAGAGGTTGTTAATACATTTAAGCAAGTGCGAATTACCGTTTTTGATAAATTTTCGTAGCACAATAAAATCATAATCACTATTTTAGTACAACGTATAACACTTAACTAGTTTTGGGGCTATATATAGTCAAATCTGCTAATCATAATTTATTCAAAAGCTGTTAGTTACCCCAAGCATTTCATGCATATTATTTTAATCTTTCGCACCATCTCTACGTATTATAAAATAAATTCCTTCGCGGCATCTGTCTGTCTCTTCGCGATAAACTCAAAGACGGCTGTGGATATAAAGGTTGGATAACCATCCAGTAGATGACGTTGTGTTTTATTAGCCACAGCAACGCGTGGCTGTGTCAGCTAGTAAATAATACATTAACAGTATAAAGACGCTTTGACTGTACAACTAGAAAGGTCTACCATTCTTGTACAGTCAAATTGACAGGTTTCAGTTATATTGGATATGTAGGTACATGATTATTCATACATGTAGTATTAAATAAAGTTAACATTCACAGATTCCATTCACATAAATATTATATACGACACAGTAGGATAGTAGTAGTAGCCTAAATTCTAAAAACAATTTATTATCGAATATGTAAGAAACAGTGTTGTTCAAAAAGTGAAGGTTATTGCCACCTAGCGGTATATTTTGTAACTTGACTGTTTGAATCACAGATTACAGGCTGCGGCCATAGGGCTGCACTGTTTTAAGGCTAGACGATAAAGCAGATTTCTGGAATATGTATTTATTTATAGATTAATAATGGTGGTTGGTTTTGTTTATGAGTATGTGAAAGTGTAGTTATAAATAGGACATTTTTAGTTTAAAACATGCTCTTGTAAACAGCTAGCATTATCTAGCGAGTAGTCAAAGTGGCCAAATTAAGTGTTTTTGTTCGGGTCGGGAACAAATTTATTGTAAAATGTGCCGTGAATAAACGAGAAGATTTCCTACTTGAAGCCATGTTTTCCTTGAAGTCTTTCTGCCTAATTACCAATTTATAACAATTGTTTAAGCAGTGAGTATAGAAGAAAAAACAGTAAAGGGAATAAAATAAAAATTTGGGAAATAAAGAAATATATGGGGCACTCGTAATACAATCGGTATTTAATGGAGACCTTTCAACAGTCATAAATAAAATGGCACTAAATGGCAATTTGATGTCACATCTGACTTTTTGCGAAATAATCTAATCTTAACCTACTTTGCAAACGAAAGGGTCCTGATGGCTTCAGCAGTCAAGAATATTTCGAAATCTCTTTCCAGGCACTGTTTTATTTCCACGGCCATCATGGAGTCCATGCCAAGGTCTACTAAGTTTGCTTGGTGAGAAACCGTTTTTAAGTCCTTTAGACCTAAAATCATAACAAATATATTAAATATATGTATATATCGCACACCTTGATAAAGAGTAGTACAACTCAAAATACATCTTTTTTCAGGAATAGCGAAAAACGTTTTACGCGATTTCTATTTGACCAATTTAATGTTATTTTACTAGGATATTTATTTGCTTAAATACTTAACAATCAGATTCACGTGTCACGCGTTTACTAATTAATTTACTGTTATTTTAGTATTTGTGACAAAATCATTGTTTAATAATTTTATCAACTCAAATTGATTCCATATTAGTGATAAATTTTTAATTGATGCACTCTTATTCTGTATATTTTGTTTTATACTCTTCACAATACCGGAGTAAGTGGAATTGATATGTAGAACGCCCAACTTCAAGACAACTTCAATCACGAATACCAAATCAACTCAAAATATTCACGCACTATGACTGCGGTTAATCACGAATACAAGACTAAGTCGAAATAATCCAGTCTTTGTGCGTTTTGACAGCACCTTCCCCTACAGCTGGTATGCTGAACTGGTGATGCTTTACTATTGGTGGTGAGGGTTTTCGTAGAGCAATTCAGAAAGACTGACTTAAGTGCCATCTACAACTTTATTGATGGAGATTTTTAAACAGGTGTCTTTGTGGATAAGTTTTAAGATTTTCACGGCCAAAAGCATTTTCGTTATTTGTTTTTGGGGTGTTATGCCGTGTTGCGCTACCTCCTTCTTAAGCCAACGTTTCGGACATTGTTGCAGTGTCCATCATCAGGGCAGATCAGCTAGATGTGTAATTTTTAGTCGTGAAGTGTGTGCTTATTTACTTCGAAGCGATACCGTGTCGCCAGCACCACTAACTTTCATCAGTACAAAATAATCGTGACAAGCAGTGACGTCATCGCCGCGGAACGGAATAGAAAGTTCATTAAAACATGGTATTTTTGCTAGCCAGGGTCAAGTCCGTTTGCGAGATGCCGACGGAAGTGGCTCCATCTCTTAATGTAGATCTTAAATTAGAAATCACAATGGTAAGAATTTAAGAAAAAAAAAATAATGGTTAACTTTCACTAGTACAAAATAATCAATGAATGAAGGGAGTTATATGGTGTGGTGGCCCTCTATCCCCCATCCATGAAGAAGGTTCCCGTTTTTACCTGACATTAACATGAAACATTATGGAACATGTAACATGTGGATACAAGTCCAGAACATGAATGTTGTGGAATGTTCCAGATCATTGTGGAACATTCCAGCACACTCAACATTGAACATTGTGTACGATTTTGGGAGGCGGACTTGGGTACCACCGCCCCGGGAACCATTTATTGAATAACCGACACCTCTGCCATAGGCCCAAGTGGCTCGCTACGTTTTGTGACTTAGCATGGGTGCTCGGGTTCATGGGGTGAGGTTTGTCTGGTTCTTGGCGGCGGATGAAAGAAATTTAATGTACTAACATCAGTTTTTCTACTTTTCCCTCTAATGTTTTTTTCAATTATAATTTTTTTCTTTTTCTTAAGTTTATCTGTTTTAAATTTTTTATAAATGTTATTAACATTTTTTTTCAAAAAATCTACGTAAAAATGAATGCTTGTATGTATATATTATAATGTAATATTGTGTTTATTTTATGTACCTGTTTAAATTTTTTATTTTGTACATGTTTTATTTTGGAAAATAATTTCCCTCAGGGCATTTATCATCTAAAGGGATACTCCTCCATCCCCACTTAACAATATCTAATAACTCCGTGCTTTTGTACAAGTATAAATTAGTATTTAAAGCTAATCGAACCGGTTGCAAAATATTGCTAAAACAAGAGAAATTAACCCATACATTTTTTCAATCTATTTTAATACCTTATTTAATCACCTATGTAAACAATTCATACAGGTCTCATAAAAGTCGGTGTTCTCTCTTACTGTCATGGTTAGAAATATTATCAGATCTAAACTACTTAAGAAATAGAAAACACGACGCTCAATATTCGAATCTAAAAGTCACCCGCAAAATAATTCAAATGTACACCTTTATGAAATCAAAGTTTCCGACCATTTAAAAAAAAAAAATGGAAATATTTTATTAATTATTATTTTTAAATTAAACGATAAAAAATTTTCACTGAGAAAACTATTTTCGTGATTTGTTTGGGGTGTTACGCCGGGTTTTGCTACCTCCTTCTTTAGCCAACGTTTCGGCAGATGGCAGATTTTCCCTGATGATGGACACTGTTGTGTTAAAACGTTTTAAATATAAACATAACACCCAAAAACAAATAACGAAGATAAAAACTCCTTAAATGTATTTATTTTTATTCGTTATCGGCAAATTATTTAGAAAAAACGTAATAGTAGGAGCGGCGACGACATTAAACCTGTAATGATAGGCCTCCCAAAAATCATACACAAAAATCGTTAGGTCATTCACAGGGGTACACAAAATGGCGGTGCTGCCATTTCTGAAACCGGTCAACACTAAAAAAAAATTAAAAAATAATTTTTCAAGACTTCTGTAATCATAAGTCTCCCAAATTCTGATTGTTCCTCGAGACAGGGGAGGGGTAGAACTATACGAAAAAGCAGTGCTGCCCGTCCCCCTGATGGGCC
Source organism: Limnephilus rhombicus (assembly GCA_929108145.2). Classification (NCBI taxonomy): domain Eukaryota; kingdom Metazoa; phylum Arthropoda; class Insecta; order Trichoptera; family Limnephilidae; genus Limnephilus; species Limnephilus rhombicus. The sequence goes on along the minus strand of OV815291.1, from coordinate 42,474,214 downwards.
GTCTCAGATTCGAATCAGATGTGTGCGGGCTTTCATAAGAAATGTATGGCACGAAGGCCTTCCTGTTGTATGATGAGACAATCGGATGGAAAACTCTGATGTATGCGCCCAGCCTTATTCGCCCAAAAAATAGAACGAAATGGATTGTATCTACTAAAGAGCTGACTAACCCACTCCATTAAAATTACGATGTTCGGACGCGTTTTGTTAATACTGAACTCTCCGTTCGACTAAAATAATTCCGCGTGTCTGAACGGCTCTTAAGACTCCGTTACAATGTAGAGTCGAAGACTCTATTTCTGCTAAAAAATATAGCCAAAAAAACTTCACGTTTCAGGTGGTCTTTATTTAAAAATATAAAATGTAACGAAAGACGTAAGAAAAAAAAATTAAAACGGCTGAAAAAATCGAAAAATATCGCATAAAATATGCGATTTCATTTATTTAAACAATCAACGATACGTAAAATTCATTGTTCGTGATAGTGGAAGGCGTATTTCAATAATACAAATCGAAAAAAACCGGGCGATCGCTGATAAAACCGAATCGAAACCCCAATTTCGATTGCGCGGAGTGCGACTGTCAAACGCTGCTGCCGCCATGTTGTCCACTGTTTGGAAACGGCAGCAGTAGTTTTTCTTATACAAAATATGATAACCTTTCAGATAAGCTTTGGTTTTTTGAGGAGGTCGATGATTGCAGATACCTGGGTACGAAGTGTCTCTTATTAACGAAAGACATAAGAAAGTATAAAAACACGATGAAAACGGCTGAAAAATCCAAAAATATCGCATAAAATATGCGATTTAATTTATTTAAACAATCAACGATACGTAAAATTCATTGTTCGTGATAGTGGAAGTCGTATTTCAATAATAAATATCGAAAAAAACCGGGCGATCACTGATGAAACCGAATCTAAACGCCAATTTCAGTTGCGCGGAGAGCGACTTTCAAACGCTGCTGCCGCCATCTTGTCCACTTTTGTCCGTTTTTCTTATACAAAATTTGATGATCTTTCAGATAAGCTTTGGTTTTTTGAGGAGACCGATGATTATAGATACCTGGGTACGAAGTGTCTCTTATTAACGAAAGACATAAGAAAGTATAAAAACACAATGAAAACGGCTGAAAAATCGAGAAATATCGCACAGAATATGCGATTTCATTTATTTAAACAATCAACGACACGTAAAATTCATTGTTCGTGATAGTAGAAGGTGTATTTCAATAATACAAATCGAAAAAAACCGGGCGATTGATGATAAAACCGAATTGAAACACCAATTTCGGTTGCGCGGAGGGCGACTTTCAAACGCTGCTGCCGCAATCTTGTCCACTTTTTGGAAACGGCAGCAGTGATTTTTCTTACACAAAACTTGATGATCTTTCAGATAAGTTCGGTTTTTTGAGGAAGTCGATGAATATGTACCTAGGTACGAGGTGTCTTTTATGTAACGAAAGTCATAAGAAAGGAGGGCGACTTTCAAGCGCTGCTGCCGCCATCTAGTCCACTTTTTGGAAACGGCAGCAGTGGTTTTTCTTTCACAAAATTTGATGATCTTTCAGATAAGCTTTCAGATAAGTTTTTTGAGGAGACCGATGATTACAGATACCTCGTACGAGGCGTCTCTTATTTCTCGGCAGCAACTGAGACGGCCCATCAGGGGGACGGGCAGCACTGCTTTTTCGTATAGTCCTACCCCTCACCTGTCTCGAGGAACAATCAGAATTTGGGAGACTTATGATTACAGAAGTCTTGAAAAATAATTTTTTTCAAAATAATTTTTTTTTAGTGCTGACCGGTTTCAGAAATGGCAGCACCGCCATTTTGTGTACCCCTATGAATGACCTAACGATTTTTGTGTATGATTTTTGGGAGACCTATCATTACAGGTTTAATGTCGCCGGCTCTTAGGCTATAAGGTGAGCCATTTTCAAATCTTCATTTATATTTGCATATAAAATTTTAATATGACAAAAATTATAAGTTCATTCGAATTATAAAATTTGAAAGCGGATTTTAACTACTTTCAAAAACAGTTTTAATTTTTCGAATACTTTTATGTAGAAACATTCCAATTATTTGGATTTGAAATATTTTGACCTTCTGACAGAATTCAAGTTTTTTTTTGTTTAGGTCATGATTTTATATAATGTCAAAATATGTATCATCTATCAGAGCGTCTTGTAAACCCACAGTCCGATTTGTAATTATCACATCGATGACAAAACAACCTTGAAGGGTAAAAAACAATTACACAAATAAGCAAAAAGAACTTACCCATAATTGCAGCAACAGTGTCCAAAATGTTCCGTTCTCCAGAGCCTCCAGAGCGTTTTTCCGCTACTACCATAGAGGACACCACAGGAAAACTCTGTCCTAGCAACTGGTTGAGGGTTTTCAAGCAACAGCTAATTCTCTGCTGCAGAGTACCTCCGATTTCCATCTCGTAGTGTTCTTCTTGCATTTCAGCCACTAGTCCCACCTAGAAACATAGTTGAAATGGATTGAAGAGAGTTTTTTTTTATAATTGTGTATTACAGACTGTGTGTCCATTTATAATACCCATGTGACACAAACTACACATTTATGGATAAACTAAATAAAAAGGTAAATAGTAGCATGAGACAAATACATATGATAGCAGGTAATGTGTGGTAATTACATGCCTCAAGCATTCTTCAAGGCTACTGTTGAAGATGTCATTAGTTTTGGAGGCGTTATTTAACAGCGCCGTACCTCGTGTCATGCTATGCCGAGCCAGTACGTCCGTTCTGCTATGTGGGATACATAGAAGATTGTGGTACTATTCCTGCCTATAGTTGTTAGGCAAAAACAACTTACAGCATTCCAGGAGACATGGGCTATCTATTAAATTATTAATGATTTTGTCCGCCGTTACTGCAAGGGCCTCACTTCTCCTCAACTGGAGACTTTGGAAACGCGTTTCTGTGACCAGATTTTCATGATGCATGAATTGCGGGTACTTCATTCATTCTCATATACAGTTATCTAAGAAACTTTTTTGGAATCTGTTCCAATTTCTTAATGTTTTTCTTCTGGTACGGGACCCATACAGCAGAGGTGTATTCAATTTCATACCTTATAATGCAGTTATACATCATTGCTTCAGGATTTGAAAACTGTTTTAACGTTCTTATGACAAACCCTTGAAGCTTGTAGCATGATGTTTCAACTGCATTATACGGTCTGAAAATATAAGTTTGGGATCAAAGACTAGCCCTAGGTACCTAATGGATTTTACTGATGACCATATAAATATCTTTTTTAATACTATAATCAAATTTGATGGGGTTTCTCAAACGTGTAATGACATTGTGACACATTTTTTGTATTAAGAATAATTTATTTTCATCAGTCCATGATGAACCTGAATCTAAATCGATTTGTAATTTAATACAATCTTGCCCGTAACAAATCCTCTTAAGTAAATAATTTCAAATCATCAGCAAAAAGCAGGCAAGTGAAATGTTTGGTGCGTTCATGAATGTCATCAATAAAAATTAAAAATAGTAGAGGTCCCAGGTTCGACCCCTGTGCGGAAAATTCCCTAGACCTATATCCGTCGATGCATACATACTGTTATATTATAAAATTTAAATATTTTGAAATAAAATTATTAATTTCCAATAGACACATTGGAAAAATTATTTTATCTAGATTTTAGAAAAAAATTTGTTTTTGCCAAAGTGATAAAAAATAACCAATATGTATTTAAAATATAAATTGTCGCTACCGCGACTGAACCGGAATAGATTTTGGAAATACGCTTCCTGGACACACTAACCCCTAAATTACTACCCACTCCTCATAGAACATCTTCTTCTTTATTTCCTTAAAAAAATCTTCCACACAGCATCTCGTAAGATGATTATTTTCCTGAAGTAAATTATTTGCCTCAGGGCCTCCTAAGTGAAACTAACGTAAAAAAATCAGTGGAACACAATTGTTGTGGTGACCAAGTCCCATCAGGGATGCTGTCAGTCAGAGATGATGTCATCATAAGTTTGCCTTACGTCTCCAACGACTCCCCACTGCACTGCCAATGCTGGTAGTCCTGCCTTGTGCCTTTCCTCACAGATCCTCTCCATCACGGAGTTGGCCATGCCGTAGTTAGTCTGCCCAGCATTTCCTCTCCCGCAGGACACGCTCGAGAAGACCACAAACTGTCTGAAAGAGGTTATGCATTAGGCATTTTACTTTAGTTTTACTTGTAGATTCATATTTATTGACATAGCGTAAAAATAGTAATCGTTTTATTATTATTATTTTCTATGTTGATCCCGTAGTCCAGTATAATGCAATGTTTGGCGATGTCTCTGATTCAACGGGGTGACTTTTCAGTCATCTCCCCATCGGTGGATATATTGTCACCAAGATTAGTCAGTGTTTCGTAATACTCCTTAAATGTCCTACGGCAATAGCGGCATTTGTCTACCACGGTGGCTTTATATATGTATAGCCATTACGACACGATAATTGGTACACAAATAAACATACACGTTTCTACACTCACATTTGTTAACGATAAGCATCACGGCTCAATAATCTAAAAGTCAAACAGTATTGTTATTGTTTTGGCAATGGAAACGTAAATCAAAGCACCCTTGAATCTTTATTGGCAACAAATTATAACAGTAACTCACTTCAGTTCTGGACACATTTTCCGAGATTCAATATCCAAGAACTTGGTAGCTCTTGCTTTAGGTCCTAAAGATGTGGTAAATGTTTCTGCAGTTTGGTTCTGCATTAAAGCATCCTTCAGTACGACGGCGAGGTTGAAGATGGCTCTCACAGGGGCCAGAGTATTTGCAGTTTTCAAAAGGGAAATGCATCCCGCTTGGGTAGTAATGTCATCCTTGGATATAATAATCTCCACTCCGTAGCTTTTCCAAACCCTACAAGTCAAAGTACGAGTATTTGTGATATCCTAGATATTAATTAATTTAAAAGATTACCCATGGATGATCCAAAGCTGTCAAAAATGCAGGGATAGAGACTTAAATAAATATTATTGCTATTTCAAGGATGAGATGTAGAATAATTTCTACCACCTGCTTAATAAACCAACTGAGATCATTATTATCTGCTATGAATTAAGTCCAAACCGTTTTGTTGATCCGAAGTTTCTTAATACAAAGAATTTTTGATACATTTTGCGGAGCCGGTAGGATTTTATCTGGATCTTCTCATTGAGGTAGCAAATGTATATACCAAAATCTTAATTCCTGCATTATTGATAGCGATGAGCCATTAATGGGAAATCTCTTGAAATATTATCAAGGATATCACAGCATTTTAAAGTAACTAATTTATTTTTGGACTCTCACCGAATTTTAATGAATTATAATAAACTACTCACCTGATTCTTGATGACTGATATCCAGTAGAAATTCCTTTCCTCGAGTTGAGTACCAACTTCTTTGCTCCTTGAAGCACCAACCAATCTACCAACTCCAGGCCAAATCCTCCCAGTCCTCCAGCGATCACATAAGAGTATTCGGAGGAGCAAATATATCTTGAAACATTCACATCTTCATTGTTATGCACCATTATATTAAAGAAGAGATTACAAATTTGAAGTAAGTACATGTAGTTGTAAAAGATCAAGGAGGGGCAGTATTATTATTTTGAGACACGCATCAAAAGACAGTTGCTAAAAAAATATGGGAGAGGGTATACCTCGTCGTTACAATTTTTTTTAAATTTTGAAATCTAATTTGATTTATTTTCTGACCATTTTGCTATAGCATCAAGGTCAGATTGCATTTTTAAGCAATCCTGGTAATAGATTATTTCCATCAAAAGTTTGAGGTCATCTGCTATTTTTTACAGACCTGGATGTCTTCTATAAGTATAAGGAACAACAGAGGACTATGGTTTTGACCCTTGGGGAATACCTGATAACGCCGGGAATTGTTTGGATTTATGTTCATTTATTATTACACTTCCTTATTATTCACTTATTATTATTGACTTCTGGATTTAAATAGAAAATTCCTGTTAAGAATAAGGATGGATACAGGAATAAATACAAATAACACGTTAATTGTTTTGTTCAAAAGGGACCTAAATAATGGAGATATATTCCAGGATACTTCGACCAATTAGTGTTTCATAATATGTTCTACGCATTATAAGTCCTTTCGTAAATGATCTCATATTACGAAGAACAAATCCAAACATTTTATGGCGCCGGAGTCAGTGTCAGATATGTAGAATTTCATTTTTAATATATTTTTATGACTATGACAGGGGAGTGCATCTTTGGATCTCTGAAATGTGACGACACTGCATTTTTTAATGCCGTACTTTCAAATTAAAAAAAAAAAACCTGCGTGCTTAATTATTTTTTGTTATACCTGGGAATGACCTGGACTTGGTGATGTTTAGGTTTGAAGCTGCTTTCTGTTTCTTCTTCTCTAATCTTTATTAGTACCTTGCCAATGTGTTTACCGGCTGCCATGAAACGGAAGGCCTTTTCTACCTCTTCGGTTCCAAAAACAACACGACAAAGTGGTTTAATGCAGCCGTTCTTGATGCCATCATCTAGAATTTTTTGAAGTTCCTGTAAAATAAACATTTTATTGGCAATAATGATTTAGAGTGATGGGTTAATAAAATAAAAGCCCGAAAAAAGGGGCTACGAATCGGGCGCGCAATAATGTAGCAAATCTAAAAGTGAAATTCTCAAGTGTATCTTACTACATTATAAAATTCACTGTAGTAACCAGAGAATGGATTAATTCAGCGATAGCCTCCAGAAATTCCGAATTAAAAATTTCTCGAATCTCTTGTTTTCACTTGACTTCATTTGACCCAAACTTTATTTAGTTTTCTGTTTTTTTTTTAACACATTTATTATTTGATACACATTTTTGCATTCCTACCTTTATTAGGAATTAGAAATCTAATTTTTCTATTGGAAGGTTGGTATTTATTCTTAGTCATAAATTTAAGTATTTCTTAAAATTAATCGACCACCACAACACGGACATGCGCCTAGCATGGTGGTCGAAAATCCCCAAATCATGTAAAAAACAATTCAATGAAGGGATGTATGTAATGGGAAGGAAGGATTGAATCTTGGTATTGTCGAGACCCATGTTACAGAGGCCGTCAAATCATTCCACAGCCGAGCTGTTGAATTTCAGAATGGGTTCTCATGCGACAAATATCAAATATTTGCCAATGTGCTTATTTTATTTTAAATAAATTACAAATAAAATTTACCGAAAACGGACAAAAATCTTAGGAATTTCAAAAATAATAAGATATCATATGTGGATCAATAAATTGTTCTGTTCTTGTTTCAGGAAGTACAATACTAAGTTGATGTGGAGGTCAAATAAGGTCACCGATCTGCAGTCGCTCGGCAATCCGATTGGTCCCCCATCAACCAATAGGAATCAATATCGATCACAAATCACTCTCTTGCGCTGCTACGAACATCACACACCATCAAAACATTTACAATTCCATAAATGGTGACCCCGACGTGATTGCACTCCACATAAGTTTATAAACGTAAAATAAAGGAAACTCCAGTTGGTGCACAAATAGTGTTTGTCACCTGTTTATCGTTGACATCCCCATTCATAAGTGTGTCCAGCATAACGCCGTGGAAGGAGCACTCCCGCGAGAAGAAATGCATTCCCAGCGAAGAGTTGTTGATGAGGTCGAACTTGCCGATTTCAAGGAAGCGCCCTCTGTAGCCGAGACAGCGCACTGAGGCCTGATGAAAATACACCACATGATAATGTGAAGATCAAGGAAGTTAAACTCATTCCAGATTGTCGGAAATTGCTTGCTACTGAATATGTTCAAGAATAAGATCTTGTTATTTTTTTGGTGTATCTGGGTAGTATGTTTACGAGAAATGGGAAGGCTGATAGAGATATTAAAAGAAGGGTAAATGCAGGTAACTCCATTAATAGAGGACTGAATGCCATTGAAAATCAAAAGAAGCGAAGCTAGCAGTCCACAATCCTGGTACCTACCCTGATGTATGGTAGTGAGGCATGGAACTGGCAGAGGAAGGATGAAAGTAGAACCAGGTATGATTGTATGAAAAATGTGAAGATCCACAAATAATGCAAGACTGGTGTAAGCGTAATGAGTAAGATTAAGAAAGGGACCCTCAGATGGTTTGGGCATGTAGAGCGAAAGAACGAAGAAAGTAGTGTAAGAAGAAAATATGACGCAAATGTGAATGGTCGAAGAAGTCGGGGACGCCCGAGGAAGTCATGGGACGATCAAGTAAATCAGATACTTGAGTCGGGCCATGTCAAAAGTCAGAATAATAGAAGATAATGTATTATACGAATAATAGAAGAGTGTGTATGAGATGATGTATGTAAATGTGAATGAAGCAAAGAGTATGAGCCAAGATCGAGATGTTTGGCTGTCCGTCCTCTCTGCCTACCCCTGCGGATAAACTAGTTAATTAGTTAGTTATTGGTAAGTTAGTGGGATTTGATCCCGCGACCTTCGGATTTTCCGTCAAGAGCCCAACCTCTCGACCACGGCGGGCGTCAAATATTCATTACCAATCATTTATTTTGTATAACGTACCTGGAGCTTATCATCAGCCAGCGAATTAAGGACGATGTCAACTCCTTTCCCATTGGTTTGTCTCATCACCAGTTCCTCAAATGAAGTATCACGAGAATTACCAATGTGTTCATCTAAAAACATTAAAAAAACACTAAAACTTTGCAAAAGATATTTTAGTCCTACATAGCGAAAAATAACGTATCTAAGATGAGGCTACAAGATATTACAGTATTATTAAAGGAAACATATCTTAGATATGTTTCCTTTCATTGTCCGTTCTCTTTAATTAACCCATTCATCACTAATCCCCACGCACGCCCCTACCCCCACCACAACATTGTGTGTTAATTTTTCGAAGAAAACTTCCTCGGAAAGGTTTTCACTTTATGATGGCATTATTTATTTTAATGAAAAGACAAATAACTTTGTTTACATCACTTTTAGACATTTATACACAAATAAATTGTATACTAAACTAAAAAATTAAACATAGATCACATATGAGAGGAAGAGGTAGAAGGAAGGGGAAGGGGTAATAGGAAGGGGTAAGGGGAAGGGGTAATAAGTATCCATAGTTGGTGAAGGAAGCGGTGAAACGTTGTAAAAGTGACATATTTTTAAACTTGAAAAATAATTTTTAAAAAAGATTTTAAGTAACCCACAGTTACCCGAACTTTATAGCCTATTAGAAGTACATAAACCAGAAAAACCAATTAGGCCGGTAGTATCTAATTGTAATGCACCAACATTCAAATTAGCATCAACTATACACTTTATACACTCTATACACTTTATACACTCAATACACTATATACTTTTTGACTGAAAGTTGTACTGTATAGTATACAGTATACAGTACGACTTTCTATATATATATATTAAAAAAAAATATATATATATATATATATATATATATATTTTTTTTTTAAAGAAAGACAAACATTCGCGGGCTACGAATAACCCGACATTATATGGAAATCTCCTACTACCACCACAGTAAGCCGAAAATATTACTTGAGTCGTGATGGAGGAATTAGCCAGCCGAGGAATCGAACACGGAACGCCTGGGTGGGACCCAAACGCTATGCCCACTCAACCACTGACCGGTCTATGTATTATTAAATTTAATTTAAACTAAAATTTAAAAAAGAAAAATGCAACTCTACGAATTTAGATTTTATAATGATATAAAGTTTGTGATATTTTTCCTCTCTTTCGCAAATCTAACCTTAAGTTATTTCTCTAAATGAGCTAACTTCCCTTTGACGTTTATTATGATTCCCTACATCCTAATGAATTCACGAATAAACAATACTAATCGAAACTACACATGACTAATTGAACAGATAATTAAATATAACTCAAAGGGTTAAATGTTAGTAAGTTTGATTATGATTGTATCTTGTATCTGCTGGGCGCCCCTCCATTTTGATTCAGCTGCTATAAGGTACATATAAAGATGGATTTAGTAGGTTAATGTAATTAGTTAATTGCATATTTGACGAACTCAGAATAACCCTTTCTGGCAAAATTTGGCTCCTGCCTCCATCAAGTAAGCAAGGTGATCAGGTGTCATCCCAAAATTCGCACAATCTTTTGGCACGGTTCGATTGATTGATACCTAAGTTATCGCGTTCCAACCGAACCTTCCTTCGCCATCATGCGCTGCCTTCAGGTCTTCCCCCGAGCCCAGATACCTCCAAATTCCTACTCCTCCAAAGTTTACTATTTACTTAGGGCGAACCGGTTTCGTCCCATATGCAATCATATACTCACGGGTTTGAGTGGAGTTACGGGTCGTGAATCCTCCCTCCACGTTCAAGAAATGAGACGAGAGTGACCCGACAGGCCTAAAGCACTAATTGTAAGTGAGTTTGTTTCATTCAATGAACAGTACATAAAAAGATATATATGTAAACATACGTATTGGGAAGGTTTATAACTTGCAATACGAAACTACCTGCATCGCATTCCAAGCTCGGATCTCGCCCATCAAATTCTGCGAAATTCTCAGATTGATACCGAATACATACGTAAGAATAGTGGGAGATATAAATAGATACTAATATATTAAGATCTTATCTGGCGATGTGTTCTGGAGATTCGCCAAAACTCCAAGCTTTTGTTTGGTTTTGTTGACGGTTTTGTTTGAGAGATCCGTCATCTCTATGGTTTGGGTAATGTTATAGAAGCGACCACTGCCTTCTATTGGTTGAACTGTATTTTTTTTCTTTCCCTCCCCTCCAATGTTAAACTTTTGATAAATTCTTACTATCCCGTGATTCTCAATTGCTTCATGTAAATCCTCATTACCCCTTATTAAGCTATCCCGTGATTTATCAACTGCTTCATGTAAATCTTCAATACGCCTTTTTAAGCTATCCCGTGATTTATCAACTGTTTCATGTAAATCTTCAATACGCCTTTTTAAGCTATCCCGTGATTTATCAACTGCTTCATGTAAATCTTCAATACACCTTATTTAACCATCCCGTGATTTATCAACTGTTTCATGTAAATCTTCAATACACCTTTTATTTGATTTACTATAATAAATCTGTTTATTTTCAATTGTTTAGGTCTGTAGATACCTCTTTACGTTCAAATTAAAGATAGTGTTTAATTTTTTTTTTTTTTTTTTTTTGTTTCTAATAATTGCGCAATATAATAATTTTATCCGGTTCCTAGAAGTTAATACCTAAGTACGATATCCACTAATCAAGGTCATTTTTTTTTCTCCTTTTACCGTATTCGAACTAGTGACCCAGTGACCGACTTATTTTGTAAACAATTGGAGTTATTTTGTAAACATTCCCGACGGCCTCGTGACCTAGATTCAAAGCGTATGAGATGTTTACTTTAGACATTCCCGATGACGTGTGAGATGGCCCTAATTTTTTTCTTTGTTTGATAATGATGTACTTAGCGCAATTGTCTAGTCTGATCCCCGATTACGCATACATATTTATTCATTTTTATATACTTTGTCTCAATAAATAATTTATAATATTGATATGTATAATTATATTATGATTGAAATAATTTCTAATATCATAACTTATTTCAAATGTTCTGGATTTTCTGAAATTTATATTAATACATATATAAAATTAAATATAACATATTGACTTGGAAATTTATCACACATAACTACTTTTAATAGCTATTGATGAATTCAGAGGTAGGAATCGATACCCTTTTTTCCTCTTTTTATATAAGTGTTTTTCTTTTTGATTAAAATTTTTCTTGGAAACAATAAAATTATATATATACATAAATACATATATATATAAAATATACTTATTATATTTATAATATTTTAATATAGTTACATACCACATTTTAAGCGAGTAATATTTTGGTCAAATAATTAATTCAAATACCAATGTATGCTGCATTCCGCTTTCTCCTTGGAATCTGTAAACTTTTATGTAATTGGAAAACTTACCCCTACCAGGTTTTTCCGACCGGGAAATACACGGCTAACCTTGCTGCAATTTTCCTAAATTAATTTTTATTTCCCTAAATTTAAATTAATTAATTTTTTTTTTTACTTCAATTTTTTTTTTTTTTTTCATTTAATCTAATTAATTAAAATGATGTATAAACTCTATCGTTCTAAACTGTATTTTATTTCAAAACTCGTTGGTTAAATAACACTTTAAATGATAGTTACTTCAAGATTAATTTCGAGATGGTAAATTGTTGTTAAATTAAATTTTTATCCCTCCGAACTTTTATGTATTAATAAACTATTATTTTGTTTTATTATTATTATTTAAGATAATTAATTTAAATATTTATTATTTGTTAGAACACTTTTCACTTAGATTGAACACACGTATTTAATTATAACTTCTTCACGCTTAATTATCACATCCCTTCAGTTATTTATTGCACTAATATTAAACGCGAAATTTCTAAGTTTAAAAATACGATATTTAGTGATTATAAAATCCGAATTTTACACTAAAACAAATTGTATTTATCACGAGCACTTTTATTTTTCACAAGTAATTAATGCGTTGACTTTATTTTTATTTTCACTGACTCTAACTGCAAAGTAATTTTTTTGTAGATCACTGGCTAGAATGTGAGAATTTTCCTAAGTCTTACAATAATTATCACTTAGAATTTTTCAACTTTTAAATTACCAACCGTTTCGTCACGTCTCGCGAACTTTCAACTTTTTCGACCACGACCATAGACTGTCCCCAACTGGCATTTGTCTCGTCTTTTATACCCCTCTCAGGTCCAAAAGAGCGTATCTGAATCTCCTGTAATAAACCAATCTAATAACTATCAACTCGTAATTTCTTGAAACCTCCCCATTATTGTCGAATGCGGTCCCTTAATCCCTTCCGCGTTTGATATTTTAACTTCTGTCTCGTACTTCCATACTTACAAGATCCGGATTTAGTAAGATCCATGTTTAATTGCCCAACTTCCTTTGTCCTGGTGTTCATACAAAATTAGCTTGAATTTAATAATTTTAAAGTTCTATTTTCATCTATTTCGTAACATGTCCATGCGTACGGCATCAACCATATGTTCCAAATCTGTCCCCAAATTCGCCTATCAGAGATATCTTCATGTCGAAGTCTTTCTCGCAAATTGTTCATTTTTATTTTATTATTTTTCCTCGAGTTTTTCTGTATTCTATATGAACCTTTCCACTTAAAACCGAATTTTCTCTATTTACGTCGTATATTTGAATTTTCCTTTTTTTTCTCGAATTTTCTTTTATTCACGACACTCTTTCCATGAATTTCCTTATTTATTCTTACGCTATTGTTCATATCTCTATAGATTTTTATATTTCAAGCCGTATTTATTTTATTCACTGTTAATCTAAGATTTCCTTTGTTTTTCTCTGTCGTATCTTCTTTCCCCTCGCTTCCCTGTACTCCCCTGATATAAACATATCGTTTTTTGATGTTTGCTGCCTCTTGGAAAATTTCACTTTCTATTTGTTATTAATAAATATATCATTTTTAACATTTTTTTAGGAGATACCCCCACTTCGGCCCTTAAATTCCTGTCATTTTTATTGCTTCATAGAGATCGTCCCCCAAATTCCGTCTCATTCTTACTCAAAATCCCATAAACCATATGCTTTGACAGTTGTATACGTTAATTTCTGTACCCACCTGGCAATAAATCCTTTTTTATTTCAGTGTCGTTAACTTTTATGAGAATTCTATAATGTAAATATTTCATAAGACCCATGATAATTTTTATAGCTCTTTTAACGACTAATTGCCCTTATCTAAACAATTTTCATGTTCGAATATTCCTTGTTTATCACAACAAAATACATCTGAGATCGACAACCATTGTAATGTCTCCTTTTTCCCTACAATCGCGTACTATGTTACACTATAATCTCCATTTTAATTACGTAAAATGACTCCTTTTCCTGAGTTTTTCTATCGCAATGTTTTCAGCATTTTCCACTTCCCTCTGTACTGTACTCTATTTTCCTCTCTAACACTTGTTACTGCACTTAACCTCTGAAATGTACCTTCGCACTCTCTTTAAAACTCTCATTTTTTTTTACGTTTTCTCCCTAAATCTTTCATCGTTATATCCTCGCTCCGTCTAGAATTGATAACAATAATTTTCCATTGTTTTTTCAACATTTCCATTCCCTTTAGCACGTTTTTCCTCGAATCGATCATCTCCGGTCGTCACAAACAATCGTATTATAGATGGAAATCTCCCGCAGACGTGCCTCTCGATTCCTGCGTTTTCTACTCAATATCATCCATTCAATCGTTATCCAAGTGTTTTTTTTTTCGCACCTAATATGCTTTAATGCATTCGAGAACTAAGGTTAACGATCTCTGAAATTTACTTGTTATTCATAACATTTCTCGGGTTCATCGTACTTTTGTCCCTGAATCGAATATTCTTTCCCATGGAGTTTATTCACCTCTCGGTCCGATGAAAACGAAAGGATAATTAATTACATTCTTAATTGCCGAGTCCAAAGGTCGTTCCTTTGTTCTAAAAATGGGCTCGGCCCTCTTCTTGTTTATAGGCTGAATTGGTTTTTAATCGCTTTTGCTGCAATCCAATTGGCTGTCAAGATATCACGGCCTAAAGTATATTTGGGAGTCCCTGCCTCTGATTATTTGTTGATACCATCTGTGATTTTTTAATCAATACTCGTCTCACTTTGTCTAATTATAGATCCCTACCGTAAATATGAATTCACTTTACTCTAATCCGATAGATGTCGTAGATGTGTCCGTTTTATAAGTAATTGATATTTTCTTTTTAAATTAAAGTGGGAAGCTACGATATTTTCTAATTTTCACTGTTGATCAATGCAATTCATCACAAGTTGACGAAATTCAAAAATATGTAAACTTATTTCCTTATTTTGTAAACAGTAAGGTTGATTTGATCTTTCCAGATTAGGTTTGTGTATATTGTTTTTCCTAAGTGTTTAATTTTATTCGTTTTTTTTTTAATGTGGAACAGTTCCACGTTAGTAAATCCTACAGTTGTTTTTTTTTATGATCATAATATGATGATATGAGTTGTCATGTATAATTTAGTCACAATTTTGAGTAATGTCATTTGATTTTATTTCAAATGGTAGAATGTGAATTTAATAATATTAATAATACGAATTGACTTCTATTTTTTTTTTTTTTTTGGTTTTCAAGGTACAATCCCGTTAAACCGCAATAAAGCAGTTTGTCAACAGGATGTTAATGTTCAGTTACAATTTAACATTACATAATATTATTACTATAACCATACAGATATAACAATTAACACATATGAATTAATATAAACTATCTCTATTGAAAGGAAAAGGGTAATATATAAGACTTCCTTTAACTGTGGAAGGATACAGTTAAGGTTACCTGTTAGTGTCGGGAAGATCTTTTTGATAAAGGCTCTCTTCTCTGCGGTACCGACGGTGGTGTAAATCGTACAGCCGTAAAAGAGACACACGTGAATAGCCGCCTGGCCCACTCCACCGGAGCCTGCGTGGATCAGCACTGTGGAGCCAGGCTGCATGTTGCCTTTCACCATCTAAAAATCCCACGATTTTAGAATTTATGGGCAACATTTGTTAAAAGATTGTAAAACAACACCATAATTACTTGGTTTACAAATAAAATGAAATAAAACTCACCAGCGCATAGTAGACAGTACCATAGGCAACGGGGATAGTAGCACCTTCCTCCATCGACCACTTTTCGGGGATTGGCCAAATCAGGTCTTTATCGACTGTTATCAGATTGGCTATGGCGCTATTGGAAACCATACCCATCAACCGAGATCCGCTAAAAAAATCAGTATGGTAATTGATTTTATTGTAACGTATCAAATAGTTAGTTTGAATGCGAAAAGATAACAGGGTTTGTCAAATTAACAATGAGAAAACAGGGGTTGTAAATTGGAGCCCTGGGGTACGCCAGAAAAAAAACATTTGAATATACTTTGTGAAAATACTTGTAAAAAAATAATATGATACTTCTAGTGAAAGATAGTTTGAGACGTTTTGAAACATCGAACTCAATCATTTTTTATCAATTGCATTTATCATTTTTGGAAAAAAGACCAATAATGGGGTTGTAATTAATTAATTAGTATAAGCAAAAGGACTAGTAAAGAATTCTACACTTCTCAAATCAAAACCAAATGCAAATTTGTCCTCTAAATTAAATCTTCTACCAAATCACATTCAAATAAAAGATAAAATATCAAAATATTATATATATTGAATATTCATTTAGAATTTAAGTAAATAATTTCATATGAAAACATTCGGAAATATGTAACCGAGATGATATCCCGGAATCCAGGTTGCAAATCAATTCTTAGATTAATAGTTTCCAACAAAAAAGTTATTAGTGAAAGATAAGATATTGTTAAGTCTAAAATTTGAAATATGAGATTGACAAAATTATGACTGAAGGTGGCAATAGCGAAATTGGTTAACGCGCACGACCCGGTTAGACGAGAGGTCTGGGTTAGAGGAGTCTCAGTTGGGACTATTGTCTTTTTCTGTTTTTCTGTGTAGTGTTCTCTTTCATATTTTCATTTAGATTATTATTGTTGTCTTCCTTTTCAACGATAAAATATCTCTGAATATGATAATTAAAATTATGGCTAAATGATGCAGATGTTGAAACACTTTTCCTATAAATTCTATGTAAACCTTCATGCTTCACTTTTCAGTAACTTTAAGACTACTTTTTTTTACCTTCTTAGAAACAATAATAAAAAATCAACGAACTTTTATGTGTCACTTTTTTACAACACTATTTTCAAAGATATCTATATATTTAAATTTTCACTTAAATGTACATTTTTTACTTGTACTTATTGATGTAATTTAGCACTTTAGTTTATATTACCCACGCACAGGCAGTGCCTTAGTGGGTTTCCATTATCTAATTTTGTCTTATTTATATATTTTTTTACTTTTTTCTAACCTTTACATTACTTGTCTTATGTTGTGTTATTTTTTTTTTCAGTACGACATCTTTTTCAATTTTTTTTTTTTGGTTTGTCTGTGGATTAAATCTTCCTACCCAGGAAATAGAGTTAATCACCCTACCAACCGTGGCAAATGCCGATTAGATAAGAGCGACATTTATTTTTTTTATAAAATTTTGTAAAGTCATCGAATTTCAGAACATGCCCACGTGTCTGCAACACTTGATAGGATGCATTGTCATTGGCAATAAGTCTATCTGCCTTGTTTCAGCTCGGTTGGACTTTGGAATGTGGGTTAATTTATACTTCCAAGATTTCATTTCATTCATTAAATTAAGAAAACAAAAGTCAAATTCAAATAGATGTTTAATTAAATGAAGACAATACAAGCGAAACTCAATCGAAAATCTGGAAACAGAAAAATCACAAAAAGATATTGGCACCTCTGGGACTCGAACCCAGGACCTCTCGCTTTCCGGGCAAATACGCTTACCACTGCACCAAGATGTCGATATTAAATTCGGTCATTTTTAACTGTATCGTACTTCGACTAAGAACCACCCACATTATCTTCATTTTCTTAACGCGTATATTATTGACTGCCATATTTATGTATGATTGCAAGATTCAAACCCGAACTAAATGCTCTCTAAATAGTGTCTGGATAAATACTTACCTATTTTATTTAATATGCGAAATTTATTGACTTTTATGCAAGTCTAGGATGCATATTTTATTTTTATTTTAACTTTATGAGTAAAACCTCAAATTTTAATATTTAAATAAATGAAGACAATATAAGCGAAACTCAATCAAAAATCTGAAAACAGAAAAATCAGAAAAAGATACATGTATTTAAAAATCACTGATAATATAATAGAAAAAATATTGTCAGACCTCTCTGTTCTTCCGGAGAACTCAAACCCCAGTACAAACTCCTGAGCCAGTCGGCCTTTAACAGTTGGAGGAATTCTGCCCGTAGCTGTCATCACGTCACGGAAATTAAGGGGAGCGTAGTACACCTGTTGATACAATAAGTCAAAATTCTATTTTTATAGTGTTCAATGTAGTGTTAAATAATTCCAGTGATTTAGATTACTTGAATTGAAAATAACAAGTTATTTTATGTACATTTAGCGTAATGTTTACAATTAATGTTTAACTGGGCCAGACGTCCTAATCCTCAGCCACAGAATAACTTAGTACCTTCCAGGCACTAAGTTATTCTGTGGCTGCGGACTGACACACTAATGGACGCTAATGGAGTCTAGCCGTCTACCTTTCGGCTATTACATTAGACACTGTAGCCGAGCAACGAACAACCTTAAAAAGATTATACAAATTCAGTTTTACAGAATGGTATCACCGGGCACCGCTCTCCGGTCTAGTGCACGACGATGCAAACTTATTCCGGTTTCAACGTTCGTTCCGTCCGCCTGCTTTTCCTCTAAGCGAGATAATTGTTAAATCTGTGCTAACTTATTGTAACATAAATTTTCAAAGAAAATATATTTGACTCGCATTATTCAAGAGTTATTATTAAAAACCTCCATAACACAAGCATCCAGTTTACAGACGTAGCGAGGCCTGTAAATTGTCAAACCCTCTGGATAAAATATCTAAACATTACCCACATTGCTAAAACACGAACGACGATACTCTTCTAAGCTACTACTATTAACGACATCTGTTGAAGTTTGTGGAAACTACATGACTAACCTATTCTCCAAATTCAAATTAGTAAATGTTATGTATTTTTTTTATATTAGTAGGAAAAAGATACTCACATGAACAATCTGCTTGTCTTTTCTTGGATTTAAGTTTCCCTGAATCCACTTCAGGCTTGACAAGTCTCCACGGGATGTAACATTCACAAAGGCGTGATCCGTTAAAATTGTTCCAATATCTTCAATGAGCAAGTGCCGGTATGTTCCCCACTCACCCTGTGAACGTAGAAAAATTTGGTATTAATGCGTTCATAATGTATTCATTTATTTCTGTACTTACAGTTTACATTGATGTACCAATAATACAAAAATGTTAATAATCAGTTAGCGAATAATAATGGGTGTTTCGTTATTAATACGTAGTGCTTAAAACAAAACACTTCATTACGAGAGGTGTTCGCATGTTTTAGATTCTGTGTTATTCTTATTCATCATAATTAAAAAACAGCATCGTCCAACAGACTCAAGGAGGATCCTGTGGTTCTTCCCATTGCGGCAGTATCGTATATCAGGTTAAGAGCAGTTAAAGAATATCATAATATGAATAAAATGAAAATAATTAAGCAGAGTTCACTTCATGAAGTATCCTTTTATTTTATCTACATTGCGTTGATATTATAAAAAAATGATCAACACTTTAAAGTCATAAATAATTAGCATCTATTCACCTGAGAGTGAATTTGCGCTACCACTCCCTGATAATGTGACAAGAACCCCTTAAATCCCAACATACCACTCACCAAGACATATTCATTAATGGTTCGGACACGACGTTTTTGATGTGGTAACTTCGAAAAAGTCAGTTTCTCTACTTTCGATCAGTCAAATTGGTTGATTTTGTGGAAGAAATGGGTTTTATGGAAGAAATCATGACCACATAATGAGCCACCCTTATGTTCCTATCTATTTTATAGTATAGTGTTATTTAATACGGTTCTTAGTGCTTACATTTTTAAAAATGTTAACACCCAAATATTTTTGGAGCTGAGTTTTGTATAATTCTAGATCCGGATTAAAGTCTGGAGCATTGGAATCCATGACATTAATACAGATGACTTTTTCTCCTTCAGGTTCCCTTCTTAGGCAGTTGACTAGACCCAGTATTCCATTGAGTGGCTCGTTCTGAGCGACTAGCACCAGATTGTCCGTTTTTCTGAGTGACGATTTCACTTTGTCGAGCCATGTGAACTTCTCGTCGTCATCCTTGATGTCGACAAAGATGGAATGTTTGGCCCTGGCTTTTCTTTTGAACAGTACCAGTTTTTCTTGGCCTACGTTAATTGAGCTGATGATATCAAGGTTGTTTGGAACCAAATCAGGATTAAATTTAAGGTCTTCACGTGAAATAAGGAAACCATTTTCTTTCAGTGTTCCGAGGGCTTGCTGGAGAACCTACAACATAAATAAGAAGAGAAGTTTTTTGATTCGTGAATGGCTTGTGTTTTTTCAACTTTCTTGTTTAAATAAAAACCAATCAAAACTCTAAATAACACTCTTATTATATGAATTATACTACGGATCGATTGCTGGGTCTTAATGAAGAACGGTGAAAGAGAAGCGGTTATTTTTGAGAAGACGATTTAAAGTATAAATACTAGTTTTTAAATACACAATAGAAAGTGTGACGCGTGAGGTACCACCACGAGATACACGCACTAATTACAATTACTACTATACTGAGCATGTATAAAAAGTGGAAGATAGCTGACCACCTGAAATGACTTCTTTTAAATGGGCCTGTAAGACGAAGAAATGTAAAACACAGTCTTGGTTGCAAATATATTTAAGAGATGGCAGACATTAAAAATATTGGATTTAATTGATCATGGTGTTAGTAATTATTTAAATTGGTAATTAGGTCTCAATGGCAATGAGTATTTGCGCTAGTAAGACTAGAGGATCTGGATTCAATTCCCGCATGCGACCGTTAACTTTTAATTTTCTGTGACTAAATTTACATATGTCATTGAAAGGTGTTTCAATGATCAATTGTATAAGTTATACTTACGTCCTCTCTTTCCAATAGGCTTGTTCCAACGAAAATTGCTACATTGCTTTCTCCTGACACCTTCATGGTTCCAACTGTAATTCCTGGTCCCAAGTCTAGATCGTTATCCTTTGCCAGAACAAGCATTTCCGCTTGGATGAGCGGAGTATCTTCAAGAGAAGCCCGGATAGACGCGGCCAGGGGAGTTCTTCCCACAATTGTTCCGTCATCCAAGAGCTCCAGTACCTTTACTTTAATGCTGGGGACATTTTCAAGAACCAGTTGGGTGCAGATTCTGATGGCTTCGTCAGTCTGTTGATTTTTTATAGATTTAGCAAAAAACTTAACACACTTTAATGTGTTCATAAAAAACTATCATTAAACAAAATTTGTAGTCTTGGACACAATTAAATGCCTGTTTTACATTCTTCTATCGCAGAGTTGTTGATTTCATGTTTGCGGATTGTATAGTCTGTGTATTTGCCTAATTGCCATGTACTTCCCAAATTTCCTTTTCACTGTTTCCTACCCTCTCGCGCTCTCTACAGAAATACGACTACAACGCATCATAATTGACGATACTATATCCAGACTGGCTTTTGAAAACTGCCGCGATTCCGGTGCGGTTCCATATTTAAAACAAATTTTTCTTTCGTGCTCGACGGTATTCTCGAGAATTTGATTTTGGCACCAAAACAACACAGAACTGAGTGCTATTAGTTGCATCCAGATGAAAAACGCACGTGAGCCGCTCCGACTTAGTAAATCAACAACTAAAGGCAAAATAATGTGCATGAAATCAATTGTGACTACAATAGTGAATTCGGGCCTTTCCAACAATGTTCAAGTATTTATTAACTTTCTTACTAGTTGGGAGCGTCTCAAGATTGTGTTATACGCAACTATCAAAAGTGACAGTGCAAGGACAGCGGGCCAAGGTGATGGTGTTTAATAAAGTCTTGCGCATTATCCCTTTGGATTACTATCCTATTAATATTCGTTAGAAGTGATACTTCACCGAGATTACTATCCAAATGGATTCTTCTTCTTCTTTGTGTACCGTATCAGATCCCCCCGACGTTGGCGATCACTCTTAAAAATGTCTCTCTGACTTGCGCTGCCCTGAATAGCTCCTTAACACTTCAAATGCCGGTCCGCTTTCGTATATTTCGCAGCCAGGACATTTGTCTCCTACCAGACCCTCGGGGACCCTGTATCTTGCCTTTCAATATTAAATGGAGCAAGTGATACTTCTCCCCTTGAAGTATAAGACCCATATATGAAATTTTCCTGATTTTTATTAATGTAAGTAGTTCTCTATCCGCTCTAGCCCGCCTGAGAATTTCTGTGTTGGTTATCATGTCGGTCAATGGGACCTTGGGCATTCCCCGGTGAAGCCACATTTCAAAAGCTTCTAACCTGCTCATGGTATTTACTTTCAATGTCCATGTTTCACATCCATACAGCAATACCGACCATACATAACATTTTAACATTCTCTGCCTTAGTTTTAAGCTGATATTGTCATTGCAGAAGAGGGGTTTAATTTTAATGACTGCAGTTCTTGCTGCTTCAATTCTGCATCTAACCTCTACATCTGGGTCATGAGTCTCCGTGAGAATACAGCCGAGGAATCTAAATCTTTTCACATTTTCGACATTGCAACCATTTAACTGTATTACTGATTCAGGGTGATCCAGTCGTCCAAATGTCATCCATTTAGTTTTATTGACGTTGATTGTTAGGCTCAGTTGATCACCAGCTTTTTTAACAAGATTTAATAGGTCTTGGAGGTCATCGATACAGTCAGCTTGTAATACAGTATTATCTGCGTAATGACAACTTCGTTGATCTTCAGACCCTTCTCAGTAATACTTGGGGCTCTTTTAAAGACACAGTTGGAATAGAAATTAAACAATAGTGGCGACAGGATACAGCCTTGTCGTACTCCACGCTGAATGGTAATTGCATTAGATCTCTCATCCCCGTGTCTTATTTTTGCTGTTTGAAACCAATACAGGTTGTTAATAAAATTCTGGTATTTGGTGTCAACGTTACACTCCGCAAGCATTTTCATTTGGTCAGCATGTTTTACCCTCAAATGTCAAATGCCTTTTCGTAGTCAATAAAACAGGCAAAGACTTCCTTTCTTTGGTCACGACACTTTTGAAATAATACGTCGATAGACAATAATGCATTGAATGCATTGAAGCCAAACGGAGTGTCATCCAAGTCCTGCTCGCACTTGTTGCGTATCCTGGCATGTATTATTTTAAGGGATAATTTAAGGACATGACTCATCAGGCTTATTAATCGATAGTCACTGCACTTCTTAGGGTATTGTTTTTTAGGCAATGCCACGAAGGTGGATTTTAGCCAATCTTGGGGTATATTCCCTGTGTTATATATAGAGTTAATTAACCTCAACAGGTAGTCAACATTTTCATCATTAAAGAGCTTTAACACCTCAACTGGAATATCGTATGGTCCGCACGCTTTTCTATTGTCTAAAATCTTTATCGCATGAAGAATTTCTGATTTTAAAATCGTTGGTCCATGCAATTGATCATTAGGAATTGATGTCAGGTCTAATATCTTTAAATATTATCATGAATATACTTTTCCCATTTTCGTAAAATATCTTTTTAATCCAAAATTAATTTATTGGAATCGTCAACTAAAGATGATGGAGTAATTCTTCTCGAAGTGCCTATAATTTCCTCCAACTTCTTGTGAAGTTTGAATGCATTCTGACTATAACTGTACGACTAGTTCTTCACACTGTGACTTCATCCATTCTTCTTTGGCGTTTTTAATTTCACGTGTAATCGTTCTTTGTAAGTTTTTATATTGTGTCTCATTATGTTTGTATTTACGTCTCTCATCCGTTAAATTCAAAATGTGGTCAGTCATTCAATTCTTTTTTCTAATTTGCTTATCAGCTTTCAAATTTGTATCACAGGTTATCCTAAAAATATTCGTTATAAGTGACACTTCATCGAGATTACTATCTAATGGTTTACTATCCTAATAATATTCGTTATAAGTGATACTTCACCGAGATTACTATCCTAATGGATTAATATCCTATAAATATTCGTTATTAGTGATACTTTAACGAGATTCCTATCCTAATGGATATCCTAATAATATTCGTTTTAAGTGATACTTCACCGAAATTACTATCCTAATGGATTAATATCCTAAAAGTATTCGTTAAAAGTGATACTTCACCGAGATTAATATCCTAATAATATTCGTTATAAGTGATATTTCACCGAGATTGTAAAACAGGCATTTAAAAATTTAGAAAAAAATACATAAACGGACATAAAGAATTTATAGAAATTTGTACTTTTATTTCATATTTCGGGAAAAGTGGTACAAATGCGTGCTTCTCCACGACGGGTACTTCCGGAGGATTTCTCCTGGTAATATGGGCAGCTTCCAATCCTTTGATCTCTACGCCGCCCGATCTACAATTATATAATATACTACGTTAAGGAAATACCAAAAACGATTTATTCGTAAAATCCACACCGGTAGTTAGAAAAATCTAAAAGGTTTCCAGTGAAAAAAGTTCTTGGAATTTAAGGATTTACGTTCCTACTAGTATGTTTGGACCCTTTGAAATAACAAGGTTCCGCAACAGATAGAACCTTGTTATTCCAAAGAGTCGTTATGTAACCGTAACCAAAATTTCCTCTGAAATCTTTGAAGAAGATTTGCTAGAAAGTGCTTTTCCCTACCTACTAATAAAGCAATTTGTCTAAAGTAACGTCACTATCTCACTTTCAATTCTTTAACAAACTTTCTTCAGGTAAGTAGCTATACCTTTATATTGAATAAAAAATGCGAATAAGAAAGTCCATGATACGACATTTGAAAATAAAAATACTGAACCATGAAGACGGCTACCACCTTGAAACGGAAACGGAAAGTACAAATAAATTTACAGACACACAAAATCCAAATTGGTCGAGTTTATAGAACTTCGCTATAAACTATACCATTTTATGATTTTGTCTGTCTGTAAATTTCTTTGTACTTTCCGTTTCCATTTCAAGATGGTGTGTGTTGTACCTAGGTACCTATATCCCAAAAAGTGTTTTGTATAGAAGGTTTTTTGTGTAAAAGGTACCACTGTATATCTCAAAAAAATTTTGTGTTCAAAAATTGAAAAAACAATTCCGAAAAAAAGTTTATTCATATACAACAAATTCAATAGTGTAAACAACATTCTGATGAGAAAATATAGAAGTACAAAATAAACCAAAAATAAATTGGTAAGTAAATTCTTCTTTTGAATTATAGTTGTAGCTGTTTTGAGTAATATATTTTTAAATATCGGATTAATTCGGTTATTTCGATATTTCTTAAAGTATTTCTTCAACAAAATTTGATGTTTATAACACGTATCGACGGCAGAAAGGCTAATTGACGTAACCAACATTTTGTCGATTTTCACTTTTTGATGCCATTTTACTTGAAAAAAAAAACTGCATCGATCTGTGTACTCGAAGTTTATATATTATGAAAATTTGAAAGTTTACTCCCTTAAAATGCCTACTGTTTTTTGCGGAAGTCCGACCAAAAATTGACGTAAGTGATGGAAAATGCGACGATTTTAAATAAAATGCGGGTTACTCCCTAAAAAAATTATATGGTTACGTCAAATAACCTTTCCGTGTTTTAGGAAACATTTTAGCTTACGGCAAACGGCTGACTAAAGTTTTAAGTTTTATTTGGTTACATTAATCCTTTAAGTTATGCTGCATCGAAAGTTTTTAGTGACATAGTTTTTAGTAACATATTACGTAATAATTACATAGATCTAATTATATTGGTAGAAATGTACATTATTCTGTTGTTCATTGTAAAAATCAACGAGATAGGGGTTACCATTACTATTTTCTGAAATTATTTTTTATTTTTTCGAATGCATTTGCTGGTTATGTCAATTAGCCTTTTTGCCGTCGATATTACGACTAAAATTTAAAAAAAAATGAGATTTTAACGGTCAAAAAAACTCACTTCCCTGAACACTTTTTGTTCTCTGACTCACTATCTTAGGAAGTCTTGAGAAGTCTCGGAATGATCTTGATTATCTTGTTAAATGTTCGGAATTAAATAAATTACCCTTCAGCATCCAGAAATGCAGTGTCGTTACGTTTACAAAATCCAGAGATACAATTCTATTCTTATCTGACATTAATAAAAATATATTTTTTTATGAAAAATTTTAATTTTATTATTTGATATCGTCAGCAAAAAAGAGATATTTAGAGCGGTTAATGGTCTTGCCTATATCATTAATGAATAAAAGAAAGAGAAGGGGTCCTAGATTTGATCCCTGGGGAATCTCGGAGTTAGTTTTGTATTCGTGAGGCATGAACATTCGTGTCCGTAACTGAAAAACTGACGGCGATTGTGTAAGTTAGCTACGAAAGCGAGAAAATCCTGAGAAAAACCAACGTCACCCAATTTTTGCAATAAAATATCAGGATCGACTTTGTCAAATGCTTTTTCGAAGTCTATGTAAATCACATCGACATGTGCAAAATTTTCAAACGATTTATTAATGCGTGTATTATGTGGCGAGGTTTGTTGAGAGTGATAGAGAGGGGCAAAATTCGTGTTGCTTCTCGGTAAGTGTATGTTTTGTTTGATTATACATGGTGTTCGGGGGTAAAGTGCATGAACTTCTGGAGGTGATTCTACATGACATTATAAGTAAAAAAGATAAATAAATATTTTAGAAATTCCAACTTTTATGGGGAGCTTTGTGGCGCGGGAGAAAATGTCAGATAAGTGGGATTTGAATGAGAGATTTAATTAAAAAAAATACGCCAAGGTCTCGAATCTCGTTTTTGTGTTAAGGAATTCTAACAAAACGTGAATTCTGAGTAATCAGGTTTTTTCGATATGGTTACACGCGTATATGTATGCATATAAAAATGTTGCTATTTACCATAATTCTCCACTAGTCAAAGAAAACACTTTTACTTTTTACCTTTCACTCTTATTTACCCTTCACTCTCATTCACACCCGATTAGATAACAAAATCATAAAAAAATCACTTGGGTTGGATTTTCCACGAAAGTTCAGATCATACACTTAAAAATGCCTTAAAACAACAAAACTGGAATCATTATGACTGCTTTGATGTAAACCTGGGTGTATGAGACCACTTATTTGTTCCATACAAATACTATAAACAATAGGGCGCTGGACTCTGATCGTCACTTCGGTTTCGGGAGATAATAACAACTCAGAGGCTTCTTGGGTTATAATAAAAATATTTATTTTCAGACGGTTTTTATACTGATTTTTGCGTACACCTGTGTTGAAGGAAAACGTAAACATGTTTTTCATTTCGGCACCTGCTATTTATCTGGATGATCCCAGGTGTTCGAAGCAGGTGTCAGGTATATTAGTTTGCTATTTTAAATAACAAACTGGTTTGGACACGAAGTGTTTTCTTGCATGGGTTGACCTCATTTCGCACCTGTTGTTTGTGATAATGCGAAGTGTTTTGGTTTTTGAATAAAACGTGTAGTTTTTCATGTAACATTTCGCAAGAATTGACTTGTCAATTAGTTGTTTACTCTTCTCTGAACAGGTGGTAGGCAATAATATTTTAAAGGAACACGTATGGCGACCAGCTGCAAAAGTTTCACGTAAACAAGATCTAATGCATCAAGACGTCTGTTACACTGGGTGTACTCGTGGGAGATCCCACTTTTTTATGCTCCGAAAGCAAAAAATTTCTGCCTTTCAGAACTATTCAACGATTCTTCATTGAACATCGACAATTTCAATGTCACTTACAGAGAGTTCAGCAACTATCTTCTGACACACGTAACAACATAGTACAACTGCCCCCATGCACGTTTTAATTTGTAATTTTCTCCATAATATATTATTGTATTACTGTTTTACTAAGAACATGCAAAAAAAAAATATTAATGCAAGAGGAAAATTATTTACTACCTTACCAACAAATATAAATGCTTCGGCAAGACTTTCATGCCATGGATGCCGTTTGGGCCGTTATCGCAAACGAGATAAGACGTCATCAGATGAGAAATCCCTTGGCGCGATAAATGAACCCACTTTTATAAAAAAAATAATATCTCATCAAGAAAACTTTGTTTTAAAATATGTTAGTTGGTGAAAATTTAAAAAAAGTCAACAATTCCTGATGTTCATAAAATTTACTAAGTTTCCAGTAGAATAATTCAACGGCATTCAAGTTACAACGACAACAGTATGGTTTTTTTTCTCTCTCCATTTTACCGATGTCTTGAAAACCAAAATCGCTTTCAATATTTAAAAATCCAAATGTTTGCATTAACCAAAATAAATCCTACCTTAAAGTTTTAATGTTTTCATTAATAGTCACGGGAACAGTTTTAATTCCGACATCGGGAACGGCTTTTATGATAGCGTGGTGTTCCAGTGGATCGATTGAAATTTTTTCTATCCTTGTGGGAACGTACAGTCCCCTACTGTCGAGGGCGAGGATGTTCACCTGCATCAGGTTGTCCAGAAAAGTGACCCAATTGTTGTTCCAGGCTACCACTCCATTGCAGCCATCTATGGAGTAGCTTTCAAGGCCGCGGAACAAACCCCTTGAACCAAATAAATGCGCATTAGTATCTATGCCTACGGAAGTAGCATAACGAACTAACTATCACGCCGTTTCTCCGCAGGGGTAGGCAGACAAACAACTCGGTCTTGCCATACACTCTTTGCCTCATTCATATTCGTACATCGTCTCATACACACTATTTTATTATTCTGACTCTTGACATGACCCGACTCAAGTATCTGATTCACTTAACCGTGCCATGTCTTCTTTGGGCGTCCCCGACTTCATCGACCATTCATATTTGCGTCATACATTCATCTTACACTACTTTCTTTGTTCATTCTTTTTTCTATTTCGAAATAAGGATCGTATTGCATTGCACTATTACTGCATACATTCTGGAATAAAAGGTTATTATTATTGAAAGCAAATTAAAAAGTGACTTACGAGTAATTGTATCCTCTTAGTCGCAATTCCTTGTAGATTTCCCTTTTAGTAAGATTATTGACAGAGTCTCCACTTCTCTCTGTAGGCGCTTGAATTTGAGAGAAGTCCCGATAAACACCCTTCTTCTGATAGATTCTACCAGTCACTATTGCTGTTCCTCCTTCAACGATCTGTTTAGATTTAAAACATGTCTTTCATAGTATTATATTCTAAATGAAGTAATTTTTTTAAATTAGTTGGTACCAAGTTTGTTTTATAATTATACATTATTTATTTTTTATTGTTTATTAACATTTAAACAAACTCACACGTACGTTGTAATCAACGCATTCACAGATGGTGCCAATTGAATTATTTTAGGTTTTAAATACTTTTTACACATTACGCTTTAAAATAATAAGGTCATTTATTTGTTTGCGCCCGTACATATTTAATGTGAATATAAATAAATAGTTTTGTCCATAAACAATCCCAAATCTTTTAAGAAAGGCTGAAAAATTCAATTTTGTATCGGTGACTCAATCCAATAATTTTTTTTTTATTTATTATTAATTGAATTTGTATGATCAATTTATAAAAAGTTAAAATTGTTAAAATTACATAAACATCAATATACCCTTTATTTGGGTTGAACCGAGATTCATCAGAGACCGTTAGGACTACGTGTGAGGCTTACAGGAAAACATCATTAAATAGTCAAAATTACAAAAAGGCTGTTCAAAATTGAACATTGTTCTACATTCGCTGTATCCTCAGGTTTTATTAAACCCGCAATCTCCTAAGAAATTCCTTGCAACGACGCGATGCTGCTCTTCTTAACCCGTGTTCGGACATATAAAAATATTATCGTAATTACTTTTACCCACATCCCATACTGTCTGACCTACCTGTATAATATTATCCCCATTCTGTCCAATCCTTATCACTAGGTGAAGGATTTTTCCCTAGTGCCAGTACTATTCCTACCGCGTAACTAGACACAAAACAGTGACATGTTCCAAGACCAAATTTCATGGTCGATACAGGGCGATGTGCGACAAGGAGTAAATACACACAGTTGAGTTTTGTGCATTCACGGGAACAGAAAGGAGATCATACTCAAGGTAAGACTTTTTCATTTTTCTGGTGGCGTTCTCTCATATTTACATATTCTGTTTTCTAATTCCTTCCTTCATTATTCACACACAAAATTCACGCTGCCCAAATCGCCATATTTTCAAGAGCTATTGAAACAACTCCCAAATCATCGATATCTTAAGGTGTGGAATCTTTCCAGATCTTTGGGAATCAATCATAAACCAAACAGGAAATTTTTTTACTAGTATGAATAGTTTGTGCATGGTTTATATTTTTTTATGTAAAATTATGCAATCAAGGATGTAAGAAAATTAACCTCGAAATTCCCGCTGACCCTCTGTATCATGATGGTGAACTCCAGCGTGCCCTCCTTGGGGATGTTGGTGGCCCTCTGGAAGCGCACATTCTCAAACACCACCGCCACTTCCTGGTAATCCTTCCCCTTCATCAATGCCAGGGTCTCCCAAACCATCTCCAGGTATCCTGTGGCCGGGTACAAATTGCGTCCTGCATAGACAAACAATAGTTTTATTTAATTTTATTGGACTAACTTTTTTTAAAGATTTTACCCATCAATATGATATTAACCGTCGAAGAAGAGGACAATCTCTACATATTATAAATTAAAGTCCTCCGCGTCATCTGTCTGTCTGTTTGCGATAAACTCAAAAACTACTGAACGGATTTTCGTGCGGTTTTCACCAATAGATAGAGTGATTTGTGAGGAAGTTTCATGTATATAATTTATCAAGGATCTGTGTAAATTGGTTGAAACATAACGATAATTGTTAGAAGCATCGGAAAAAGTCAAGCCACCTGGGAGGTTTCATCGACACAGCCTATTCCCTTTGAAATATAACAAAACAATGCATGGTGAGATATTCCTCTTTTATAGATCTACGAAAAAGTTTGCAATTAAATACATCTATCTTTTACGTATAGCTTGCTATCTCTACATCTTCATCTCTACATCTCTATCTCTTCATCTCTCTTCTTCTTCTTCTACATCTTCTCTTCTCAACATCTCTACATATTATAAATTAAAATCCTCCTCGTCCTTTATCTGTCTATCTGTCTATTCGCTTTAAACTCAAAAACTACTTAACGGATTTTCATGCGGTTTTCACCAATAGAAAGAGTGATTCGTGAGGAAGGTTCAAATATATAATTTGTTAAGGATTTGTTTAAATTGGTTGAAACATAAGGATAATTGTTAGAAGTGTCGGAAAAAGTCAAGACGCCCGGGAGATTTCATCGAAAACACTGCCTAATCCCTTTAAAATATAACAAAACAATGCCCGGTGGGATATTCCTCTTTTATAGATCTACAAAAAAGTCCGCGATGGCATCTTTTTCGGATAGCTTACTATACTCATTCTATCTTCTAAAAAAATGGTCACGTACAATATGGTAATTGAAAAGTTATTTTGACGGATACAGTATTAATTCTGATCAACCTCAATACGTTAGTTAACTCAAGCATTTCATGCACATTATTATAATCTTTCGCACCATCTCTACGTATAATAAATTAAAGTCCTCCTACAAAGATGGCGGTGGTTATAAAGGTTTGATATCCAGTAGATGGCGTTGTGTTTAGTTAGCCACAGCAACGCGTGGCCGGGTCAGCTAGTTTAATTTAAACTTCGATGCATTTAAAGCCAAATTAGTACACCACTTTTTTGATTTAATTAATGAATGAGAAATCATTTTATTTTATTTCGATTTTTTTTTGTTTGTTTTATATTAACTGTTCGTATTCTAGATGCAAACGACGAGAAATTATGTAAAAATTAATGTGTTTTGATTTTTTTTGTTGCTCGTAAGTATATCCTCGACTTTGTGCAGAAACGGGCGGTCCGTTTGATAGATTCTCCCATTTTAACAGACGGATTGCAATCTTTAGAGCACAGGCGTCGGCTGGGAATGCTATCCTTGTTCTACCGGTATTACAATGGAAGATGCTCCGAGGAACTAGCATCATTGATCCCTTCGGCACCGGTACATAATCGGGAAACACGCCAAACGCGTGCCCAACATTTGTACACGGTTGACATTTGTCACATGAGAACGGGTCGTTTCTTCGACTCGTTCTTATGTTCAACAGCTCGGCTGTGGAATGATTTGCCGGACTCTGTGTTTCCTCCTTCCTAAAACATAGGTCTCTTCAAGACTAATGTTCATTCCTTCCTCTCCTCAAAAAGACCTCCACACCTCCATGGCCCTGAGGGAAATTATTTTCCTCAAGGCCTCGTGTGTGGAGTTAATGAAAAAATATATATATATGAATTGTACCTACGAGTTCTCTAAAGTCTTTCATGTGGATTTAGCATCAGACATATTCTGGTTTATTATTTTGAGTTTAGGATTTATTTTATTTACACCTCACACGCTCATAAAACCAGAGCTAAACAAACAGACATACTTAATATACCAAAGTGTAACTCTTCATTTGGTCAAAGAAGTTCTGCATTTTTAGCAGTAAAGTTATATAACAAACTCCCACTTAGTATCAAACAAATAAAAATAAAAAATAGCTACATTAAGGACATTAAATGTTGGCTGAAGAATCTATCGGAAAATGAACTTACTAGTATACTTAAAACATCATAGAAGTTTCTGGAAAACCTTATCCAATGAAGTTAAACCATAGAAGTCGCTGAAAAACTTATCCAAAGCATAGTCCCCCTCAGCACAGGATCTCCTAGTGAGGAGGACTACGAATATATTTTATATATACATCTAACTAACATGTTTCATATAAAAATGTAAAAAATATTATATAGTTACTAAATAAAAAATAAATAATTTTTTTTTTTTTTAAATATTTTGTAATTTTTTTTAATGATGTTATACTGTTCTTATAAATGAAAATTGTATTCAAAATGTAAAAGCTCAATAGGGCGTCAATAAATAAATAAATAACATAAACAAAAAATTAAAAAGTGGTTCATTTACCATCCACGACGTGTCCACTCAGGAACTCTGTGTCTTCTTCAGATAGGTCTTTCTCTACCACCCTTTCACCCTTCGACAACACCCTCTCGGAGTGGAATGATGACACAAACCTATAATGGACGCTTAATATATTTCATTGAAAAAGAAAATAACAATAATAATGTAAACGAAAATATAAAAGAGAACAAGACAGAGAAGTAATAGAAAAGGATAATGGTCGCAACTGGGACTCAAACCTAGACCTCTCGTCTAACCAGCGCGTTAAACAATTTCGTCATTGCCACCTTCTGTCAAACCGTCATATTTGTCAATCTCATATTTAAAATTTTAGAATTAACCCGACTGCTTGGTTCAATATATTCGCACCTCACAATCCGGAAGCCTCGATTTTGCGCGTAAATTCTGAAACCGTCACTTTGGATCGAGATTGTAAAATATCTATGCAAGATAGCTGATTAAATTCTGGTTAAAAGAAAAATACATATGTTTGCATGAGAGGAAGAGAGATATATAGCTTTTAAAATGTAAGGTCGCTCGGGACGTTTTTGGTATTATGAAAGTATAACGTGATTACGTGTTTTGGGATGTATTTATTCCTAAACAAACAGACGGGTTCGATATTATTTATGTTCAACTAATTCTTTTATCCATATTATTATGGGTAACGAGTTAGACGAGAGGTCTGGGTTCGAGTCCCAGTAGCGACCATTATCTTTTTCTATTTTTCAAAACAAACGCTTCCAATTTTGAAAATACCGACACTTAAATTAAGTGCAAATTCAAGATCTAAAGGTCATTGAACTGGAGTTAGTCATTACCGAAATTAATATATGCACGGTGTTACAGCACGTACCCCAAGGATTTTAACCAGCGATTCCTGAGCATATCTATACGGAATAAAAGATTTAAATGCCATTTTGCTGTCTGATGATATTTTTTTTTCATTAAAAACAAAAAATATAAATTCCAATCACACATCGCCACTGATCTTGTCCGTATAAGCCGCAACGGAATTGAGCGATATGAGTGCTGTTTCAGGTGTTACCATGCTGTTAGAATGAGAAGGATTGCATACCATGAGACCCGCCGCTTTGCTGTACTATACCACTCAGTTGTGACATGTGAAGGCAAATAGTTTTTAATTTAAAAAAAAACTTTCATCGGACAGCAAAACGACATCTTCATTTTTTACTCCAAATATGCTCTGGAATCGTCAGTTAAAATTCTTCAGGTACTTGCTTTTATATCTTGTACGAAGGTTGTGCGTTTTTTACTTCAAATATGCTCTGGAATTGTCAGTTAAAATTCTTCGGGCCTACTTGCTTTTATATCTTGTACAAAGGTTGTCAAAGAATTAATACCTTATTTCCTCATTTTAGGCAACGTGGATATTATTTCTCAACATATGGCGGTACTAGCGTGTAGCTTAGAGTTTCCCCTTAAAAATGAGCAGTGATCCGGCTTGATGGCTGCTTCAGTGCGATATTTGCGTCCGTTTGCGAAGGACGCTCCGCTGAATCCCGCCGCCTGTGACGTGCGTTCAATTATTCGCTTTATCAACTAATAGGTAGTCCACCTTATTGAAATTCGTAAGCTCGCAATTTTGATCCCAGACGTCAGTAAGTCTACCAAACAAACGATTTTTTAGAAAAAATGGCGTGTGCAAAATGCGTGTACGTTGGGTTCCCAAAATGCTGAAGAGCAAAATAGTGTGGAAAGCTCTCCGGTCTCTTCGAACTATTTTTCAACTAAGGCGAGACTTTCTTAGGTTAAAACATGAGTTCACCACCAAATCTAATCAAAAAGTCAATCAACGACATGATTTGCATCTTCACCTAAAACAACACTTGGCTGGAAAAAAGGACGTGGAGGGAGAGGTGATAGAATTTTTGGCGGCGGAGTTCCACGATAAGGGACTCAAGGACATAGTGCTACGGCTCATCAAGCCGTAACAGGGACTATGTCTAAAAATAGTGGGGATATGTACCTAAAATGGCGTATAATTTTTTTGTAGGTAAATATAAATAATTCCTGATTTTTTAACGAACGGTCCTTAATTCTTCGACAACCCTCGTAAAATATACATATATGTATATATTTTGATGTATTATAATAACAAAATAGATAAATTACCAATCGACTCTGTGATCCCACTTCACCAAGTGTGACAGCATGGGGGTTCCCACAGACACGGGGAACTCCAATTTGGGGTAAAGACTGGCCAACTTGGGATTCAGTCCTAGCAGGTATAATCTAAAAAAAGTTATCCATTTTGGTTATAATAACTCCACATGGAAGATCATGATGTTTCCTTTAGATTTATCTCCGCATGTACATATCATATTTGGGATGTGACCATAGACTCATATCACCTTTAACCTAAGCCTTAGGATGATAAAGTCCCGAGGGAAACTTGGCACTTTGAAATTAAGCAGACTGGGATTTCTTTGATGAAATACGATTACGCGATGAAATTAGGGATTTCTACGCCGTTGCTCCTAGGGATTGGAATAACTTGGGAAACATTTTAAGGAAAAGAGTGAACCCTTTTCTTGCTGATCCTTTTTATGTGAAAGAGGAACACTAAAGCTGGATAATCAGTCCACAGCTGATTTGTTGAGTATAGTCATAAAAACTTTTGCACAAGACTTTGCGGTTGGGTACTTATGATAAATAACCTGTATCAAAGTAACCGAATTCTCGTAAATTAAATATAAACAGAATTCGTCCCAGTTCAAGCACTTATTCCATCAACTAATAAACCTAAAGACAACCTTAAAATTAGAATCCATAATACTAGTTGCAATCAAGAAATATGCTTCATGTGCAACGAACTCACTATTGTCGAAAATATAAAATATTTAGGAGTATCAATAGATATAAATCTTAATTGGAAATCACATATTAATCAAATCACTTGTAAATTAAGATATCTGACCTACATATTTTATAGACTTAAGGAAGTACTAAACATTGAAAAATTGAAAATGATCTACTTTTCCCTGGTGCAATCATCAATCACTTATGGCATTATAGGATGGGGTGGTGCATTTGATACATTTATGAAGCCTCTACAAAAAATTCAAAAACACATAATTAAACTCAAATATAACAAAAATAAAACATTCTCGACCAACTTACTATACAAAGAAACTAAAGTATTTAATATACGTAAATTATTTATATTACAAACTTTAAAATATGTATTTAAGAATAAAAATAATTACGAAATAAATGAAAACAGAACGAGCAAAAGAATAAATAATATATTTTACACCACACAAACCAATACTAAATTGTTGTAGACACATAGCAGTTTCATTGGTTTGTTTTTCTCCATATTTTTAAAATAGCTGAAAAAAAACCTTTTTTACTTATTCTACCTATGTAATACTTACTTTTTATACTATCTTTATATTTTATATATTTTTTAAGTCTATTTTATACTTTGGGTACTTGGAAATATGGTATTTTGTTTTAATATTACCCACACTCAGGCAGTGCCTTAGTGGGTTTTCATTTCTTGTTCATACTATTTGTTATTATACATTATGTTATTATATGCTATTTGCTATTATACATTTTATGCACAAAGAAATGGGAATAAATAAAGTAAAAAAAAAAAAATTCCTTACTGTCTGAAAAGTACTTAATGAGGTTTGGAAGAAAGAACTTTCATACTCTTGTTTGTGCTATCTGACTCTAAAAAACTATTCTTCGGTTAAACGTACAAAGCAAAATGTTTTTTTACCAACTTTCATCAGTTCCTCTTCAATTTCAAAACAGTGTCTATTCAAAAAGTATCCCAACGGATTTTTTCTGCGGAAAAAATAAAGCGCGGGAGGCGTCATTTTTCTAGAATACATTATTATGGTAGGCACAGACGTTAACGAACTTCTTGCATATATGCCACTAACTGATTAACATAACTGCTTAACAGTGAAATAATACTATCTACTCGTATTAATAAAAAAAACCCACCTGCCTATGGCCGTGAGCAAAACCTCTATAGTATTGGTTCTCCTCTGAATCAGTGCAATGCGGCTGCAATCCTCATTGAGAGATTTCTTTAAAATAGCCTGAAGGAAACCATCAGGTCCTATCTCTATAGTGATGGCATTACTGTGGATCAAGCGAGATGTCTCTTCGAAGAGCACGGGATTCTAAAATTAAAGCAAAATAAAATAACACTTTAAAATACGTTTGTTAATACAAACCCAAACATTTTCTTTATTAAAAAGCCTTTGTTAAGTCTGTGTACGACTATGCGAGTTATTATTAGCGATGAAAGATGAAAACCGTAAAAGTAACCCCACATCTTGCCATCATAATGATCATTTATCACCAAGGCTTAGCCAGAAATCCATATTAAATCATGTCACCAAATTTAACAAAATATTAGCAACCTTCACCAACTAGCCAATGTAGATCCGAAAATCAATCAAAAAATAAAGTGCATATTAAGTTATCACACCAATAATCATTAAAAATAATAGATGCTGTTAACAAGATGTCCCTATTATTAGTTACTATCTTTTTCCCGCGGCTTCGCTCGCATGGTATTAGGGGATTTCCACTCAGCCTTCTCCACCTTCCCTCTCCCGAATCCACTCCCCCATCAATCCCCCTCCCCCTCCAACCACCCCTCCCCCCACTCCACTCCCCCATTAACCCCCCCCTCCCCCTCCACCCACCCCTTCCTCCACCCCTCCCCTTCCCTTCCTTCCCTCCCCCCTCTTCCACCCCACTCCACCTCCTCCACCTTTCCTCTCTCCACTCCACTCCCCACATCAACTCCCTCCCCCTCTCCCTCCACCCACCACTCCCCTCACCCCCTACCCCTCCACATACACTTTCCCCACACCACTCCCCCCCCATCAACCTCCTTCCCCCCACCCCCTACCCCTACCCACACCCTCCTCCATCCTTCCCCTTTCCCCTTCCTTCCCTCCCCCCTCTCCATCCCCTAACCCCCTTCCCCCACCCTCCTCCCCCTCCCCTTCCCCCCTCCACGAACACCCTCCGAACACCCCCTCCCCACTCCCCCCACTCACCTCTCGCATTCCACATATTCATTCCCGATACATTCAGTTTTCTAACTGCTCGCATGCCACCTATTATAATTTCTTATACAAATTTCATAATGCCGGAACTCAACGGTAGTTTTATACAAAAAAAAACGAACAAAAAAAAGAATTATCCAATTTGGTTCAGTCGTTCGGGTTTATACATTTCGCATACATACGCATATTTCGGTGATTCATTTTTAGAGATAATTTATTAAGTACGAATTATTATTCTTCTTTTTATATTCTACCAAAAAATCCAGTACGGCCGTTTTATACTTAAAAAATGCGATACCTGTCTATCCAATTAAAACAATAATTGTTCTGTGATGTCAAAATTTGAGAATGGCATTTTACAAAACAAAGATTCTTAAATAAAAATTCTATTTTAGAAAATATTTAAATTAGCGAAGTACCTACTTCCCTAATAATTTAAATCGATGAAAGAATTATAGATATCTTACTAATCGTGCCACCTATTGCAATTTTTTCATACAAATTTTGTAATTCCAGAGCTCTGTGCTATAGCCTATATGCTTATATTATTGTAAAGTTTCATTAAAATCCATTCAGTAAAGTAGGAATAAGCATTTTATACGTATTTGAATTTTAACATCAAAGGGATGTCCATAGTAACCTAATTAAAAAAAAACATCGTTTCCAAGGCGATAATTGGCGTTTGCAATAAATCGATATTGTTAACGACAGAAAACGTATGAAAAATAATTTTATAACGCCAGAGATTATTCATAACGCCAGAGCTTACCAATATATACAGCCTATAGATCCCGCAAGTAATGTAGCTTTCTATTAGTGAAAGAATTTTTATAATTTATTCAGTATTTTTTGCGTGAAAGAGTAACAAACATACATCCATACAAACTTTCACCTTAATAATATTAGTTGGAAACTTTCACCTTTATAATATTTATTTATTTTTATTTATTTATTTATTTATTAACGCCGATTATAGCGGCTTTTACAAAAGAATTACAAATATTTAACATATGAATACAGAATATACATAGATAAAAAAAAGAAAAATATAAATATAAAATTCATAAAGGAGAACAATAAAAATTGTAGTATCACATAAAAAAGTACAAAGAGTAGGTTATTAAATACAAAACAACATATTATATATCCCGGATATTATGTATTAGGAAATTAATACTTTTAATCTGTATTTGATTATAGTCAAACTGAGAAGCGCTGACAGACAGTTTTAATTAAGTAGTGTTTGTATGAGGTTAGACTAGCAATGTTTATAGAATCATCCAAAACATATTTATTTCCAAGTACATGCAGGCTATTCATTGTGGAATTGAGTTCAGCGTTAGATCCTGTATTGTTGCAATGATAAGGTAATTTGAAACGAACTGATCGACTAGGTACATGGAAACTTATTAGCGAAAGAAGTTCAGGGGAGTTCAAAAGGTTGGTAACGATTTTATATAAATAAAATAGGTCTGAACAAATTCTTCTTTCTTTTAATGTATCGAGTCCCAATAATTGTAACAGAGAGGGATAATTAATGTTTTCGATGAATATTCCCAATTTAAAATTAATATAACGTAAAAATTTATGTTGGACTCGCTCAAGAGAATTCTCATGTACACTGTAGTAAGGATTCCAAATGGTGGAGTTAAATTCTAGTTGGCTTCTAACAAGTGAAGTGTAAAGTAATTTGACAGTTTTTAAATTTTTAAAATCCTTTGAAATCCGTAAGACAAATCCTAACATTTGCAATGCTTTACTGGTTATATTATTAATATGTTTAATGAATGTTAATTTAGTGTCAAAGGTTATACCAAGGTCTCTTATTTCATCAACAGATAATAATATGTGATTATTGAGAAAGTAGGTGAACAACAATGGTTTTTTTTTTCTGTGGAATCTCATAAGTTGACATTTTTTTACATTAAGAGTTAATTTGTTAATAAGACACCAATCATAAAAGCTATTAATATTAGATTGAAGTGTCAGACAGTCCTCGATATTATCAATAATTCTAAAAATCTTCATATCATCAGCGAACATTAGAATGAGAACACGGGTGAATATGTTTGTTACGTCGTTAATGAATAAATTAAAAAGTAAAGGACCAAGATGTGAACCCTGGGGTACGCCACTGGTGGCTTCGAACATGTAGGATAAGTAATCATTAATACAAACAATTAGCTGACGCCTAAGTAAGTAACTCTTAAACCAAGATAAAAGGTTTCCATTAATGCCGAGTTTCAAAAGTTTATTAATGAGAATTTTAAGACAGACCTTATCAAACGCCTAACTGAAGTCGGTGTAAATAGAATCAACTTGTTGTTTGTTGGCAAGTGCATTAGAAATGAAATTTTCATATAATGTAAGGTTAGTCAAAGTTGATCTGCCGGAGATAAAGCCGTGTTGAAAAGTTGCGATACATGAGTTTACAAAGAAGCTGATTTTATTAAGAATCAATTTCTCAAAAAGTTTAGGTATAGACGATTGAATACAGATAGGCCGATACTTTTCAACAAAGGATTTATCACCACTTTTAAATATAGGAGTTAGGTAGCTAAGTTTCCATATTTGTGGAAAGTGTCCTGTAGAGAGTGACTTATTAAACAGTATATTAAGCGGAACAGATAAACTTTGGACACAATTCTTAAGTAAGATGGAAGGAATCTTATCAGGTCCCGAGCTTGTTTTGGGTTCAAGTGATTTAATACAGACTATAATGTCTTCAATGTCAATGTGTATTTGCGATAAGTGTAAATTTATATCCGAGTTGAAGTACGGAATTAAGTCATCTGGAATATCAGGGTCATACACGTCCTTAAAGTAATCAGCAAACATGTTAACAATTTCATACATTTTACTGGAGCTGTTTTGTCTGTAACGTATATTACCGGAAATACCAGCATCATTGTTTTTCATTGATTTTGTGTATTTCCAAAAGTATTTTACATCATGAAGTATCGTGTTCTCAACCGATTTAATGTAATTATTATAACATCTTTTTGTCATTTTTTTGCAATCTCTTCTAATATTGTTGAATGCCATATAGTTGGGAATTGTGCTGTGTTCTTTATATTTTTTATGTGTTTCTTTTTTAATAACAATTAACTGAATTAATTCTTTGCTGAACGATATCGGATACTTTCGTACTTTATGATGAATTAGAGGATTAATATTAGTAGGATTATAAGCAGGCGCGGCCGGTGCCTCAAATTATAGGTGGTTCACCAAGCCATTCATAAAAAACGAAAGGTTGATATTCTATTTTAAAAAAAATCTAGACATCATGCATAATTTTACATTATTTGCTAAGTATCTAAAAATATCATGTAACTGTAATAGTAAAAATATCGTGCGATGTAAAAACATGCTGATGTCTAGAGTTTAATAAAGTGAATTGACCTGCCAGGAAAGTAGGTATGTTTTATGTATCTGTTTGTAAATTTAAATAATAAAAATACATATAGCCTAGGAACTCATAATAAATTGTACAACGCAACATAACTAAAATGGCGCTCTAGTAATTATCCAATTTTTATAGAATTATTCTGGTATCAATATTTTTAGAAGCATTTTACACTCCATTACTATTGATATTACATCTATTAGAAGATTAGTGGAAAGGGTGGGTGTGATATCCATTTAAAAATACTCAACCTTCCAAAGATAATAATTAAAACGCAATAATCCAATAATAATAATTAACACACAAGAAACGTTTCACTCTGCGGCGTGGATCGCCAATATCACCATTTACTGTCGTTACTGACCTCTGAAGTTCGCTATAGGTGACAACTTCGATCAATGGGTGACAAACAAATAATAATGTCAAAAAGGAACATCCCAAGGGCTCGAACAAGATAATGTCACACGAGACGCATAGCTGACCCTTTGACTAATGGTTACATTTTAGAAGAGAAATATTATTACTTATCTTGTTCAAACCTTTTTACCGCTGGAACCAAAGCTTCGGAATATTTCCGAAGAATGCCGAAGCTCTTCGGGTCGGCCGTGCGGCGCGCGGTCAGCCGATTTTTAGTGACATGTTTCTGACGTTTTGGGATTTTTTACTACGAGCATCAGTCAAATTACGGGGCGCTTAGCTCTGGCGCGCGGTTTGGCATTGTACCTACCTCGGTTCCTCGCTCCTAGCGGGTAGCCGCCGTAACTGGCGGGTGGGAACAATGCGTTTATTTGGCCGTAATACATTGTTAATTGTTAGATTGATAAATAATTATAATTAAATTTAAAGATTGTGCTCAATTTTATCAATTTAATAAATAAACACATTACGTAGAAAAACGATGAGTTGTAAAATGATGTTCAATTTTTTTGGCGGTTCAACGCACCATTGCACGTTAGCGCCAGCCGCGCCTGATTATAAGACCAATTGAATTACTGAGGGAAACTGAAAGCTAAAGCCCAAATTCTGTTATTGTAACAATGTACAGTTTTGTTTTAATTTCTTTTGCTTGCTCGAATTATTTTAGACTATTTACTTTTAATTCTCTTTTTCTATCCTTTATTATAGTAATTAATGTTTTAATTAGTGTGTCTTTTATCCGAGCTTTTAAAATTGAATTGTTTTTTTACAAAAAATAGAATGTTTTAACAAATTAAAATAAATCATTCAAACCCGTGACCAAAATATCAAAATTTCACTGTTTCTTACCAATGCATTGTTGGTGTGGTATTCTGCCGAAGAGAACTTGGCTTGCTTCCCTTCCCACAGGTTCTGTGGGACGGAGGAAGAAACCCAACGGTCGGACCTCAGCTTTGGTTCTGGGATAACTTGTTGGAGCAACTTGAGAAGATTTTCACCTGTACATATTTGGAGTTCTATTAAAACTCAAAGATATCAATAAGTAACTAAGTAATCCGTAACGCAATGCAATTTTCTTGTGATGGGAAAATTGTTCTTTATAACATTAAAAAGTAAATGACTTACCAGCCTCCCTTTTATATCTTGGATGATAGGCAATATTGGAGCATGGCACAGCCTTGGTGGATACGCCACTTATCTCCAAATGCGGCAACAAAATCTTCATGCTTTCCTCTGGACCGGAGATGGTGCAGGATTCTGAGCTGTTATGGAACGTCACCTCTACGTCTGCAGGGCAAAACGGCTTTATCTATTTTGAAAGACTTAATAAATTGTAATTCATTTCACGACTTTGATAAATTGTACTATGTCCAGTATATCAAATCAACGACCTCTTAGATAGATAAATTACCGAA
This sequence comes from Limnephilus rhombicus, assembly GCA_929108145.2. Classification (NCBI taxonomy): domain Eukaryota; kingdom Metazoa; phylum Arthropoda; class Insecta; order Trichoptera; family Limnephilidae; genus Limnephilus; species Limnephilus rhombicus. The sequence goes on along the minus strand of OV815291.1, from coordinate 42,431,075 downwards.
CCAGTTGTATGTTTCAACAGTGTTCAATGAGGATGTTTCGGCTGTACTGATATTTGCCTAGGTAACTCCAAGTGGTTCGCTATGTTTGGTGACTTAGCAGGGGTGCCCGGGTTCATGGGGTGAGGTTCTTTTAGTGCATGTTTTACATTTGTATTAAAATTAATACATTTTTGGTTTTTTTTTTTTTTTTTTTTACATTAACTCCACACAGGAGGCCCTGAGGAAAATAATTTCCCTCAGGGCCTATGTCATCTGGGATGCTGTGTGGAGGGTCTTTTTGAGGAGAGGAAGGAATAAACATTGGTCTTGAAGAGACCCATGTTGTAGGAAGGAGGAAACACAGAGGCCGGCAAATCATTCCACAGCCGAGCTGTTGAACATAAGAACGAGTCGAAGAAACGACCCGTTCTCATGTGACTAATGTCAACTGTGTACAAATGTTGGGCACGCGTTTGGCGTGTTTCCCGACTATGCACCGGTGCCGAAGGGATCAATGATGCTAGTTCCTCGGAGCATCTTCCATTGTAATACCGGTAGAACAAGGATAGCATTCCCACCCGACGCCTGTGCTCTAAAGATTGCAATCCGTCTGTTAAGATGGGAGAATCTATCAAACGGACCGCCCGTTTCTGCACAGAGTCGAGGGTATTTTTCAGGTATTTTGGAGCTCCAGACCAGAGGTGGCTGCCAAATTCAACCGTGGGGCGCACTTGCGATTTGTACAGGGTTAGCAGTTGTGTACTTTTAAAGTATCTGCGGGCCCTGTACAGTACGCCCAGTTTTTGGGAGGCTAATTTTACTCTGGCTTCGATGGAGCCCCCATACCTGAGCTGGTCACTTAGGGTTACACCAAGCAAATCAATGGAGGGCCTGTTCGGAAGATTGCTTCCGTTGAAAGAGACTAGATTTTCATTGCGATCCCTTTTAGACGTAATCAGACATGATTGGGTCTTTGAAACATTAAATTCAACGAGATTATTTTTACCCCAAGAGAAAACACTCTCGAGGTAACCGTCCATTCTTTGCTTCAAAGCCTTACGAGCTGTTGGAGTTTGTGAGCCCTTTGGGGGCTTGTCAAACAAAAAGCTATCATGAACTGTACTGTCATCCGCGTAGCAGTGAATTGGTGCACATGACAAAAGGTCGTTGATGTGCAACAAAAACAGAGTTGGAGACAGAACCGATCCCTGCGGGACGCCAGCATTTATCGAGTGAGAGGAAGAGGTGAAACCATCGACTACCGTCTGAATCGACCTCTCCCTCAAGAAGTCGGCAATCCACGTACACAAGGATGCAGGAAGTCCGTAAGAATGCAGTTTGTTGACAAGTCCTCGGTGCCAAACCCGGTCAAAGGCCTTGGATATGTCCAGTGCAACCGTTTGGGTCTCACCGAAACGTTCCAGGCATCGCCCCCAAACATGCGTCACATACGCGAGAAGATCACCGCACGAGCGGTTCCGCCGGAATCCGTATTGACGGTCGTTAATAATTTTGTTCTTCTCGAGGTATGTGAGCAGTTTGTCGTTGATCACACGTTCCATCACCTTAGACAGAACTGATGTGATCGCTATGGGGCGGTAGTTGGCCGGGTTGGAGCGGTCACCCTTCTTTGGAATAGGATGGATAACCGCTTTTTTCCAACCAGAGGGCACAGAGCCAGTCTTCAGGGACAGTTTAAAAAGCTTCGTCAAAATTGGAGCTATTTCTGCAGCGCACCTTTGCAGTACCAGGGCAGGTATTCCGTCAGGCCCACTAGCTTTATTAACATCAAGCCCTCGTAAAACATGGAGTACTTCCCGATGCCGGATCCTCAGCTTTTTCATACGAAAACCGCAGTGAGGAACCGACGTCGGGACAGCACCTTGGTCATCGAGGGTTGAGTTATCCGCAAACATTTTACCTAGTAAGTTAGCCTTTTCGGTGGCGGTGTTTGCTAGTGAGCCGTCAGGTCTGGTAAGAGGTGGCAGACTGGATTTGCAGAAATTGCGACCTATTGAGCCCGCAAGCGACCAGAATTGCCTGCTGCCATGCGGGCATGCAGTCAGCTTTCTGCTGATCTGCTGGTCGTGCTCGAATTTTGACCTATTTATGATTCTCTTGGTTTCCTTTGCCATTTTGTTGTAAGCTGTTCTGTCTTCGGATGTTCTAGATGTGTTGTAGGCTCGGTAAGCCGCGTTTTTTCGTCGCACTGCTTCAGCGCATTGTCGACTGAACCACGGCTTTGAGCCCACACCAGTTTCCTTAACAGTAGATTGGATGAAGCCATCCATCGCGGATGTGATGACCTCACCAATTTCCTGGGCACATCTTGAGGGATCCGAAGTCCGAAAACAGACAGCTGACCATGGGAAAGCATTAAAATGTGCCCGCAGACCGAACCAATCTGCAGACCTATAGTGCCACACTTTTCTCTTCAGCCTCTCGTTTGGTGGTCTGAAGTTTACAGGGATTGATGTCGTCACCAGGCAGTGGTCGGACGATCCTAAAGGCGCTGTGACTTCAATACTGTAACCGTGTGGCACAGTAGTTAAAAAAAGGTCTAACAGATTGGAACGGTGAGTCTGGACATCAGGAACCCTTGTAGGCTCCTGAACCATTTGCTCCAATCCGTAGCAAAGGGCAAAGGATTCCGCTTGGCGTCCAGCCGAGTCTGTTGATCCTGAGAACTTCAACCAAGGTTCGTTATGAACATTGAAGTCCCCCAGGACCACAAACTCTGCCATAGGGTAGCGGGGCAAGAGGTCATCAATAGTGACGCTTAAATGTTTGAAGAGCTCGGACGTGTCTGATTCGCTAAGGTTCGGTGAGCGGTATAAACACGCGTAGAATCTTACCGTACTGGCAAGATTGACGCGTACCCACATTACGTCGAATCTGGAGTTTTCCAGATTCAACAGTCGCACACAGTTGACGTCAGCTCGACTATAGAGACAGACACCTCCTTTAGGTCTGAACTTGCTTGCGAGGGTGAAGCCCGGGCAGTCCAGATAGGAGGCGTCTACAGGCTCGGCTATCTGCGTTTCAGACAGGAATAGTAGGTTGGGGCGTTGAGAAAAAAGGTGGTGGTGGACGGAGTTTAAATTGGTATGCAGGCCGCGAATGTAGGTGTAATTCACCAACGGTTGTTTTCAGGTGGAAAAATATAATAATCAGTAATTGTAACATAATAATCAGAAATGAAAAATATAATAATCAGTAATTATAACCAGTATATATTGAATTATTTGGCGGGTATTAGATAAGCCGCCATAGCTCAGTGGTCAGAGCATCCGACCAGCAATCAGAAGGACACGAGTTCAAGTCCCGTTGGCGGCAAGTATCTTTTTTCGGAAGATTTTTCAATGTTCATGAGTGTTTCAGGCTGACAATTATTGCTTATAATAATTGTTACCCTTTGTGCTATGCATAAAAATCTTGTCTTAAACATTAGTTTATACATTAATAACAATAATCAATACATTTTGTTGTTACAGGGTAACAATGATTCGTTTTTTTTTTATCCCTTCACTTTTGACTTGGCGTTAGCTCATTTTGCGTATTTCAGAAAAAGCTTTAAACAAATAATATATATTTAACTAACAGAGAGGACGAACCGCCAAATAACTCGGTCTTGGCACACACTCCTTGCCTCGTTCACATTCATCCATCGTCTCATACGTGCTCTTCTATTATTCTGACTCTTCACATGGCCCGACTCAAATCACTTGGTCGTGCCATATCTTCCTCGGGTGTTCCCGACTTCTTCTACTATTCACATTTGCGTTATATATTCCCTTACACACCTTTTCTCGTTCATTCGCTCTACATGCCCAAACCATCTGAGCGTCCCTTTCTTAATCTTACTAATTACGCTTGCATTAGCCTTACATTCTTCGCGGATCTCCACATTTCTCACAAGATCGTACATGGTTTTACCACACATACGCCTCAGGGATCCCAAATAATATTTTGTAACTATTAACCTACACCTCCGTCATAGTTCACCCTACCACGTTTGGCGTCTTTGCGGGGTTGCCTGGGATCGCGAGGTGAGGTTTGTCCAGGTCTAGGCAGCAGACGCACCTGCCCACTAACTACGTAGTGGTCCGGATCGGGTGAGACCACAGGATTTTCTCGGAACATTGGTTTGCATCGTTGTGGAATGGATTCATTCGTCCGTCACTCCTGGATTATGACATGTATTAATCCATTTAGACTTAAATATCTTTGATTTAGACACATTGGTAACTGTGATGTACTTCAATCTCAGTGATTTTTTTTACATTTAGCTCCACACAAGAGGCCATGAGAAAAATAATTTCCTTTTAAGACGCGGATGGAGGGTCTTTTTAGAAAAGGAAGGAGAGGAAGTTCTGGAAAGAAAAAATGTACGAGCGGTGGCTAGGAATCTGGGGGTCAGTGTGTCCAGGAGTGACGGACGTATGAAACTATCCCTCCTACTGCGGTGCAAGGCGATGTTCCGAAAGAGTACGCCTAGAGAAGTCAAAGGGACTCCCTCAATCATTCTCTCCTGATTCCGCCTGCCATGCATCTGGTGGACAGACGCATCCACCGCCAATACCCGGACAAACCTTATCCCTTTAACCCGGACACCCATGCTTAGACACCAAACGTAGCGAACCATATGGGGTGGCCTATGACAGAGGTGTTGGTTATCCAATGGGAACAAAAATCTAGGCAAAAGCTAGGGAATCAAAAACTGCCGAATCCCCTCTAACTATAGGGTGTCATGGACTATTTCTGTAACCGCTTTTGTATTAGACACAAACGACGATAGTCGATACTCTTCTAAGGTACTGGTTAACGAACATCTGTTGGTACATCTCAAAACGACCTTTAACTATCTTCACTAATGATATCGGTTGAACGACGCTGAAACCAGAAGTATAATCCTATGTATCACAGTAAGTGTTATTGATAACATTCGTCATGTTTTCAAAGATTTTTTTTTAAGTTAGCTCCATACAGGAGGTCATTTTTGGGGACTCTGTGCCTTGTGATCTTTTTAGGGAAAATAAGGAGAGGAAGTTCTAAGAAAGGAAGGAGGCGTTACTATAAATCTGGCAGTCAATGTGTCCAATGAGTCCGACTGAGATAGTCCGACTGGAGAGGTAAATAGGTCTCCTTCAACCGGTGTACTCGCTTCATAAATCCGGGCACCCTTGCTGAGTCACCAACGTACCAAACCACTTGGGTTGACCTATAGCAGGAATGTTTCCCGGGGCGGCGCTACCAATGCCCACCTTCCAAATTATAAAAATACACCTTGTAACACAGATTTCAGAAAACTACAAAAATTCTCTAATTCCAACTGGCTTATTGCTTAACTGTATACCGTTCACAATAATAATTAACGGCATATTACCTGCTGATATCCCAAGCTAACATCCAACATGGCTCCTTTGATCGGTGACTTCTTGACACTGACCGAACCTCTGGAGTAAGCAGTGAGAATTACCTGTTCTAAGGTAAGGCAACCATCGACGTAGGCACAACCCAACTCCCCCACACCGTGTCCTGTAAAAAAAAATTCGATTCGAACCTACAGAGCATATTCAGAGATGGAAAATCTAACTGAATTTAAGTTTGCAACGTGCTAAGGGACCTACTTGACTTACTTTAACCAGTGATTCCTGACATTATTTGAAGTAAAAAATGTAAATGAAATTTTGGTCTCAGGTGACTTTATTAAAAAAAAATATCTTCAAAATCAAACGAAAAAATTCTTCTGCATGTCGCTACTGTTTACTCAGCCTAGTAACCGACCAACCCCTAACACCGCCTCCATCTGTTCAACAACTACCATTATTTTTTTTTGAAAAAAAAAATCTAAAATGTCACTGGAGACCAAAATTTAATTTAGATTTTTTACTTCAAATAATGCCAGGAATCACTGTTAAGTCAAGTCCGCCCCTTAACACCCTGTATACGTATATGTAAGGATACACCATTCCTTTATAAAGTAGTTAACAATAATATTCAATGCCCAGAGTTGCAACACGCTCTTCTGTCCTGTTCAGGGTGGATAAATGCAAGACAAACTGTAAGCAGAATTCTTGCCTGAACAGACCATGCAATAGTTACAATAGCGTATTACATTTTTGAACATTTTCAATATTTTCAATTGCGAACTTACCAAATACGAGAGATCCATAAAAGAATATTTCTCTGATGGTTTGTGCATAATTTTATGTTTTGTTGTTTATATTTTTCTGTTACGATTTGATTTATATGTACAACCTCTCTCCAATCGTTTTTTTTTGTAATTTTTCGTTTTAGGTATTTAAAAAAATATATATTCTTTCATATACATATTTTTTTTTTGTTTTACATAATTTATTATTTTTTCATGATAATCAAACTTACGTACATTTATAAAAGTAAAAAAAAAAAAAATTTTAAATTACAAGAAATTTACCTTCATTCAGATTAATCGCTAAAAAATGTTTTACCCCTCTGCCAACCGGTATGCTTCGATTATGTTTATTTATTTATTTATTATTAGTTTCAATAGCAAGGTTTGTACATGTATGTATAATGTATAGTATAAGTATAGATTCTTTTTTTTTTTCACAGACCTCCTCACTAGGATTTCCTGTTCTGAGGTGGTCTGTAGTTTTTTTAAAATATTTGTATTTGGTTATGGATTGTCTTTATATCGTCTTCACGATGTTTGTAATTTTATTATCACTTTGATCTCTCAGCCATGTTTTTACTTTTGTTTTAAATATATTCATTTCCTTTATATTTTTGATTTGATCTGGTAGAGCATTGTATAATTTCATAGCATGGAATTTATTATTTCTCTGTCCAAAAGATGTGTTCAAACTGGGAGTAACCAGGATGTTATTGCTTACTGCCCTGGTTGAGTATTTATGTTGGGCAGTGGAGTATACATATATGTTTTTTTTCAGTTTAAATAAAATATTTTTTGAATAAAGTTTCTGTACATTGAAGACTTGAAAGTTATTAAATATTTCTTCCGTTTGTAATCACGTTTTGTGTAATATTGTGAAAGTAATTTTTGAAACTACTATACTATACCTGAGCCCAAATACGAATATGTGGGTTGAACTCCTATGTTAACAATTTACTTATCAAATACTCATACCTACTTGTGTTGTGCCTGCTTACGTCTGTCATGCTCTGTTTATTATTTTATGTACTATAAACTTGTTATAGTGCTCCTGTACAATTTACCTTACTTAAAAGCCATCAAGGCGTAAACAAATAAATAAATAAACATTTAAATAAATAGATATTTAAACAAATAAATAATAGAAAAAATAAAAAATTAAAAAAATTAAAAAATTAAAAAATTTTAAATATGAAAAATAAAAAATAAAAAAATTAATGAATGAATGAATGAATGCATGAATGAATGAATGAATGAAGGAATGAATGAATGGATGAATGAATGAATGAATGAATGAATGAATGAATGAATGAATGAATGAATGAATGAATGAATGAATGAATGAATGAATGAATGAATGAATGAATGAATGAATGAATGAATGAATGAATGAATGAATGAATGAATGAATGAATGAATGAATGAATGAATGAATGAATGAATGAATGAATGAATGAATGAATGAATGAATGAATGAATGAATGAATGAATGAATGAATGAATGAATGAATGAATGAATGAATGAATGAATGAATGAATGAATGAATGAATGAATGAATGAATGAATGAATGAATGAATGAATGAATGAATGAATGAATGAATGAATGAATGAATGAATGAATGAATGAATGAATGAATGAATGAATGAATGAATGAATGAATGAATGAATGAATGAATGAATGAATGAATGAATGAATGAATGAATGAATGAATGAATGAAGGAATGAATGAATGAATGAATGAATGAATGAATGAATGAATGAATGAATGAATGAATGAATGAATGAATGAATGAATGAATGAATGAATGAATGAATGAATGAATGAATGAATGAATGAATGAATGAATGAATGAATGAATGAATGAATGAATGAATGAATGAATGAATGAATGAATGAATGAATGAATGAATGAATGAATGAATGAATGAATTAATGAATGAATGAATGAATTAATGAATGAATGAATGAATGAATGAATGAATGAATGAATGAATGAATGAATGAACGAACGAATGAATGAATGAACGAACGAACGAATGAATGAATTAATGGATGAATGAATGAATGAATGTATGAATGAATGAATGAATGAATGAATGAATGAATGAATGAATGAATGAATGAATGAATGAATGAATGAAATAACAACAATAATCATTACCCGTGACTAGTTCATATTAACTTGCTCCATAGTAAAGTGTATTTTAAAATCTATAACGCTTAAATTAAAAAGTTACTTGGAGTGTTACGTGTTCGTACTACAAAGTTCTAAAATATTTCTATAAAATCTGAGTGATTTAAAGTTCCTTCCGAATTTAATATAGCAAAACTATAACAGTACAATTTGTTTTAACGCGGGTAGCACGAAAAAAACATTAATTCAAGATGCATTGCCGAGTGTGCTCAGTAACTCTACGTACTGATGAGTTAAAATTCACGTGTGCCGCATGCAAAGGCGCATTTCATTTGGCTTGCGGAGGTATTATTGAGAACACATATCGTCGACTTAATCAAGAACGGCGATCCCAACAAGTGTGCAAGCAATGCAATACAACCAAGCCCGGCGCTGCTAGCCCGTTGCAGACAATCAGTGATACTGAACCTTTGGAGCAGATTAAAAAAGTTACCGATATTAGTGCAACGCTCGCCGCTCAGACACCGACAAATCTTAAAGATATTCAAGATCTAGTCATGAACAAGACGTCTAATCTAGAAAAAACACAAAATGATATTCTAGACCAGCATAACAAAATACTTGAAAGTATTCAATTTATGAGTTCTCAATATGAGGATTTCATGGCTAGAATCCGTGACATCGAACTAAAGAATGATGAACTCACTAAAAAGAACTCAACCTTAGAAGCTAGGATTTATGTCTTGGAAAAATGCGTGGACATGCAGGAAAGGGAACTCAAAGCGAACAACATAGAAATAAGAGGCATCCCAGAAATCAAAGGAGAAAATCTGCAAGACGTTTTTTTCAATATCTGCAAAACAACAAAGTCCTCCACTGATACAAAGGACATTGATGCCATTCATCGCGCAGCAAAAAAAAACAACAATAGTCATCCGAGAGAAATCATTGTTAAATTCAAAACGAACATAGCAAGAGAACACCTGTTAACAGACGTAAAAACTTTCAACAAAAACAAACAGAATCTAGAAGACAAATTGAACACCTCAAACATCGGTATAGCTGGTTCCTGCTCGCCGATCTTCATTTCAGAACAACTAACATTTCGCGGTAAACAGCTGTGGTACAAGACACGAACAGCGGCGAAGGAGAAACAATATCGCTTTTTTTGGATTAAACGGGGGCAGATTTATCTTCGTAAAAACGAGGGAACTAATGCCATTGTTATCTCAGACGAAAGCAAATTGGCTGCGCTTTGATAAATTTAAATTAATGGCTATTCTTTCGAGGTATGTCTTGACCCGCGCATTTATGTCTCATATTTGTTTCATTTACTACCTTTCTGGAATTCATTTGTTATCACGCAGTTCCTGCTACCTTATTTTTATTATTATTATAGTTTTAGCTTCTTGCTATCTCTTTCATAGTACTATATCTAATTACATTTTTTATACTATATTATTATATATTACTTATATGTGTATCATTTACTACCGTTTTCAAATTAATTTGATATCTCACAATTCTTACTACCATTTTGTTTTTACTTCTTGCTATCTCATTCACAGTACTACATTTAACTACATCATTTATACTATATTATTTATATTAAGCACATTTACCATTGTAACTACATTTGGAATCGGATTTAATCATATATTACTCGGAAACCAACTTCTATACAACACACAACCAACACATACTTATGATTCAATTAAATTATGATACCGGAAATGATTCCGGCATAGATCTGAACATGAATGTCATTGCTGATTTGAAAAATCTCAATAACTATAAATGGTGCGCTTATGGAGTTAAAATTATTCACCAAAATATAAGAAGCATTTCTAATATTGACGATTTTTTAATTTTTCTGGATCAGTTCAATTACCAATTCGATGTTATAATTTTATCGGAATGCTGGCTGAATAAAGATTACACCTCAAAAGTTATTCACAATTACTCTGAACACCACACAAACTTATATCTTAATAAGTCTAGCGGAATCGTTGTATACATCAGAGACGGACTTCAATCTCAAGTTGATGAAATTTTCTTATCACAAGCCAACTGCCTGAAAATTGTATTGAATAATAATCTATGTATTTTTGCAATATACAGATCACCCTCTTTTCAAAATATTGATACTTTTCTGAATTCACTCCAATCAATTATCAACAGCTCAAAAAACATAGAACGACAAATAATTATAGGCGACCTCAACATCAATACAATTACTGAATACCACCGCCAATCCAACGATTACCTATGTCTACTAACCGAAAATGGGTTCATTCAGACAATTATCAGCCCTACTCGTGAGCAGGGCAAGAGTAAATCTTGTCTTGATCACATCAACGTCAAAAAAATTAACCATGTTGACTCATTTGTCATTCACTCTACAATCTCAGATCACTATACAACAGCACTCTGCCTTAAAAACAAACCTCTTAATCCTGCTAAAATTAAACATGTTGCAAGAATAAATTATAATAATTTGATTGAGGACTTGAGCTCAGAAAACTGGCAAAATGTTCTAGACCAATCTGATGCCGACTCATCGATGAATGAATTTATCACTAAATTACATTCATATATTTCTAAACATACAACCAATAAACTTATACCGCATAAACAAATAAAACTTACGCCATGGATCACCCCTGGCCTTATCAAATCGATTAACATTAGGAACCAACTTCATGAAAAGGCGAATAAGTACCCTGAGAATATTATAGTACAAGCTCATTACAAAAAATATAGGAACTTTTGCAAAAAACTAATAAAATCGGCCAAAGAAATTATTATAAAAAAATCATTTATGAAAATAACTGTACTCCAAAACGTTTATGGGAAGCATTTCGCAATATAACTAAAACAAAAATAAATAAATCTTCCGAGATTGAAACACTGAACATTAATAACGTGAACACCTCAGACCCAAAAATCATTGCGAATTTTGCCAATAATTATTTCACGTCAGTGGGAGTCACACTTGCGAAAAAAATTCTCAACAAACTTAATACAACAGAATCCGATCTCGCTAAGTTAACAATCTCTAATTTCGGTCATAAATTAGACAATATCCAAACAACTTCAAACGAAGTCATAAATATAATTGACGAACTCAAGTCATCGAATGCTTGTGGTCCTGATAACGTTTCATCAATTCTGCTTAAAAGTATTAAATCCTTCATAGCAACTCCAATCGCGTATATTTCCAACCTAAGCTTCGATTCTGGAAAATTTCCAAATCATTTAAAACACTCTATTGTTAAACTGCTTCACAAAAATGGAGATAAATCGCAGATACACAATTACCGGCCAATTTCTTTGCTCAATACTATTTCGAAAATTATTGAGAAAATTGTAAAGAATCGTCTCAGTCATTACCTTGAAAAAAACAATATCCTTTCCAATAGACAGTATGGCTTCAGACCAGGATTGAGCACTGAAAATGCAATTACAAACCTGACGAAAATCATCTCCAACAATATCGATAGAGGAAGAAAATGCATTGCGCTCTTCTTGGATCTAGCCAAAGCGTTCGACACTATCTCACACAAAATTCTCTTGAAAAAACTACAGCGCATCGGCATTCAGGGTCAGCTACTTAAGTGGTTAGGTAGTTATATAGAAAATAGGAGTCAAAGAGTGAATATTAACGATACTCTAAGCGATCCGGCTGATATTAACTTTGGTGTACCTCAAGGAAGCACTCTAGGACCTCTTTTATTCAATATCTATATAAATGAATTATGTAACAGTTCATTTGCCGACCATATTATCACCTTTGCCGATGACACAGTATTATTATTTGAAGGCAAAAATTGGAATGAAGTTCATAATAATTCAGAAATTGGTATCAACAAGGTAAAACAATGGCTAGATAATAATCTTCTCACTCTCAACACTGACAAAACTAAATTCATTTGCTTCAGTGCAATTCAAGCGGGACAACCAAAAGAAACTCAAAAAATTATTATACACCATTGCAATGACCCAAACACTTGCAATTGCAATACCTTAGAATATGTGGATAGCATAAAATATCTAGGAATTATCGTAGACAAGAATCTGAGATGGAATGAACATATCGATTCAATCTCCACAAAGGTCAGAAAACTCACGCATCTTTTCATGGCTATTAGAAATATTCTATGCGCAAAAGATCTAAAACTAATGTACTATGCCATGTGCAACTCATTACTTGAATATGCATCTTTAGGATGGGGAGGATGTACCAAATCAATACTGGACCCCTTAGCCAAAGCGCAGAAATCACTACTAAGGGTCATACTTAAAAAACCATTTAGATACCCCAGCAATGATTTATTCAAAGAGATAGGAGTTCTGGATGTGAGGCAACTATTTATAAGAAAAGTTATATTATACACACACAAATATCGTCACCTCTTCCCCTCCGTAGAACATTATCACAACACCCGACATGCAGGGAGGAATCCAATAGTTCCACTTGCTACTATGACATCCCTTGCTCAAAGACAATATTCTTACCTAGGTCCAAAAATGTTCAACCTTATACCCGGTTCTTGGAAATTGAAAAGTGCAAGCGTCCTGCGTAAATTAGTCAATGATTGGATTCTGAACTTAGGGAGAGTCGAAAGTGAACGTATGCTGTATAACTGGTAAACAAAATCACTCAACTTTCCTGATCACTAGACCAAAATTCCTACCACACTTCATTGAGTTCAATGATTCGACATCCTTTCTGATGTTTTTTATACATGGGATTGATGGTTATGCGCCCCTGAAGCCTGCCTGCTCCGTGTTGGTGTAGGTATATCACCGCTGTAAAGCGTTGACATGCACGTCGCTAACTCTGTGTGAAACTTGGTACCTTACAATGGTAATGATTTATGATAAATAAATAATACCTACATAACACAACATGTATGGCGTACGAAGTAATGCACCAATTTCACCAAAGTTGCACTAAATTTGGTACTATTTTATTATTATTCATAGTTTATATTTCTATCTACATTTATAGTTATTGTTTTTTATTGTTTTTATATTTTAGCAGGAGTAGTTCAAGAGAGTGTATATTCATACTGTCGTACTAATAATATAATACTATTCTTAAAACATGTTTTAAATCAGTGAAAATATTTTTGTAGTTACAAAAATCATTGTAAGTAGTTACATCGCTAAAAAAATAAAATCATATAGATTATTACGTTCGTTATTATATCTATTATTGTAAATTTTAATATAGTTTCTCCTATAAGTGTACTATGTATTAAAAGTTCAAACTCCTAAACACATAGCTTAACATAATTTCATTTCTTTATGTTGTAAATCTTTTGTAATTCCTCCATCTTGTTCTTGTAATTCATCCATCTTGTAAATCTGAATGTATTATACATATGTTACCAGGTTAATTCGGTAAATCCGATTATAATATATGCTACCAGATTACCTTTACTACTTTGTCACAAAAAAATGTATGTGTACTTATATTTATATATTTTATATACATTTTCTTTATTACACACCTTAGCTTCAGAAAAAAAAAAAATTCTGTTTTTTTTTTTTTTTTTTGGTTTTGTTTTTTGTTATGTAATTTATGTACATTTCAGGTATAATATGAACTAAACATGTCAATTTGCCTATCCTGGAACGGGAAACTTTCCTAGTTGGACAGGCAAAGCTTCCTAATTGTAATTTGTACTTTTGTATCTATAATAAATAAATAAATAAATAAATAAATTTAAATAAATAAATAAATAAATAACGAATGAATGAATGAATGAATGAATGAATGAATGAATGAATGAAAGAATGAATGAATCAATGAGTGAATGAATGAATGAATGAATAAATGAATGAATAAATAAGTAAATTCATAAATAAATAAATATATAAATAAATCAATCAATTAATAAATAAAAAAAGTTAATAATAAATAAAATAATTTATAAATAAATTAATTAATAAATAAATAGGTTTTGGATTCATATTTCTTTTTTATAAAATTAATTTACTTATTCTTATTATATGCTTTCTCAGTAGAAGTAAAGCCACAAGGAGAAAATCCATAATTGGTTTTATTTTGGCTATTTAATACTATGTACAAACTGAAATATGTGTGAACTGTCGATTTCCCGAAAATTAATAAATAAATCTTTACATAGTATAAAATTAAGTCGCTCCCGCTGTTTGTGCGCTTAGAGCTTAAACTGGGCAACAGATTTTCATGAGGTTTTCATTAATAGATAGAGTGATTTGAGAGGAAGGTTTATATGTAACTCTCTCTCTGGTTTCAATCCTGGGATTGGTTTGCATCAATTTCCTTTATTCTTCTCTTCCATTCTTCCTGTCTTGTGCGGCTCTTTTGACGTCTGCATATGTTGAGTAGCGCACGTTCACCAGTATGTGTATAAAACATGCATATTACAGTAGAGAAAAACCGAGTTTCAAAGATTCAATTCAGGCAGCGGGCAGCTGGCAAGCGGGCGGTGTGGATTTTATAAAGATTTGGTAATGGCGTTATGTTTCGTTAGCCACAGAAACTTGTGGCTGGGTCTGTTAGTAAATAAATATTTTTTTAATATATTTGAACTACCTAAACTATCTCAAATTCTAAGGAAACTTAACAAAAATCAAGCGTTTTGGAAGCTTTAGAAAATAGCATAATTAATCCAACATATATCTTAATTTTTAAATACCTACATCTATTTGAATTTTGATTCTGTTTTCGTGAATGAATGCGAATCTTGGAAGTGGAAATGAACCAAATGAACCCATTTCCTGGCATCCAATTGTCGATGACAAAGCATTATATCATTGCTTTGGTGCACTCGTGCATACACACACCCAACCTTTATAAAATCAGCACCGCCCACTTGCCAGCTGCCCGCTGTCTGAAAACGCATTTCACGAAATTTGGCTACAAGCCGGCCCAAGAGATTGTCTGATAATTGAAATTAGATGAATTTTAGTAAAGACACTTTTTATTACTATATTTTGATTTCTTTATTTCATGAAAATGGGAATTCTAGAAGGCCTTTTTCTAAAGTAATCAAAAAAGATATCAGTGGGTCAAGGAGTGATGGACGTTTGAATTCGTCCCTTCTGCTGTGCTGCATCAAGGGTTACTGGGTTGAGACTGTTGAGGCTACGCTCTGACGAATATTAGAGAAAGAATATTTTAAAGAGAAAAATGTCATTCGAATCTTATAAAAATGTCTGACGGATGAATTAGAACCGCGAGCTATGGCAATCGATTATTGATTAATTATCAAAACAATATTCATTTAACTGGAGGAAGGGTGAAAGATTGTCGATCGCCAAAGAGACTTATATTAATCGTCAAAACAAGATTCATATAACTGGAGAAAGGGTGGAAGATAGTCCACCACCAAAGAGACTTGTATTAATCGTCAAAACAAGATTCATATAACTGGAGAAAGGGTGGAAGATAGTCGATCACCAAAGAGACTTGTATTCATCGTTAAAACAAGATTCATATAGCTGGAGAAAGAGTGGAAGATAGTCGATCACCAAAGAGACTTGTATTAATCGTCAAAACAAGATTCATATAACTGGAAAAGGGGTGGAAGATAGTCCACCACCAAAGAGACTTGTATTAATTCTCAAAAGAAGATTCATATAACTGGAGAAAGGGTGGAACATAGTCAATCACCAAAAAGGCTTATTTTAATCGTCAAAACAGGATTCATATAACTGGAGAAAGGGTGACAGATAGTCGATCACCAAAGAGGCTTAAACAAGATTCATATAACTGGAGAAAGGTTGACAGATTGTCGATCACCAAAGAGGCTTGTTTTAATCGTCAAAACAAGATTCATATAACTGGAAAAAGGGGGAAAGATAGTCGATCACTTAAGAGGCTTAAACAAGGTTCACTTAACTGGAGAAAGTGTGACAGATAATTGATCACCAAAGAGACTTGTATTAATTGTAAAAACAAGATTCATATATCTGGATAAATGTGGAAGATGGTCGATCACCAAAGAGGCTTGTTTTAATCGTCAAAACAAGATTCATATAACTGGAGAAAGTGGAAGATAGTCAATCACCAAAGAGACTTGTATTAATCGTAAAAACAACATTCATATAACTGGAGAAAGGGTGACAGATAGTAGATCACCAAAGAGGCTTAAACAAGATTCATATAACTGGAGAAATGGTGGAAGATAGTCAATCACCAAAGAGGCTTGTTTTAATCGTCAAAACAAGATTCATATAACTGGAAAAAGGGGGAAAGATAGTCGATCACTAAAGAGGCTTAAACAAGATTCACTTAATTGGAGAAAGTGTGACAGATAATTGATCACCAAAGAGTATTAATTGTAAAAACAAGATTCATATATCTGGATAAATGGTGGAAGATCGATCACCAAAGAGGCTTGTTTTAATCGTCAAAACAGGATTCATATAACTGGAGAAAGGGTGACAGATAGTCGATCACCAAAGAGGCTTAAACAAGATTCATATAACTGGAGAAAGGTTGACAGATTGTCGATCACCAAAGAGGCTTGTTTTAATCGTCAAAACAAGATTCATATAACTGGAAAAAGGGGGAAAGATAGTCGATCACTTAAGAGGCTTAAACAAGGTTCACTTAACTGGAGAAAGTGTGACAGATAATTAATCACCAAAGAGACTTGTATTAATTGTAAAAACAAGATTCATATATCTGGATAAATGTGGAAGATGGTCGATCACCAAAGAGGCTTGTTTTAATCGTCAAAACAAGATTCATATAACTGGAGAAAGTGGAAGATAGTCAATCACCAAAGAGACTTGTATTAATCGTAAAAACAACATTCATATAACTGGAGAAAGGGTGACAGATAGTAGATCACCAAAGAGGCTTAAACAAGATTCATATAACTGGAGAAATGGTGGAAGATAGTCGATCACCAAAGAGGCTTGTTTTAATCGTCAAAACAAGATTCATATAACTGGAAAAAGGGGGAAAGATAGTCGATCACTAAAGAGGCTTAAACAAGATTCACTTAATTGGAGAAAGTGTGACAGATAATTGATCACCAAAGAGTATTAATTGTAAAAACAAGATTCATATATCTGGATAAATGGTGGAAGATCGATCACCAAAGAGGCTTGTTTTAATCGTCAAAACAAGATTCATATAATAGGAAAAAGGGTGGAAGATAGTCGATCACCAAAGAGGCTTGTATTAATCGTCGAAATAATATTCATGTGACTGGAAAAAGGGTAAAAGATAGCAGATCAACCAGGAGGATCGAAATAGTCATCAAAACAAGATTCACATAACTGAAGGAAGGATGGAAGAAAGTCGATCACCAAATAGACTTCTCTTCAATAAGCCTGCTGAATTCAAAAATATTCAGTAACCTGGATAACACCTGAATAACCTGGATAACACCTCACTAATAAAATGAAGGAAGACAACAGTGGATTGGCAGGTATCCTGAATGCATTCAGGTCTCTTCATGGGGTGTAGCATCAACAATAGTGATTATGTAATAGCTTACCAATCATAAAATCTGGTTTGATTTCTATAGCCTTAAGGACGTCACACAGGCCAATTTGCATAGCAGCTACGCCCACGATGGAATGAAGGACGTTGTCAAATACTTTAGGGCTACGGTCTGTGATAATTTTGGTAATATCCAAACCCTTTGGCTTTAACACTCTGTGACACCTGAAAAATGAAAGTTATTGTTTAAAGCTGTCTGGAGTCATCATAGCAAGTGAAAAATACCTACAGACCAAACATTTTAGCCGTATCGTGATAAATTTTATTTTTATTGTTATTTATATATTTTTTTTTACAGTTTTTTAGAGAAAATTTGTATGCTGTGTTGCGCTTCCTCCTTCTTTATCCATATTTTCAGTTAGCGTTATAGTTTACATCATCAAGGAAGATGTGTAGATTGGCGTGAAGCCTGTGTTTATGAAGGTACATGCGTATTGTGCCCGACAATCCATTAAGGGACGGTATTTCAGTATATCTAATTAGTTAAATTAGTACGGTTTCCAGCGTTTAATGTCGGTGTATCCGTCAAGTACCGGATATTAAGAACCATTACATTATCTCCGTTGCGGCGTCTCTAATAATATGAATGGGGTTTCTGTAAATTTTAGTTGCCTCGGGAGAGCACAATCTATCGACGGTGCGAGCATTTATGATGATGGTCAAAGAGTCCAGTGAAATTGGGTGGTCTTCCTCAGTCAGCCCGCCAGAGCAACATAACTACTCAGAGTCTAGCCAAGTAAGAACTATCCAGTTTGATATTCATTGCAAATATTCGCGATTACTAAATAAACAATTTTAAGAAATAAAGAAAAGATAAGAAACAAACCTATTGAAAGATAAGACACATCTCACGTTGTCTAACTATTGAAAGTTAAGAAACATAACAAGATATTTAACTAAATGAAGACAATATAAGCGAAACTCAATCAAAAATCTGGAAACAGAAAAATCAGAAAATGATATATGCACCTTTGGGACTCGAACCCAGGACCTTTTGCTTTCCGGGCAAAGCAAGAGGCCCGATTTTTCTGATTTTTCTGTTTTCCGATTTTCGATTGACTTTCGCTTATATTGTCTTCATTTAATTAAATATTACAATTGAGTTTTACTCATAAAGTAAAAAAAAAAAAGCAAGATAATTAATTTACCTTTCGATGGCAGCTGCAAAAATTGGCAGGGTCATGAGGTGGGTGCCCATACCGGCCCACTGCGTGCCCATCCCGTTGAAGACAAACCAGATCGGCCTTTTCGCCTCTTCTGGATTGTATTTGGTTTCCCTGGAAACTTTCATGATTGGAGCGTGGGGTCCTGAAATATCAAAATAAGAAAGCATTCAACGAAAAGTCAGGAGAGAACTAAGTTAATTAGTACTTGCAATAATTGTTGGGTTAATAATTTCAAATCTTCTATGCTACTTTAGAAAAGACAACACCTATTACATTGAAAAAGATTAATTTTTCGTATTCAAAAAGACTCCCTGTAAAACTTTTCTAAAAACCTTAATTCTTTCCTCAAAATACCGTGGAGTTGATGTAAAGAGAAGTTTCATGTATGGGGAGTGTCAGCAAGTACCCGAAAGATTTAGCCTAGCGATTCTTGAGCATATTTGGAGTAAAATAAGTAAGTACATAGATGCCATTTTGCTGTCCGATACCACACGAGAATCCCAACTGCTCCCGTCTTGAGGCAGTGAGACTGTGACATACTCAAAAGGGATGTGTTGTGAGGATAATAAGATTATGGGAAGTGGGAGCAGATGGGGTAGAGGAAGGTATGATATGGTCACTATACACGCCTAAAGCCGTTCCAAGCAATAACTTAATTCTGAACTGTGATCTAACACCAAGGCAGAGATATCTGGAACTTGCCGAAAGCATACTATACACATCATTTGTTAAATAATTAAGTGCGAAATGACTCATATTTATCAAATACATTTTATTTGCGCACGCCGGGATGTAAACGCCCAATCTCCGGATTGCTAGTCGAGAGCCTTACCAAAAAACAAACAAAACATATTTTTCCATCACACGTCGCCACTTGGAGAACCTAGCGTGTTAAACGATTCGCACTCCGTTCATTCCAGCAGCACCGTTGAGACGAGACATGCGAGTATCACGTGATTGCGACATGTAGCAATGTGATCAGTGGCGATGTGGGATTGATAAATATGTTTTTGTTTCGCTTATTATTTATTGTGGGTTATTTATAGGTTACACTGATATGTGTTTTACATGACTTTATTAATTCAGAATTTGACATTAAACGAGAATTTGAGCTAAACAATAATAAAATATTTCATATTTTAATATTTTAAATTAAATAATAATTTGGTAGACAACAAAAGCAAAATGACTTCAACGTTAACATTTTAATCCCAAATTTGTTCAGGAATCGATGATTAAAATCCTTCGAGTTCTTGTTGATACACTGTATAATATACCCTGTATATCGCAACGAAAGCGTATAAAAAACACACAAATTCACACAATCCAATATGCGTTCTGTTCGCGTCACTCTTTTAACTGTAAGACAAGACTTTTGAGGAGTTGCTAGTAATTGTTTAAAAATATTTTACTCACTCAAGAGTGTGAACCCTCTAAAGTCGTGTAAGGGGATAGGATAGTCGTGGATGGCGTGAAGCAGCCTGATTTGCTCCACGTCTGCTCCTTTAGACTCCACATCATTGAGGAAACTATCCACAGCAGTTAAGGTTCTTCCTGACACACACACCAGGCGGGGGAGGCTGTCAGCTGTGCCCGGTTTCTTGTTCGACTGGAGAACAGAGTTAATACATAAACCCGAATTAACCTTTTACTGCTCATGTGGGGGCCGCCCCGTCATAGCAACAATAATAATATCGAAATACTCCCTTGCGCGCAATGCACACGCCGCTTCCGGTAGCTTCGAATTTAGTGACACTAGAGCCTTGAGTTTTAAATTTTAAATTTTAAATGTTAAATTTCTGTAAGTAAAGTTGATTTTTATCATATGAAAATAAACATATAAGCAACTTTACTTGTTGATTATATATAGTTCCTTCGAGACGCTATTGAAATATTATTCCCGACCAGCATAACACGGGCATCAGCTTAGTATGGTGGTCGAAAAATCCACTAATTAATGTAACCATAGTATTTATGCAATGAATAAAGAAAAAAAATATAATTAAAGTGAGTTCATAGTTTTAGTTTAGTTTAAAAGATAATACAGACTGATTTCTGTGATCAAGTGATTTTTGCCAAAAATTATTACGTAATATCAAATATAAGTTACTGAACAATAAAAAAAGCATTTTATTCTATTAAAATATATTTAAATTGTCATGGATCTCTAATATATAAACATTTAAAGTAACAAACCGGCCAGGCCCACACGTCAGAGGTAAGGCTCTATATAAATATTTTAGGTAATTTCAAATAATGTAAGTATCTCATTATTGTTGTAATTATCTCTTATCTTACATAGTGCTATTGAGTATATATCTATGTTGCAATAAGTCTTTAGTGTGAAATGAGTAGTGGCACAACCTTTTTTTTTATATTCGAAACCAAATTAGCAACATCTTTAATATGCTGCTTTGTTAATAGAATTTTGATAATATTTATATTAAGCATGACCAGTGATTTCGAAAGCTTACCAAAATTACGCATTGCGACTTTAAAAAATAACTATGTTGAAAAATATTAATGATGAACTTTGATGCGGTCATATGCGACCCACTACTTGAAAAGTCTGTAAACCCCTGTTTGACATCGCTTTGTGCCACATGCTTTCGTTCTACAGAAGACGGAAACTGTCGAAATTCCCCTCCCACACACCTCCGCATGCCTGAGATGAACACGAATCTCGAAAATGTTTGTGAGGCGTAGCGCATCTTAAGTATATCTCCATATCTTCGGAACACAAAAATGAATCTTGGTTGGGAATATTTTGAAACTTTTTGATACCTGCGTACTTCTTGTACTTACTTACGGTTGCCAAACTTGGGCCCTTTCAAAATATCATCATAAGAAGCTCGCAACATATCAAAACTCTATGGAAAGAATTATGATTGGGAAAAGACTGTCCGATAGAATAAAAATTGCAATCTCTAAGAAACCAACAAGAACTAAAGATGTCATAAAAATAATAAACAAGGTAAAGCGGAAGTGGTCAGGCCACCCAATCAGAGGAAGTGAAAATGGTCAAAATTAGTAATGAATTAATTCACAAGCGACAAGAAGACTAAACAAGGTAGACCATTTAGATTTAGACGGTAGGTTGACGACATCAAAGCCATAACAGGTGGTACATGGACAAGAGTAGCTAATGATAATGATGAAATGGCGACAGTTAGAGGAGGCTTTTGTCAACTAGTGACATACAGATAGTACACATAAAAAGATATTTAATTTAATTTATTGGGGGGCTAGAATTCCAACAATCCACGCGCTTGATAGCTGCAAGACGAGTGGTTATCTAGCCCCCTACATAGTTAAGTAAATTGAAATACGTGTATAAAAAGATATTTTAATTAATTTATCGGGGGGCTAGAATTCCAATAATCCATTCGCTTGATAGCTGCAAGACGAGTTGTTATCGAGCCTCTTAAATTCTAATGTAAAATCCATGCTAATTTGTACAGCGCTCTTGAGGCGATTTTTCGCAAAAACAGCGCTATATAAGTTGTCCAAATTTATTATTATTATTATTAGGGAGTTGATGCAAGATAAGTGTTATAAATGTGAAAAGAGTATTATAAATAATTTAATATAATTTACTGTCTGAATAAATTATTATATTATTATTAATCACTAGCTTTTTCCGGCAGCTTCACTCGCATGACATTAGGGGGTTCCCAATCCGCCTCCTCCCCACCCCCTTCCCACCACTCCACTCCACCCCTGCCCCTTTCCCCCCTCCAATCCCCCTTCCCTCCCCCCTCTCTATCCCCCTTTCCCCTCTCCCCCCCATCTCCACATCTAACCCATCCCTCCCCCCTCTAACCCTTCCCCTCCTCCACCCTGCCCATCCCCCCTCCCGCATTTATTTGAAGTACTCCCCTAATAATTTGAATCGAATAAAGAATTATAGATATCTTACTTATCGTGCCACCTATTGCAATTTTTTTACAAATTTCATAATGCCAAAGCTCTGAGCTATAGCCTATATGTTATTTTGATGGATAAGCTATATTATTGAAAAGTTTCATTAAAATCCATTCAGCAGTTTTTGCGTGAAAGAGTAACAAACCCGCTTACATTCATACAAACTTTCGCCTTTATAATATTAGTAAGATAAATTCAGTCCTAGAAAATTACTTGAAATTGTTAACTTCGGATTATGGTAAAATCAACCTCATATACAAGCACCGCCTTTTGTTTCGTTGCAGGATTGCAGAACTTGTTCATGCATTATATTTAAATATAGCCTTTCCCAGTAAGTAAAGGTAAGTCAATACCACTTTTCTGTAATTGAATGAATAAATTTCTCTTTACCGTGAGATTTTTGAAGCCCTTGAGTACGGTATGCGCATTGGATCCACCGATGCCGAAGCTGTTAATACCGGCTAGTCCCCTTTTCCAGGAAGTCTTCTCGGTGACCACGCTCATGCGGCCCTCAGCCAGAGCCGACACCCCCTCAAGGGGGGTCTTGTAGTGGAGGTTGGGCGGGATGTATCCGGTGCCGTAGGCAATGCACATCTATTTTGGAAAATTATTTTGAGGGAAAAATATTTGAGGGAAAACTATTTTGAGGAAAACTATTAAGACCGAATATTTTTTATTAAGCGGGAATGTTCATTTTGAGATAAATGTTTCAGAAAAAAAACGGTTATTTGAGGAAAACTATTAAGAGGGAATATTTTTTATTACGAAGGAATAGTAATTTTAAGATAAATCTTTCAGAAAGAAAACTATTTTGAGGGAAAAGGTAGAGGTAGTGAAAGAAAACTACTATGATGACTAATGAAAAACTCTAATCAAAGAAAACTGCACTGAAGAAAATCATTGAATAAAGGGCACTCCAATTATTGATGTTATCTTTTGAGTAAGAATTTATTTAGTTTTAATAAATAAGAGATTATTTTCTTTTTTACATCACATTTTTTTTCTAAATTATTTATTAAGAAAATGGAGGGGTTTATAAGAGATCTTAGTAGGTTGTTTCAGATATGTGTCAAAAGATATCGTTAAACTATCTATAAAAAAACTTACATGGCTGACAAAAAATGGAGTCTCAAAAAATGAAATCTCACCTTGGCTAGTGAGCAGAGACCAGTGGCCGCTTCACTGTGACCCAAGTTGGACTTCACAGAGCCAATCTTCAGGGGTCCAACTCTGTTAGTGCAGAAAATCTCATCCAGCGTAGATAACTCCTCCGGATCTCCAACTTTTGTGCCTGTTGTGGGAAAGTAACGATTTATATCCTAAATAGCAGACCTGGCCACACGTTACTGTGGCTAACGAAATACAACGCCATCTACTGACAACGCCATTACCCAACCTTTATAACCAAGGCCATCTGTTAATTTTCAAACATATCAAATCCACACCACTCATTTGCCAGCCCGCTCTCTTTATCTTTTACATATTTCAACCAATTTACACAAACCCTTGAAAAATTATATAATTTAACCTTACTCATAAATCACTCTCTCTATTGGTGAACACAGCATGAAAATCCGTTGCGTGGTTTAAAAGATCTAAGCATACAGACAGCGGGAGCGACCTTGCTTTATACTCTTACCATTTGTAAAGATGTCACCATACTAATATAATGTCGCCGCCGTGCAACCAACATTGAGTGACTGCACACAAAGTAAAAAAATCAGGGTGTGCAAACCTTCAGAAAACTAAAGTAGACAAGTGGAGGGGAGAAGCACTTTTTTATCAATGTGATGGATGATTTTTTCCACATTTTTGTCGTCGAATTCCAGTGCATATTTTCCTATACATTTGGTCATCTTATTAGCATTAGTGTTTTTTCCTCAGAGTAGCGAGATGTCACTTTCTTTTGTGTTTTCTTTGACTGATAATTTTGAAGTGGTATAAAGATTGGATATTGAATTTACAAAAATTATTTATTTTTTTTGTATTTCGTAAGATTCGGTCCTTGACCACTGAATGTCTTTTTACCACTTTTTTACCGTGGATTTATCGTATTATATTGGAACCGAGTACCCGTGAAATAAATAAATATTTTATTCTCTCACTGGTTAAATCCTATATAGATAGATGTACGAGTATGTTTTTGTCTCTTTTTAGTGTCGCCCACTTCTGTTTCATCGAGCTTAAAACTACAACGGTGCTTAAGAAATTTTCACTTCAAATATGTGTTTTTGTGTAAATTTGTTACAAACGCCCTTCCGCGTATCCATTGAAAGTACTGAAGTGAAATGAAAGAGATAAACCAGTAGGTATAATTGTATGGTAGGCGGGTTCTTGTGTCGCAAGATGCGTCAATTTTATTTTACTTCAGGAGCAATAGAGAACTCCAGTCCATATTTTTTAAAATGAATAATGACTTTCTACCTTAAATAACTGCATTTTTATTTTTATTTTTTGAGTTAGTTTTAATAGTTAAAATAATTGTCAGTTTTAATTTTTCAAGACCCCCCGAAAACCACCGTATGTATGGTGAATCGTGTGACGCCCTCACTCCTGAAAAATTACCATAGGATCGGGCAAACAGCTGATCAACTGCCGCCATTTTGAATTTCGTTGTTCGAAGTATTCTCCCTAGAAGTAGCATTACTATTATTTTTTTGCAGTAGTTTTTGAATTTTTTCAATAATGGAGATAAACTAATAAGAGATACCTATATTCATGAAACATTATTTAGGACTAAATATTTAGTCCTAAATAATGTTTCAATAAACACAACGAAATCTCTATAAACAGTATGTAAATAAACGAATAAATTAATACGATGCCTTGTGTCATATCATATATTCCCATACAATGACTTTACGGTGACGTCAACATGTCAAACAGAGACGTCACCTCTAAAATTTCAATAATGCCAACTTGATGCGTGTTTTTACGAACTGATTAAAAATGGACTTTTTAATAATTTTTTAAAAACTCTGCGTTTAATATTATTAAATTAAAACTAATATATACAGAATCAGCATTTATTGTTCTACATGAAAATATTTTTTTAAAGTCATAATATTTTTCACTGGAGTTCCTTATTGTTAAAACATCTTCTAATATCAATTTTTTTCTACAAAACAATAGATCAATAATTTCATTTGCATGCCTGAAGTCGAAAGGCATTATTTAAATTTACAAAAGCAGTTTTCTTTAGAATTGGTACAAAACACACTTTTAGGAATTATCTTCTCTTTTATTGCGTAAAGTAACTCCCTAAAAGACGAGGACTACATTAGTGATTTAAACACAAATTAAAGAAGAGATAGATTTACCTATGAGGGCGAGGGAATTTTTTTTCCTCAGGGCCTCCTGTGTGGAGTTAATGTAAAAAAAATAAAATAATATCTTTCAAAAATTTGAACCATTTCATTACATATTTTTGTCACACTTACGAATTGGACCGATTGAAATGGGCACGGAATTTTTCATTACATATTCTGTAACTAAACTGTGAAATTCCATTTCTTTAAATCACCGCCATCACCGCCATGACTGCCTGGATGGAGTCCCCCCTGATGGCCCTCCGGAGACCGGAGACGATGAAATTTCCTCCGAATTCATTTTAGTGTTTATAATTTTTTCAGTTTCACTTCTCATGTTTTTCGTGCTTATTTGTTTTTATTTTATTTATGAGGTATTTACTTTTAACCTTAACCTAGTATTTGACTAATTTCATTTGTTATTTCAAAACATGGAATGCATTGCATCGCACTATCCCTGCATACATTCTGGAATAAACTATTAATATTATTATTTAAATGAATGAAATCTTGCTCATTCTAGTGACTGACAACACCATCCTTACTAAATTGTAGGAATTACCCTATTTTATTTTATGCTTAGATTGTTTGTGACTAATATTCAGCGAGAATTATTTTCGGGAAGTCCGTGAGTGATACTTTGACAATTTATTCTAAGATAGTTTCATTTGTCCGATTCACATAAACTTAGTCGGATATATGTATACGCTTTTCAAACTGTGATTTTAGTGCTCATAAGTACGTGCCGAGATTGTTAAATTGTCGCGGGTTTGATTCCCGCTTCAGGACTAAAAAGATTTGTTTTAGTTCACAGTTGCATGACATCTTTCTTACATTTAATATTTTCTTTTTTTACATGAGCTCCACACAGGAGGCCCTGAGGAAAATAATTTCCCTCAGGGCCTATGTCATCTTTGAGGATGCTGTATGGAGGGTTTTTTTAAGGAAAAGGGAAGGAGAGGAGAGTTCTGGGAAGGAAAAGGGTTTAAGGGGTGGGTAGGAATCTGGGGTTTAGTATGTCCCGGTCATCCGCCTCCAAGACCTAGACAAACCTCACCCCATGAACCCGGGCACCCCTGCTAAATCACCAAATGTAATGTTTAAATCAAAATATTAATGATAGAAGTTTTGTTTTTTAATTCTAAATAATATAATATAATTGTCATCACTGCAAACACAATGAACCATGCTGTTTGCTGTGATGCCAACTGAAATCGTAGATATGAAAATGGAGATGAAAATAGCGATCACGTAAAGCGAAAAATTTTGACTTTGGACTCTAAGTGGAATCGGGCTGAAAAAAGAGATGGTGTAAAATGGCCATTACGAAAAATGTTGGTTTTTAAAACAATAAAGGTGGTTTAACTGTTTGTTGAATTTTTATCAAAAAATATTTGTTTAACCAAGTTCGATCCTTCCGCACCCAAGATGACAAACCATTGTTACCGTAGATTATATTTGTTGTGTATAAATCCCCCACGTCAATAATACTGTGAACCAAATAACAGATTAGTAAGTAGGAGATACATCAAATTTTACGTTACCTGTTCCATGAGCCTCCATAAAGTCAATTTCAGTTGGATTGATTCCACACTCCTGGTAGAACTCTGTCAGCAACATTCTCTGTCCTTTCTTCCCTGGATACGTTAGACCCTGTTCCTTATGTCCGTCGGCATTGGTTTTGCAGTGAACGACTTGCGCATAGACCCTGCGTGCATTTTTTGCCTTCTGCAGGAAGATAACTGCAGAAGTCTCGGCCCTGACATAGCCATTGGCATCGTTATCGAAGCTGCGGCATTTTCCTTCAGGTGAAAGTACTCCTAACCTAACAAATTATAAAACAGTTATTACGTTGAATCTATCTAATACAGAAGGTTTGTGAAGAAACAGTATACTCCTGTGGATGCGAACAAGAAGAAAATATGGATTAACTTCGTGGAAGAGGATTGTAGCAGGTTGGGAAGGCTTCGGGATTGGGTGTGGAGATCGGATTGAGCGAAAACCATTTGTGAAAGAAGGCTAAAAACTGCTCAAGGTTATGATAAAAATAATTTTATAATATGAACTTTGAGAACTAGAACGTATCGTTCTTGTAGTTGCTTGGATAACAGTCTGTATATTTGGGACACTTTCCAGATAAAGAGAAAGAAATATTCTCCATACCACTGACGTCAGAAGAGATTGACTTGCCCTAACGGAAATCCGGGTACCATTTCGTTGAGTTGAAGTTGAAAATATAACCAAATTTATTGCATTGTCAGGGTTCAAGAATGCTTTGAATAATCTATGACATCAGTCTTACGTTGAACGCCGAAGAGGGTATATTATAATAACCAAACCCTGCGCAGAAAACTAAAGTAAGGCTACAGTTTCAGCACAGTATCGGAATGTTCGTAAAAACTGTTAAGCTAAAAACAATTCAGTTTTGAAAATAAGCCCTAACTAACAAATATTCAGTTTTGGAAATAAGCCCGAACTTTTGTTCACCCGTCTTGGGACATTTTTTTTTCCAAAAAAATTATAAATTACTAAGCGTATCATGGTAGTCATACATAATTTAAATTATAAAGTCTGAACTGGAAAAATATTATTTTGAAATATAAATAATAAGACATAAGAAAGAAAAAAAGAAAAAACACAATTAAGGAAAAGTAAAACATATCAAAATTAAAAAAGAACTGATTGACGAAAAATATTTTAAAGAAGCAGGAAATAAAAATTAAAAATTATCATTATTTTTCCTGGGTTATTGATGTGGGCCTCCCCGCATAGTTGATCGTCTATGATTATTCCCAAATATTTAACATCCTTTGATGATTAACCACTCGAACCCATAATTGTTTACACGATAATTTAACGTTGCCAGACGCTCGTATGGCATAGGATGCCTACCTGACTTATAAAGAGTAGAACATTTGCAATGGTTATTAGGTGAGTTTTTGGGAGGGCTTAGATTGAGTGAACACTAGTGGAGGAATGGTTTAGTGTAATTAATAGAAGTCACTGATTGTCATGTTTCATATTCAAAATGTGTTAAGATACAAAGGTAAAAAATGTGTTAATATATATAAGGAATTAAAGTGGGCCTAGTTCACTGCCTTGAGGTACGCCGTAGGACATATTGCTTGTGTATTATATCAGAGTGAATAAGGGCTTTCGCGTTCGCTTTGTTTGGTAGATTTCAAACCATATGTAGGCTACCCCTGTTATTTTTTTTAGCAGTAATGAATGTGAGATAGTTTCAAATACTTTTGCGAGATCGAGAATAACGATAAGTGGTTTGCAACCAATATCAAGATTATAGGAAACTATTTTTGTGATAGAGGCTATTGCAATTCTAGTTAAGTTTTTTACGTAGCTAGAATATTGCGCGCCATTATAAAAATAACTAATAATTAGTAAGCTGATTTTATTTTCGCGCACTAAATTTCAGATTCATTTATTGACAAATCACTGACGAGGACACGCCCACCCCCACTCCCTCACGAGCAGCTCTGTTTCTTCCTTACTCTGTAATCTAAACATTTTTCATAGTGGACGCATTTTGTACTGTCAGGTGAGATCAGTTTCAAATAGCGGTAAAAAAAATATAGGAAATATTTCCAGATCACCATTCTATTGATATACCTACGGCTTTTACTCCAAATACGTTTGGGCATATATAAGTCTATTGTGATATATATATTTATAAAAATGACATGCTAGAATGTTTTGATAAGGTAGAACGAAATATTTTACCTGGTAAACTGAAGCGTCACGCGCGGATTGAGACAGAGGTTCGCTCCAGCAACTATAGCAGCATGACAGTGCCCATCTCTCATAGCTCTGTAGGCATGGTCCAGGGCGTACAGGGAGCTGGAGCAAGCGGTGTCCAAGGTATACGAAGGACCGGTTATTCCCAGCCAGTTGGAGATGCGATTGGCTAACAGGGCTCGGCAAGTTCTACATTTCATTGAATAAAATTAATAGCGAGTACCTACTTCTAATAATTTGTCAACATGTCATGTCTCTGCTCTTTTTAATCTTCATTGATGACCTTGACCCCATGTTACGCTGGGATTTTGTTTTATTTGCTGATGATCTAAAGAGTTACTTTAAAATTTCCAATGATTCTGACCAAGTTATGCTTCAAGAAGACCTTTTCACACTACGTAACTGGTGTATTCAGAATGATATGTTTCTAAATATTGAAAAATGTTACAATTTTGCATATTCCATTAATAATGTTCGATTAAATCCAGTTACCACCATTAGAGATTTAGGAATCACTCTTGATTCAAAATTTAAATTTGATGTACATGTCAGTGATATCACGAGTAAATCCTTGAAAATGATGGGATTTATACATAGAATATCGAAACCATTTAAAAAACCCCAATCCATTATAACCCTATACAACTCATTGGTCAGAAGCAAATTGGAATATGGTAGTATTATCTGGAACCCATACTACTTAAAATATTCAAAAACTATTGAATCTGTGCAAAAAAAATCTGAGATTGTTATCATTTAAACTTGGACTAAATGCCTTATTCCAATCTTACGAGGAACGACTCTAATATTTTAAATTTACAACTCTGGAAAAAAAAAAAGTTGCTGACTTAATGAGTCTATACAAAATCATTCATGATAAGCTTGAAACGACTCATTGTCTGAGCAATATTCTTATTAAGGTCCCCAATAGACGTAATTTAAGGAGTCAGAATATATTTCATCTTGAATTATTTAAAAACAATATTGCATACTTCAATCAACTGTCTCAAATGTCTCGTCTGCATAACCATATAGACATCTATGCAAATAGTCTCGCTTACTTTAAAAAGCAAATTAACAATAGACTAACCTAACAAGTAATTGAAAATACTTATATTTGATCTTGAACTTAAATGTGCATGGCTGTTTCTTACTCTATTTGTAATTAAAGGAAAACAATCACTTTGTT